>CM062808.1:836620686-836934893 GCA_031772625.1 Pinus tabuliformis
TATTGGTAGTTTAGGTAACAAGATAGAGTACGATCCTGTTTCACGGGAGATAAGAAGAACATATGCAGGAAAATAATTCTTAAATAGGCTAAAGGACTCATGCCTTCAATGATTTAGAGTTTATCTTCATCTCACCTTCTCCAAGATTCCACTTCACCTAAAAAAGATGGTGGTACACGACATGGAGAATGAATTTAGTACTGATTGGTCAATTAAGAAGATAAAAATGCAAATGTCACTCAACTGTAAGAGGTTTCGTTGCAACCTTACAAGAAAAATTTAAAACATTCCTCAAGATCAAAGACTGAAATAAATACCATTTGACATACCTTTTAAACTATGGAAAGAACTTGTAAAATCATATAAGAAGTTGGATGCACAAAGTAACGCTGGCGATGAGACCATTCAGGCATTGAGTTTTTCATTAAACATTATTTAGAATGTATTAATACCTATAAGTATCTTAGATGTGTATTTATGTGAAAATAAATTGAATTGGTTTATGTTTAAGGACAAGGCATGCAAGGCGAGGTTAGCAAAGACAAAAGTCACTCATCGTAGTGGTCAAAAAAGTTTAAAAGCACTAATAACAACCTTTGTCAGTATATTAAAAATGTGAAATTTTTTTAATAAAATTTGTACTAGAAGAAAGTCATTGTTATCTAATTTCTCCCTATTTACTGATTTTGACAGGAACTAAAATATGGAAGACCTCCAAATCATTTGGAAAAGGAGGTGCTGTAGCAAAAGAGATGGTTTGAATTTGTTTTTTGGATGGACTCTATGGTATGTAATCTTAGTGGGATTTCGAGTATACTTTTGAACTGTATTTTCATTTTATTTTTTAGTACTATTAGATATTATATATTACCTCATTTTATGGTTAGCATTGTATAACAAAAACATGCGTTGTGTTATGGAATTAATACTAACATGTGACATTGATTTTTTTTGCCAAAATGATATAGGTAATGATTTCCAAGACGATGATCGCAATCATGATCCAGACTATGCTCAACATATATTTAGAGATGATGAGGATGAGGATGATGGTGGTGAAGGAGGAGATGATAATGATGGATGTGTTGGTGGTGATGATGATGTGGATGAGACTAATGAGGATGGTCAAGATGATGATCATGAGGATGATCTTTGTGGTGGTAGCTAGGCATGTACATGCATTATTTTTTATGAAGAAATTATTGTGTAGAATGAGATTGTTATGTTTAGATGGATGTTGTGAATTTACCCTATATCAATGAAACATTTTGATTTGATAATCATACATTGAGTTTGAATTGATTAAAGATGATGATGATACTATCATTATTATATTTTTATTTGTTTTATATATTGGAAAGTATCATCATTAGTTTGATAGAGAATTATAATGTATGAAGATATTGCCATCTTTGGATGTATGTTATTAATTTATAGTAGAATAATGATATTCATGAAATATTTTGATCTGTTAATCACATTTGAATTTTAGTTGTTTTGATTAAAAATAATACTGATCTTATTAGTATTATGTTGCTATTATATATATATATATATATATATATATATATATATGTTGGAAATTGTCAATGAATCATTGTATATGATGACATTGTTAATTTTCTGGATGGATGTTGTCAATTTCCCTTAAATTTCTTTACAAATGATTTTGAATTGTGATATCTTCTTTAATGATATTTAGAAACTATGATATATTCCACTATGCAATTGAAATTGGTAAAATGAATCTATAAAGGAGGTCATATATGTAAAGAAAAATATACTCTACATAAGAAGTAAAATGCGGATGTAACCATGGATGAAAAATTAAAAGTAAAATTGGATGTTAAACTAAGAATTAATACAAAATGAAAACTGTTAGAGTCGGTCTAGTTATCCCTCCGTCAGAGATCAAAGCTCTTTTGCATTTCATGATTAGGTGTCCCATCAGTTTTGATCAGTTGCATTTCGTCAGGCATGCCATAACTCTGATGGAGCGGGTTGTGTCACTCATTCCCCTCGTGCTTGGCACTGCTGGTTCAGGCCTGTTTATTAAAATAAGTCTTCAAAGGTCATTTACAATCATGTTTTAAATTTTGAGGTCTTAGGTCTAGGGTTGAGTCAATTTTGTCTTGAAAAGTCTTAGAAGACCAGCAGGCCAGAGGGATGTCTTTGATAGATCATCACTTCAATAATTTTCATCATTCTACAACTGAATTAGGACTTCTCTTCAAAACTCTGTTTTGAAGATAAGTCGCCATCTCATTTTTGTAAAAATTGTCAAATTTTTCAGTTTTTCAATCGTTCAAGTGCAGCCTTGGTCTTCTTTGCCAGAGCATATCAGAGCTATCCCTGCAAAAAATTATCAGAGAAAATCATTATTTCAACCAATTTTAAAAGGGGAAACCAAAAATGTCAAAGCCTATTAATTTTGAAAAAGTGCCAACAACCAAACATAAGAAAATGGGTTTTGGGTTAAGCAAAAATCAACAAGGAGTCTATATGAAGATATTTCTCCTTTTGCAACCCATTCCACATTCCAAGAGCAAAGAGCAATGTTCTCAGGTGATTTTGTGAGTTTGTGAGCAAATTGGGCCGTTTCCAGGGCGCACGGCGCATCAGGTTGGACGCACAGCGCATCAGTGGTGCGCAGTGCATCAGGCGACAAATTCCAGTGCTATCTTACGCGTGCGCGGCGCATCAGGAACGCACGACGCGTTGGGTGAGGCGCGCGGCGCATTGAAGTTTATTCCCAGACTTTGTCCAAAACACACTCAAACACCTCTTCTCATGCATCAAATCATAGGTAGGCTTTTATCCACGACTCATTCTTGGTTTTGAAAGGTTTATGTAAAGAAATTATGTTATATTTGCCATGAAAAAACCAAGTGTAAAAAACCCTCCTTGTCCATTAATTTGTTGTAAGGATTGAAATGCCAAGATTGCTGTAGGATTTTCAAAAATAAATGTTGCCAAGGTTTTCCTATTTCCTTGGTTTCCCATCCCCTATATTCACCAATATTTTCCCCAATAATTCCTCATAGAACCCTACACTATCCTCCCTCAAATCCTAACCCCTCCCTTCTACTACAAACATACATTCCCTACCTCATCCCAAACCCTAAAACTTCAAGATTTCCATGCCCCTTCCCTTCCCTAAATTCCTTGTTTTATTTCCATTTTCCCCATTTCCCTAATGTTTTCCCTTTCTTAACAATTCCCTTGTATATTTGTGTCCCCTTGGTCACAGCATTTTGAGAAAAAAGAAAAAGTCTACAGTCAATTTTGCACACAGTTGTATATCAACATATATATATTCCAGCTACCTTGTTTTTAAAGAACATGTCAGAGACCGAGTCAGTATATGAGAAGGATTATGATAATGACTCTACATCGGAGGTAAATGTACCTAATGTGCCACGGAGGTATCACAAAGGTGGCAAAAGTGGACAGCATGTTAGGGAGGAACCTACCTCTTTGGCTCAATTGCAAGCCTGTCCACTTGTAATGGACTGTTTTCGGTATCAATCATGTTTTGAATACTGTGAGCAGATCTCACAAATCCAACATCATCGGGAACTAGTCTGTTTATTTGTTCTACATTTGCAGGATGGTCATGTAAACCTTGCCAGAGTGAATTTCACCTTGTCACCTGAGACTATTGCTCAGGCCACTGGGATACCAAATGTAGGGGAGGAATGGAGTAAACTCCAACAGTTAGACAGATTATACTATGAGCCATATATCAAGCCCGGGTATATAAGACATTTGAGTGCAATTTTTCCTTTCAGATTCCTAAAGGATGAGTATGCACCATTGATGAAACTCATCATCCGATATTTCAGTTGCGAGGGCAGATTCTCACGACTCTATGCGTACCATGTTCATTTGTTGATGCATTTCACAAGGGTACGTATGATGAACATTCCGTTTTTCATGTGTCGCAACATAGAAAGGATGGTGCCTTTAGTACAAAGGAAGAGCCCAGCACATCAGCATAAGAGCATCTATCATTATGCATTGATTAAAATCGTAGTGATGCATCAGTTGGCACAGCAGGGCATTACTTGGGAAGATTTCATCTCCCGTGATTACTTTGCAGCATTACAGCCACCTCCCGAGATAGTTCATGATGAGGGAGGACCTTCACACTAGCTAGACTGTTATGAAACCAACTCAAGAAAAGATAGAAAAGATAGATCAACACCTTAGAATTTAGCCTCTTCGAGGGGGCAACCTCCTTTACATTACATAAATGAACAATTCTTCGATGATTCAAATGACAAAACCTCCTTTATATATATAGGAGTCTAAGGAGCCACAATATAATCCAGCCGACCTAACAATAATAATATAAAGCCACAAAAATAACAATAGAGGGATTTTATGGGCACATTAATAACAATATGGGGGCAATGGGGCACAACAATATAAATAAGGGGTATAACTACAATAGTAATGGGGTAATCACTAGTATTATAGGGACCCAACATGCCCCTCTCCTTCAAAAAAGTGTTGTCCTCAACGCTTGAGTAGTTCTGGATATTTCTGCATAAAATTCTCATCCTCCCATGTGGAATCTTCAGCGGATAAGTTCTTCCACTTGATAAGGTACTCTGAAATTGATCGATTTCGTAGCTGTCGAGTTCTTGTTTCTATAACTGCTTCCGGTTCCAATATAATTTTTCCTTCCTCGTCAAGTTCTGGCAATATTGTTTGAACTGGGAGCTTGTCGCCTATAACCTTCTTTAAACATGAAACATGGAAAACTGGGTGCAATCGAGAAGCTGCAGGAAGCTCCAATTTGTATGCCATAGTACCAATCTTTTGCAACACCTTGTACGGACCATAATACTTTGGTGATAATTTATTATCCTTCTTAGCTTGCTTGAGGGACATTTGCTTATATGGTTGTAGCCGTAGGAATACCCAATCACCTACATCAAAACTTCTTTCACTGCGATGTTGATCTGCCTGTTGTTTCATTCTATTCTGTGCCAACACGAGGTTATCCTTTAAGAGTTGGAGGACTTGTTGTTGATGTTCGATGTGATGTTCCACTGCCTGAACCTTAGAATTTTCTCTTAAATATGATGTGATGGATGGTGGTTGATACCCATAAAGTGCCATAAATGGGGTCATTTTTGTTGCTGTATGAAAGGAAGTGTTATACCACCATTCAGCCAGAGGCAACCATTTGACCCATTGTGTCTGTTTATCAGATACAAAGCAACGAAGATATCCTTCCAAACATTTGTTTACTATCTCAGTTTTCCCATCAGATTGAGGATGATAAGATGAGCTATGAGCTAACTGAGTACCAAGACAAGAAAATAATTCTGTCCAAAAATTTCCAGTGAAAATGGGATCTCTGTCACTTACAATAATCTTTGGGTTTCCATGTAGCTTTTGAATTGTTTCCATAAATGCAGTAGAAACTGTACTGGCTTTAAATGGATGTGATAATGCACAAAAGTGTGCATACTTGGTAAGTCTGTCAACTACCACCATGATGACACTCTTTCCCTCAGACTTGGGTAAACCTGTGATAAAATCCATTGAAACCTCCTCCCAACGTTGGCTTGGAATGGATAAAGGTTGTAATAGACCCGGTGTCTTAATTGTTTCAACTTTATTTTGTTGGCAAACCAAACATTCTGCCACAAACTTTTGAATATCTGATTTAAGGCCATCCCAAAAAAATTCCTTCTTAACCCTGTGGTAAGTTTTTAAAAATCCTGAGTGCCCTCCTAAGGGAGAAGTGTGCAATTCCATAAGAATCTTTTGTTTTAGCTGGGAATTCTTACAGAGGTATAAGCGATCTTTGTACCATAACGAATCATTTTTCCAGCTAAATGTATCAGACGTACTGGAATCTTGTTGTAGCTTTCGAATAAGTGCCCACACTTCTTCGTCATTCTTCCATTCCTCCCTTGCTTCATTTATCCAATCTGGTTGGATAATAGAAATGGCGCACAACAATGCTTCCACATCCTCATCCTTTCTTGAGAGTGCATCTGCCACCACATTTTGCTTCCCTTTTTTGTAGATGATTTCAAAGTCATAACCCAACATCTTTGTGACCCACTTTTGTTGCTCTTCAGAGGATAATCTTTGTTCTAAAAAGTATTTAAGGCTATCATGATCCGTTTTTACCTTGAAGTGTCTTCCCATTAGGTAGGGTCGCCATTTCTTAAGTGCATGGAGTATTGCCAACATTTCCTTCTCATAAATAGCTTTTCTTAAAAACTTTCCCTTGATTGGACGACTTTCAAAAGCAATGGGTCTTTCATCTTGCATTAGAACAGCACCAATTCCATTTCCTGAAGCATCACATTCCACAATAAAGGTTTTTGTGAAGTCCGGTGTAGCTAAGACCGGTGCTTGGCACATTGCCTCTTTAAGATGTTCAAAGGCCTTTGTTGCTTCCGGAGTCCATGAAAATGCATCTTTCTTCAATAATGTTGTTAGAGGTGCTGCTATTCTCCCATAATTCTTAACAAACTTGCGATAATACCCTGTCAACCCAAGAAATCCTCGCAGATGCTTTATGGATGTGGGGATTTTCCATTCCTTAATGGCTTTAATTTTGCTAGGGTCTACCTTAACTCCTTCATGAGATACAATATGACCCAAATATTCCACCTCCTGGACTCCAAAGAAACATTTGGATCTTTTTGCATATAATTGTTTCTCCTCCAATAGTTGTAGCACCCTGTCAACATGTTCAACATGATCCTTCCAAGACTTGTTGTAGATTAGTATATCATCAAAAAATACTAACACAAATTTTCTAAGGAATGGTTTGAAAATTGAATTCATCAAACCTTGAAATGTTGAAGGTGCATTGGTAAGGCCAATATCTTCAATATTCATTCTGATTTGATGATATCTTGAACGAAGATCCAACTTGGTGAAGTAAATTGATCCATGCAATTCATCCAGTAATTCATCAATGACAGGAATGGGGAACTTATCTTTAATAGTGAGCTTGTTGAGCTCCCTATAATCCGAACACATGCGCCATGATCCATCCTTCTTGTGCACCAATACTACTGGAGTAGAGAAAGAACTTTGACTCGGTTGAATTATACCAGCCTCTAGCATTTCTGCAACCATACGTTCAATTTCACTTTTTTGGACATAGGGATATCTGTACGGCCTGATGTTTGGAGGAACACTTCCTGGAATCAGATGAATAGCATGATCATGATCACGCATAGGTGGGAGACCTTTGGGAGTCTCAAATACCTTGGAATGATTGTCCAGGACTTTTTGGAGATCTGGAGAAATAGATGATTCTAATGTGGAAACATCTAGCGAACATAATTGTGCAATTACACCTCTTTGCTCCTTTTTTAGAAGCTTTGTCATACCATTAGAGCTGATTATCTTTCCTGGTTTCCCTGCAATACCCCTTAATTCAACTTCCTTTCCTTCTGTAGAAAATTTGATGAAAAGTTCTTGAAAATTAAAAGCTATTGTACCCAAGGATTGTAGCCATTGGACTCCTAGTACAACATCAGCACCTCCCATTGGAATGGAAAGCATTGGGCTAGTCAATACATATTCTCCCATGGATAGCTTGATATTATGGCACTTTCCAGAGAAATTTATTGTTCCTCCATTTGCAATCATCACTTGACACTCTGGTGCTGGATATAGGAAGCAATTCAATTCTTTTGCTACCCTACAATGAATAAAATTGTGGGTGCTTCCTGAATCAATCAACACTATTACCTTTTTCTTCTTGATTTGTCCTTCTATCTTGATGGTTTGAGGAGTGGTAATTCCTGCCAATGCATTACAAGATATGGTCGGATTTATTTGTTCTTCATCTAGGCTTTGTTCCTGGAGTATATCCTCTTCTTTTGACCTTTCTTGCTCCTTTTCTTCTTCCTCTTCACAATCTATGTAGAATAATTTCTTCTCAGCACACTTATGACCTTTAGTGTATTTGCTATCACAACTGTAACAAAGCCCTTTTGCTCTTTTTTCTTCCAATTGTTGTGGTGTCAACCTTATAGGTTGTGGAAGACTAGGGGCAACAACACTTCCGTCTTTATAGTTGTGAGTGGTATGCTTCCTGGTTGCCATAATTTTGCTTTCCATTTTTCTTGCTAACCTGAATGCCTTCTCTAATGAATCAGGTTCCCAAAGGCGAACATCATGTTGGATATTATCCTTTAAAGACCCTATGAACACATCAATCCTATGCTCCTCTGGAATATCTTTTACCCTTATGTTCAATTTTTGGAACTCCTCAATGTGCTCCATTATTGAACCCTTTTGTTTGAGACTTATCAATTGGCTAAAAAAAGTGTTGCTTTTTGTATCCTCATAATGTGCTATCAATTCTTCCGTAAAAATTGCCCAAGTGATAAATTGTTTACGAGAGCAAAGCCATTGATACCATACAAACTGATTTGGTTCCAAATATAAAGTTGCCATACGTACCTTTTGTGTGTTTTGCACATTATTGAGATCGAAGAATTGCTCCATCTGTAATATCCATGTGGCGGGATCCTTGCCATCAAACTTCCTCATATCGATTTTTGGAATATGGTGGGTCTTTGATCCAACATTAGAGTCTATGGAATCATGATTAACATTTCTTTTGTTCACATCATGAGTTTCCTTTACAACCTTTTCACCATTAGTAAGTATTTCTTGTAGAAAATTTGTCAAATCTGTCTTCAAATCTGCCATGTCTGTCTTCAAATCTGTCCTCAAATCTGCCTTCAGATCATCCATCTTAGCTTCCATGCTCTTTATCTTAGATTCCATGCCAGTTATCTTAGCATCTGTTAGCTTTTGTGAGCGTGACATTTGTTGCACTTGTTCTTGTAATTTTGATATATCATGTAGCATTTCTTCCTCTTCTTCATGAGTCATGCTAGAGCTTTCAGGTTCCTTACTAGGTGTTTTCATTTTCTTTCCTCGGGGCATCAGTTACCGATAATAATGCTTTACTATGCCCTTTGAATTCCTTCAAACCAAGCTTATACAAAAATTTAAAAAAAAACTACACACCTTTTTTTTACTTTGTAGAAGCCTGATATTGAATCTGATGTATCTCTGTAATTTCGAATCATCCAGTTCTGAAATTGTGATCCGTAGTATCCTTCTATGTCCTCTTTCCAATGCCACTAGTCTGATCCAAATTGGATTCTCCAAGAAAGAGTTATGCACAATCTCCCGCAGTGACCTGATTATAGACTAGTTCAGTAGAGCGAACTTGTATGAAGTGCCACGTGTCACTGTTTCAACCTTTGACTCTGAAAAATATATAAAAGAAAACTACAGTCTGTCCTCTTTCTGTACCTTCTTATGAAATTTCAATCCGATGCTCAGAAAGAAAGTTATGACGATTTTCCCCAGGTCACCTGTTTTGAGTGTAATTCAGGAGTCTGCAAAAAGACCAACTTCCTCAGATCATATCTCCGAAAATATAGCACGAAAAGCTCTGAAATTCGGACCCAAGGTTCAGCGCGATTTCTTCTCAAATGGGTTTTTTTTGCGACTTATGAAATGTCACATAAAAAAAGTTATAGTGAAAATTCCACGATGACCTGTTTGGAGCAACGAAACCCTAGAATCCAACGCTCTAATACCAAATGTTATGAAACCAGCTCAAGAAAAGATAGAAAAGATAGATCAACGCCTTAGAATTCAGCCTCTTCGAGGGGGCAACCTCCTTAACATTACATGAATGAACAATTCTTCGATGATTCAAATGACAAAACCTCCTTTCTATATATAGGAGTCTAAGGAGTCACAATATAATCCAGCCGACCTAACAATAATAATATAAAGCCACAAAAATAACAATAGAGGGATTCTATGGGCACATTAATAACAATATGGGGGCAATGGGGGCACAAAAATATAAATAAGGGGTATAACTACAATAGTAATGGGGTAATCACTAGTATTATAGGGACCCAACACAGACATTCCCGAGACTAAGCATATAAGTGCTCCTACATATGTGACATACCAGCGAGGCTACAGGGCCTTATTTGCATCTACACGATGAGTACTATCTCCACCCGGGGTGGAAGGGGTCTCGTTGGCTTCATGAGCACAGCGAGTGTTATCTCCACCTCGTGTGGAAGGGGCCTCGCTTTCGACAGCAGCACCGCAGGTACAAGATAAGGGCAAGAAGCCCAAGCATGAGGAGAGGCCTTCAGGTGAGCCATCAGGTTTTGTTACTATTCATGATGATGAGACAACTTCAGAATCAGAGAAGACCCAATATATTAGGTATCTAGAGTAGCGGAATAAACAGCTTGAGGACCAGTGCATGATCATAGAGCTACAGAACATCTGTGAGAATCGCCAAGCTGCCTAACATAGAGAAATTGAGTTTACCTCTCTAGAGCAACAGGTACATGAGGATCGAGAGGCTAATCTCGAGAGGGTCAACATCTACTTGGAGGAACAGCTGAAAAAGGCCAATAGAGACAATGCATTATTGAAACACATGGCTATGCATTACAAGGTCCGGAACCTAGTTTGCAAGGCGCGAATTAGGAGTCTTAAGGCAAAATTGAAGAAAGCGGTCAAGAAGCAAAAAAGACAAAAGGAGCTTGATCGTCTTTGGATTTTGGCCGAAGCCTCTTTGGCTGAGCATAGTACTTGATTGGGGACCCCCAGCCCAAATTTCAAGGAATTTGGAAGAAATTTTGTCAATTTTGAATTTTTGGCTCTAAAAACAGGTTTTTTGGCTCAACGCGTAGCGCGCAGCGCGCGACCCATAAGATTGGGAGGTCCAAATCACAAATGGTTTGCATTTTTGGATTTTTCATGATGAAATATACCTGCTCAGCTATTTCCAAGGCATTTCATCAAGGTTTGGGTCCCCAAAAGGTCAAAAAACATGCAAAAAATGACCTCACTACCCCTTTTTGGACACACAGGAAGCAGCGTTGGGAGAATGCACTTTTGGAGGGACAAATGGACATCAAATTGGAAAATTCCACTTGGGTTGGAAAGTAGACATCTAGGTCTTTCTAACGAGTCAACTTGAGCTCAATTTGGATGCCGGGAAGTGCCCCAAATGCAGGTGGAAAGGCGCGCAGCGCATAGGACTCAGGCGCGCGGCGCATTAGGGTTTATTGGTACAATTTTCATCTTCAACTCAGGAAACGTAGCCAGTTTGACCAGTTTTGACTTGTGATGGGATTTTTCACCCTTCTTGATGTAATTAATGGAAATTTATGTTGACTTGACACTTATTTACCTATTCTAGATGATTCATTCATAAAATAGCAAAAATTTAATGAATGAATTGGTTTCCTAGCTTATAGAGGCAAGTTGTTTTGACTGCCTAGATTGTAGTGCTTTGTTTAGAATTGGTTGAAACAGCTCCTAGGATGATGAGTTCGACCCCTAGAGGCAAGGTAATGTGTTAGCTTGCCTATATTATGTATTTTCTTAGTCATTTTCAGGGTTGGACTCTTTGGGAAGAGGCTTTGAGACTTTATTGTACATTTTACTTCAGCATTTTGGCAAAGGGAAAACCAGGGTTTTGCAGCACTTTTTGGAATTCTTGTGGCTTTATGTCTTGATGGTGTGCTTATTTCAGTACGTGTAAGTTTTTTATGTGTATCATTTTCCCTCTCTCATCTTCTGCAATTGAACAAATGAAGTGTTAAGGTAGAATTCATAATCTGTAATGCTCTGCCTTTAAGTTTGTTTGATATCCTATGTTTTCATCTGTTTAAGGAGAACTCTTGAGGTTTTCTTTCTCTCCTTAGCTCCTCACCTGTCTGATCTATTCACCTCATTGCTTTTAAAGAATCAAAACAATTGCCTACCCTGCTCCAATCAGACCTCTGCAGAAACTGTGTCTCATCCCCGCACCCAAAATTGCCTTTCCTTTTGATTCAACAAAAACCCCCAAAAACTCACCTTTGAACTTTTGCACTTAATATCTAGCCTAATATTAGTTACATTTTCAGTCATCTCGAGCCTAATTGATTATATTTTTCCGAGATTGACCCGGAGAGAGCCCTCTCTTGTCCTCGTAGGGCTAGCTACGAGGCTGAGCGTGGTTTGATGTTGCCTTGAGTTTTGCCTTCCTCAGCCTGAGGTAGATTCGAGCGTTAACATAGTGGCGAATCCACTGGGGAAGAACAAATGGTTTACTTGTTGATGTCATTTGTTTTATAAGCTACAGACGGAGCCTAAAGTTATGCCAGGTAGCCTTCGAAACGCTTTTGCTTTGCATTAGCGGAAGTAGATAAACGCTGCTTCAGTCAATCTCCGGTCTAGCTTGTAAACGTGACATCTAACTTTAATTACCCCAGTACATGTATCAAGTTGCAGATCTGATGCTGATGGTGGACAGCAGTCAGACACATATGAAGGCTGAAATCATTCACCTGGCGACTCCTTTCACTGAAGAATCCAGCAACCTGTGCTTCATGGTGACTTCACTGCAGAGAGATCAGTAGCTGTGAGATTTTCAAGATGGACCGAATCACAAGAAGATACGCTCCCATGAGCCGCGATCACATCCCTGGTTTTCCAAATAAAATTCCGAAGGTAGATTGGTCAAGGAATTTGCCTACATTTAAAGATGATGGTAGGAAGGACGCTGCTCTACATCTGGTTAGATTTCACATGCATATTCGCAAGTTGAAGGTTGATTTTCCTGAAGATTGCTTGATGAAGATATTCTTGGCCACTCTGGAAGGTAAAGCACAATCTTGGTATGAAAGTTTGCCGCCTGCTTGTATTTACTGTTTAAAGGATTTTCATGCTATGTTCATTGAAAGATATATGGACTCTTATCCATCATTAAATTTAGTTCAAGACTGTTGCAAGCATGCTTATAGTTTTATTGAAAGCCTTGAGAAGTTTTATGAAGATGATAATTTCATGGATGAAGAGATCATGGAAGCCCTGTATGAAAATCCATTTCAGCAGCATAAAGAAAACTTAGAGGATACTTGTCCAGATGATCAGGACATTTTGCAGCAGAATCAAGATCAGCGGGCTGAAGATGGTCATATGGTGGAAGATGATGAAAGAGAGGGTTATATTTCAGATCTGCCCACAGAAGAAGACAGCGTGCAGGGTAGTCAAGATTCAATTTCAGAATGTGATGCAGTCAAGTCAAATATTTCAGATCAACATTCAGATCATGATGACCAAGAATACCTTGTGCCGAATCCTATAAAGAAAAAATCGGCTATTGAGATCATCTGGCATGAAGAAAATAGAGTTACAAATCTAAGTGCTCCCATCTCATCAGAACAGAGTCTTCATGAGGAGGTCATTCAGTCTGCTCATGAACAGCAAGGTGAGATCTTTACTCAAGCAAGTGAAAAAGTTTCTTTGAGTGAATTTGTGGCAAACGATATAAATGATAATATTGTGCTTGATAATATTGAATAATGTAATAAGGAACTTGATAATTTGGTTGTGATATCATATGAAGATGACCTACCATATTGTCAAACTACAGAAGATCATAGCATACAATATTACCTTTTAGATTCTTCATATGTTTCATGTGTTGAAATGTTTTTACAAGAGGAGATCTGCTCATCTACCTGTTCAGAGTTTTTTGAAGCCCATGAGCATACTTTTACCGAAGCACATGATGAAGACAAATCAGAATTTGAAACAAAGGAAACCTTGATCTTTCAGCAGGAGGTGGTAATGGTAAATCTTCATGTTTTTTACGATCCTGTAGCAAGTTTGTTGCAGCCAGCAGTGAAAGTGTTTATTACAGTGTTTTGTTGCAGCCATGGTCAACTATGTTTTTGGATGCCTAGTGATAGGTTTGTACTTTTGACCAGAAGATCTGATAAGAAGAATCAGCCAAGAAGACATCTTCTTGATTGGTTGCATTGGCATTTTGATATATTTTGAGGATATATTGTCTTGTAAGAAACACAGGTGGCCATGTACTGCCACCAAGCTTTTGTTTTAAGTTTCAGGTCTTAGTATTTATGAGTACAGTTTGTCGAGTCAGTTGATTAGTCCTTTCAGTTTTAAAATTGAGTCAGTTTTGTCAGAGTTGTATTCAGTTTTCAATTAAATCTGCAGTCAATAAATGTGTCAAAGTTTTGTGTCAATTGTTGGAATGATGACTCCATCCCCCAATGGATGAAGGCATTGTCTATCTCTTACAGAGATCTGCGGTTCTTGGCATCTCCAAGGAGCTACCATCCCCATTGGATCCAATGTTAGAGTCGGTCTACTTATCCCTCCGTCAGAGATCAAAGCTCTTTTGCATTTCATGATTAGGTGTCCCATCAGTTTTGATCAGTTGCATTTCGTTAGGCATGCCATAACTCTAATGGAGCGGGTTGTGTCACTCATTTCCCTCATGCTTGGCACTGCTGGTTCAGGCCTGTTTATTAAAATAAGTCTTCAAAGGTCATTTACAATCATGTTTTAAATTTTGAGGTCTTAGGTCTAGGGTTGAGTCAATTTTGTCTTGAAAAGTCTTAGAAGACGAGCAGGCCAGAGGGATGTCTTTGATAGATCATCACTTTAATAATTTTCATCATTCTACAGCTGAATTAGGACTTCTCTTCAAAACTCTATTTTGAAGATAAGTCGCCATCTCATTTTTGTAAAAAATGTCAAAATTTTCAGTTCTTCAATCGTTCAAGTGCAGCCTTGGTCTTCTTTTCCAGAGCATATCAGAGCTATCCCTGCAAAAAATTATCAGAGAAAATAATTATTTCAACCAATATTAAAAGGGGAAACCAAAAATGTTAGAGCCTATTAATTTTGAAAAAGTGTCAACAACCAAACATAAGAAAATGGGTTTTGGGTTAAGCAAAAATCAACAAGGAGTCTATATGAAGATATTTCTCCTCATTTGCAACCCATTCCACATTCCAAGAGCAAAGAGCATTGTTCTCAGGCGATTTTGTGAGTTTGTGAGCAAATTGGGCTGTTTCCAGGGTGCGCGGCGCATCAGTGGCGCGCGGTGCATTAGGCGACAAATTCCAGTGCTATCTTACACGTGCGCGGCACATCAAGAACGCGCGGCGCGTTGGGTGAGGCGCGCGGTGCATTGAATTTTACGCCTAGACTTTGTCCAAAACACACTCAAACACCTCTTCTCACGCATCAAATCACAGGTAGGCTTTTATCCATGGCTCATTCTCGGTTTTGAAAGGTTTATGTAAAGAAATTATCCTATATTTGCCATGAAAAAACCAAGTGTAAAAAACCCTCCTTGTCCATTAATTTGTTGTAAGGATTTAAATGCCAAGATTGTTGTAGGGTTTTCAAAAATAAAAGTTGCCAAGGTTTTCCTATTTCCTTTGTTTCCCATCCCCTATATTCACCAATATTTTCCCCAATAATTCCTCATAGAACCCTACACTATCCTCCCTCAAATCCTAACCCCTCCCTTCTACTACAAACATATATTCCCTACCTCATCCCAAACCCTAAAACTTCAAGATTTCCATGCCCCTTCCCTTCCCTAAATTCCTTGTTTTATTTCCATTTTCCCCATTTCCCTAATGTTTTCCCTTTCTTAACAATTCCCTTGTATATTTGTGTCCCCTTGGTCACAGCATTTTGAGAAAAAGAAAAAGTCTACAGTCAATTTTGCACACAGTTGTATATCAGCATATATATATTCCAGCTACCTTGTTTTTAAAGAACATGTCAGAGACCGAGTCAGTATATGAGCAGGATTATGATAATGACTCTACATCGGAGGTAAATGTACCTAATGTGCCACGGAGGTATCACAAAGGTGGCAAAAGTGGACAGCATGTTAGGGAGGAGCCTACCTCTTTGGCTCAATTGCAAGCCTGTCCACTTGCAATGGATTGTTTTTGGTATCAATCATGTTTTGAATACTGTGAGCGGATCTCACAAATCGAGCATCATCGGGAACTAGTCCATTTATTTGTTCTACATTTGTAGGATGGTCATGTAAACCTTGTCGGAGTGAATTTCACCTTGTCACCCGAGACTATTGCTCAGGCCACTGAGATACCAAATGTAGGGGAGGAATGGAGTAAATGCCAGTAGTTAGACAGATTCTACTATGAGCCATATATCAAGCTCGGGTATATAAGACATTTGAATGCAGTTTTTCCTTTCAGATTCCTAAAGGATGAGTAGGCACCATTGATGAAACTCATCATTCGATATTTTAGTTGCGAGGGTAGATTCTCACGACTCTATCCTTACCATGTTCATTTGTTGATGCATTTCACAAGGGTACGTATGATGAACATTCCGTTTTTCATGTGTCACAACATAGAAAGGATGGTGCCTTTAGTACAAAGGAAGAGCCCAGCACATCAGCATAAGAGCATCTATCATTATGCATTGATTAAAATCGTAGTGATGCATCAGTTGGCACAACAGGGCATTACTTGGGAAGATTTCATCTTCCGTGATTACTTTGCAGCATTACAGCCACCTCCCAAGATAGTTCATGATGAGGGAGGACCTTCACACCAGCCAGACATTCCAGAGACTGAGCATATAAGTGCTCCTCCATATGTGACATACCAGCGAGGCTACAGGGCTTTATTTGCATCTACACGACGAGTAGTATCTCCACCCAAGGTGGAAGGTGTCTCTTTGACTTCATCAACACAGCGAGTGTTATCTCCACCTCGTGTGTAAGGGGCCTCGCTTTCGACAGCAGCACCGCAGGTACAGGATAAGGGAAAGAAGCCCAAGCATGAGGAGAGGCCTTAAGGTGAGCCATCAGGTTTTGTTACTATTCATGATGATGAGACAGCTTCAGCATCAGAGAAGACCCAATATATCAGGTATCTAGAGTAGCGCAATAAACAGCTTGAGGACCAGCGTGTGATCATAGAACTACAGAACATCCATGAGAATCACCAAGCTACCCAACATAGAGAAATTGAGTTCACCTCTCTAGACCAACAGGTAAATGAGGATCGAGAGGCTAATCTCGAGAGGGTCAACATCTACTTGGAGGAACAGCTGAAAAAGGCCAATAGAGACAATGCATTATTGAAACACATGGCTATGCATTACAAGGTTCAGAACCTAGTTTGCAAGGCGTGAATTAGGAGTCTTAAGGCAAAATTGAAGAAAGCGGTCAAGAAGCAAAAAAGACAAAGGAGCTTGATCGTCTTCGGATTTTGGCCGAAGCCTCTTTGGCTGAGCATAGTACTTTATTGGGGACCCCCAGCCCAAATTTCAAGGAATTTGGAAGAAATTTTGTCAATTTTGAATTTTTGGCTCTAAAAACAGGTTTTTTGGCTCAACGCATAGCGCGCAGCGCGCGACCCATAAGATTGGGAGGTCCAAATCACAAATGGTTTTCATTTTTGGATTTTTCATGATGAAATATACCTGCTCAACTATTGCCAAGGCATTTCATCAAGGTTTGGGTCCCCAAAAGGTCAAAAAACATGCAAACAATGACCTCACTGCCCCTTTTTGGACACACAGGAAGCAGCCTTGGGAGAATGCACTTTTGGAGGGACAAATGGACATCAAATTGGAAAATTCCACTTGGGTTGGAAATTAGACATCCAGGGCTTTTCAAAAAGCCAACTTGAGCTCAATTTGGATGCCAGGAAGTGCCCCAAATGCAGGTGGAAAGGCGCGCGGCGCATAGGGCTCAGGCGCGCGGCGCATCAGGGTTTTTTGGCACAATTTTCATCTTCAGCTCAGGAAACGTAGCCAGTTTGACCATTTTTTACTTGTGATGGGATTTTTCACCCTTCTTGATGTAATTAATGGAACTTTATGTTGACTTGACACTTATTTACCTATCCTAGACGATTCATTCATAAAATAGCAAAAATTTAATGAATGAATTGGTTTCCTAGCTTATAGAGGCAAGTTGTTTTGACTGCCTAGATTGTAGTGCTTTGTTTAGAATTGGTTGAAACAGCTCCTAGGATGATGAGCTCGACCCCTAGAGGCAAGGGAATGTGTTAGCTTGCCTATATTATGTATTTTCTTAGTCATTTTCAGGGTTGGACTCTTTGGGAAGAGGCTTTGAGACTTTATTGTACATTTTACTTCAGCATTTTGGCAAAGGGAAGACCAGGGTTTTGCAGCACTTTTTGGAATTCTTGTGGCTTTATGTCTTGATGGTGTGCTTCTTTCAGTACGTGTAAGTTTGTTATGTGTATCATTTTCCCTCTCTCATCTTCTGCAATTGAACAAATGAAGTGTTAAGGTAGAATTCATAATCTGTAATGCTCTGCCTTTAAGTTTGTTTGATATCCTATGTTTTCATCTGTTTAAGGAGAACTCTTGAGGTTTTCTTGCTCTCCTTAGCTCCTCACCTGTCTGATCTATTCACCTCATTGCTTTTAAAGCATCAAAACAATTGCCTACCCTGCTCCAATCAGACCTCTGCAGAAACTGTGTCTCATCCCCGCACCCAAAATTGCCTTTCCTTTTGATTCAACAAAAACCCAAAAAAACTCACCTTTGAACTTCTGCACTTAATATCTAGCCTAAGATTAGTTACATTTTCAGTCATCTCGAGCCTAATTGATTATATTTTTCCGAGATTGACCCGGAGAGAGCCCTCTCCTATCCTCGTAGGGCTAGCTATGAGGCTAAGTGTGGTTTGATGTTGCCTTGAGTTTTTCCTTCCTCAGCCTGAGGCAAATTAGAGCATTAACAAAAACAATGACGTACAAAGTGTTTTAAACTAGAAGTGAAAAATTATGCAATAGTTGACACAAAGAAGAGAACAAAACATGGCATACAAAAGGATATCAAATTGGGAAAAAACAAGGACACTTAAATGGACACCAACTAGATGCAAAAAAACATAGACAACTAGATGTAAAGTAAGATGCAAAGTTGAGTGCTAAAAAGAAGCAAAAAATGATACAAATTAAGATGCCAAATGATGATGCAAATAATGGTGTAAATTTGGGATGCAAACTTGGGTGCAAAAAGGGAAGAAAAAAATATGTAAGAAAAGACATAAAACAAGATGAAAAATGGGACTAAAAAAAGGAGAAACCAAGGATGCCATATTGGATGTAAAAAATGATGCATAATCAGATGTAAATTTAGGCTCAAACTTAGACACAAAATTATATGCAATTGCAAACACAAAATGAGGTAGAAAAAGATGCAAATTTGGATGGCGAAAACAATGTAAAACTAGACACTAAAAAAGATTCAAAATTGGATGAAAAAGTGAGCGTAAATAATGGTGCAACATTGGACACAACTAGACATAAAAATAGCTCAAAATTGGATACAAAAAGTGATGCAAAAGTTGGCGCAAAAAGAAATGCAAAAGTGGACGTAAAAAATGGCTCTAAATTGAATGTACCATTAGACACAAAATAAGATGCAAAGGTAGACACAACACATGACTCAACATAAGATGCAAATTTGGATGCTCAAAATGATGTAACATTGGATGCAAGAAATGGAGTTAAACACGATGCAAATTGAATGCAACAAATGCTGCAAAATATGGTGCAAAATGGGATGGGAAAATGGAGACAAATCAAACGTAAAAGCGGACGTAAAAAATGGTCCAAAAAAAGATGCAAAAATGGATGAAAATTTTGGTGGTAAATCAAATTCAACACATGGTGCAAAGATAGGCACCAACGCTGATGCAAAAATAGGTACAAAATTAGAAGCAAAAACTATTGTAAGACTAGATGAAAAATCTTGTGTAAGACTAGATGCAAAAACTGACACAAAATGGATGCAGAAAAAGGCGTTAAATTGGATGCAAAATATAGTGTAAACTTGATGCAAATGCTGGCGCAAAAATGGAAGCAAATAATGACACAAAATAGGAAGCAAAATATGATGAAAAATAGATGCAAAAAATGACACAAAACTAGAAGCAAAACCTGTCATAAAATAAGATGCAAATCTTGGTTCAAAATTTGACACAAAAAATGATGCATAGTTTGGTGTAAAAAATGATGCAAAATATAGTGTGAAAAGTGATGCAAAATTAGGCACAAAAAAGGATACTTTAAAAATTGTACAATAGAGCCAGATTTACCGCCAGGTTGCTCATCACAATTATAAAAAAGTGCACTAAAATCTGGCGTTAAATCTGGCGCAAATCGTTGGTTTTGTTGTAGTGTTTGGAGGTCTACTAAGACCTAATATTGGTCTTAGATCATACCTCTTATTCAATTATGCAATCAGAAATTCAAAGAATGCTAAATATTTTGAAAGTTGAGCATCTCCTACTTCTTGTTCAAGAGACTTGGGTGAGGATGAAGGAACTATGGCCATTTGTACTGCTGAAGAATCAATATTATTGATATCTTTAGTGATTAAAGGGCCTTTATCATGTGACTATTGATAATCAACCATCAAAGGTCGTTGAATGTTTTGGTCAAAACCTGGTCTCTGAAGAATTTGCATTTAAGGAGTTCTTCTTAATTGAGTTTGAGCTTGAGGTCCGACAGTAGTTTTCTGAACAGTTCTAGGCTATGTTTCAATTTTAGAAATCCTATTAGAAAGGTTTCTAAGCAAAGATGTAATTTCATCAAATTTTTGATCTTAAATTTTAGATTTAGAAGAATATGAATCATCAATTTTAGCTTTAAGTTTCCTTTCTTGTTTCTCTACTTTAGCTTTAAGCTTGGCAGAAGCTGACCTATTGGCTTCTACCTCTATAGAATTTGATTGCATATCTTCTAATGTGTTAGAAACCCTTTCCCTTAGCATGACTGCAAAGTCATCATCGAATTATTTGGAAAATCTGACCTTTGTAGTTGCTACTGGTGGTTTACAATCAACAAGCATTTTATGATATAGTTTGTTAAACCTTTTGATGAATTCAGCAATTGGTTCACCAAGTTTCTCTTTAATTCTTCAAATTCAGTAAGGAAGTAAATGGGGTCTTTCTTTACCCCCCATTGGTTTTTGAAGATAGTTATAAGATTATTCCAACTTCTGATAGAGTCAAATTTGAACTTCCTAAACAAGATCCTAACATTTCCTTCTAAATATTGTACAATACCATATAAACATTTTTCTCTTCTATGTTCATATTGCCAGCAAAATCAAGGAAGTTTGATACATGATCTGTTGGAAATAATACTGAGGGGGGGGGGGGTGAATCAGTATTATCACATTAATAAAACTTTTTCATTTCCATAATCAAATTCATATATGCTACTTCCACAACTTCTTATGATTAAGTTAATTGATCTTCAATGAGTGCATTAGAACATTATCAACCCTATTATCAGATAACAGATGTCGTAATAGAGAATAGATCATCACACATAAGGCACACACATGAACACCATGATATAAGGTGGAAACCTAATGCGGGAGAAAAACCACCTACTGCAAGTCATCTCAATCTTCTTCTTAATAAGAAAATCCTTTTACAATATTTGTACTGGTGCAGACTTATACCAGTACGGGAGCTACAACCCCCTTTGCTCTTGTACTAGCCGATCCATTTACTAGTACGCAGGCTGCTACCTACTACAATGCTCCAAAGATCTCCCTTAGCTTTTGTACTAGCTTAGATACTAGTACATAGGTGCTGGCCTACAATCTTCTCTCCTCCAGGTACCACGTTTCATCAATTTTCAGACTAGATACACTGAAGCACAACACATAATCTGAAAGGCCACTTTTCATCCAATTTTCATACTGGACCCAACAACAACATTGAAGCTCATAATCAAACAACCTTCTGAATCACCCAATCACTAGATCCATACATATACAATGATATTATGAGGGTTATCAACCAGATCTAGTACATAAAGATAAGTCATTAATCATGCTGTTATCTGAACTCAATACCAGTAACCAAACATCAGTTATGCACCCAAAACCCTGCAGAATAGTCAAAGGCAGTTAAAACAAATTTTAAGCAGGGATCGCAACTTCACTGGTATAGATCTGCGGATATCTGTACTACCTCCGCAGCTGCGCCTTCTGTGGTGCCTCTGCACTGCGCCTTCTGTGGCGCCTCCGCACTGCGTCTTCTGTGGCGCCTCTGCATTGCGCCTTTTGTGGCGCCTCCGCACTGCGCTTTCTGTGGCGCCTCCACACTGCGCCTTCTGTGGCGCCTCTGTCGTGTCTCCGCACTGCGCCTTTTGTGGCGCCTCCGCACTGCGCCTTCTGTGGCGCCTCCGCACTGCGCCTTCTGTGGCGTCTCCGCACTGCGCCTTCTGTGGCGCCTCCGCACTGCGCCTTCTATGGCGCCTCCACACTGCGCCTTCTGTGGCACCTCTGTGGCGTCTCCACACTGCACCTTCTGTGGTGCCTCCGCACTGCGCCTTCTGTGGCGCCTCTGCACTTCCGCAGCTGCAGCGCTCGAGAGATCACCCTTCACAGATTTGCTTTCAACTTCACTTTCATAGATCAAACTTTCAAAACAATAACCCAATATTTCAGATCTTAAGATATTCAATTGCAAGGATGAATTAGCCAAGTGATCTCATTTGCTTTATATAGGCAAGCTTCTTCCTAAAATCATGGATCAATACCATAGATAACCAATACAAGGGGCCCAAAAACATGGGGCTCAATAATACCAAGGACTAACCACCATGGACCAAAGGTAAGTTCTCGAACATATACGCGCTTTTCCTTGCATGAAAGTGCATACCATGGTCCAAAACCATAGGTTCAAATACCAAGGACTAACTACCATGGACCAAAGGTAAGTTCTCCAACATATACGCGCTTTTCCTCATAGGTTCAAATACCAAGGACTAACTACCATGGACCAAAGTTAAGTTCTCCAACATATACGCGCTTTTCCTCATAGGTTCAAATACCAAGGACTAACTACCATGGACCAAAGGTAAGTTCTCCAACATATACGCGCTTTTCCTTGCATGAAAGTGCGTGAACTTTTTCTCTTCATGAAATAAACTTTTCTCTGCATAAAAGTGCGTGAACTTTTCTCTACATGAAATAAAATTTTCTCTGCATAAAAGTGCGTGAACTTTTCTCTACACTATAATTTATTATCTGAGATGAGTGGGTTGCCATCAAGTACAACATATGTATCATAAAGCCATACCAGAATCATAATGCCAACAATCTCCCCCTTTGGACTTGATGGCAACCTCAAAATCTTTAGCTCATTCTCCCCCTTTGACATCAAGGGCAAAGGGTTATGCTCCCCCTAAGAGCATGCTCCCCCTGAATATGAACCAGATCTGTAAAGAAGAAACATGATCCACCAAACACCATAAATGACCATGAAAGAGATAGATTGCAGCAATAATCAGACCAGCATCCAAGATCTCCTTCTGTACGTCCTCCATAATGCCAACAATGCATTATAAGCTCCCCCTGAGTACCTGTTGAAATCTCTGAATGAGCTCCCCCTTTGTATATGTCATGGTGCACCAATCTGATCATGCTCTTTCTGAGAACAAGCTGAAATGTCTGCTCTGCTATATAGTGTTGTTCATGCTCAAGCTCCCCCTGACTGTAAGCAAGGTCTGCAAATGGATGTTCTACATCACAAATGACCTTCCTAAAAGATTCAATACATACATCCATCACCCAACCAAGTGGGGATATATCAGAAAAATGAAAACCAAATACATTACATCTTCATCCCAGGCATCGTGGGGAAACCAACATAGGTCGTTACATGACCTGAAGATATGACACTATTACATCATGAATCTTGATATGACGTCACCTAAATAAGATGAACATCAGCAAAAACACTTTATGATCTGCTCCATAGTATCTGTCAACAGCAACTAGACCAGCAACTTGTATTAGTGCATGAATCATCAAGGTATGTCCGCATCAACAGAATTTCACATTCTATGTGAGAAACATCATAGCCATCCAGATCTACATGAATCAAGTATCATCAATTGGGAATATCTGCATTAATCAACATATGTATGAAACAATCCTATCATCATATAGATAAGAGCTAATTATCATCATGTCTCCAACAATGCAACTTTGAATAATCATCCCTGTATCCAGCCAACAATCCTCATCCATTTGTGCCAAGAATGAAAGGAATCATAACTGTAATATATGATCTTTATGCATATGACGACAGCAGCATATGAGTGACTCAACATCAAGAAGATGTGAATTCAAGCTAAGTGCTTCCCATGCAAGCATCATTAGAGAATCAACCATAAATCTGAACAACTCATAACCATAGCAAGATGAATCATTTATCCATATAAGTATCATCACCAAGGACTATTAACCATAATGCCAATAATGCATCAAGTCCATATGCTCCCTCTAAACCTGTGCCATCTGTCTGATCATGCATATCAATAAGAAGTATCAAGACATCATCAATATCAAGTTAGAACCAAAACACTTCTAACCATCATATCCACACATCATTATTATTAACTAGAGAAAAACTGATCCTTCTCTTGAATCTGTCCCTACTTCCTTTCTTCAAACAATCATATACGCGACTGTGCAGTAACTAACTCGCGTATATATGCAACTTTCCTTTATGGAGTTTGCATATGAGATTCAGGACACTGAAGTTTTGTACTTTCAGCTCCCTCTGATTCTGGTATGTCTGTACGTTGTGTAGTGCCGCCTTTTTCTGACTGTACTTCCTTTTTCCTCCATATCTTCAAGCGTGATGATGACATTTTCTCCTTTTGATATGGTGACCACACTTTGTTCTTGCATTCCTTAGCTATATGTCCAAGCTTATTACATGCATAACATCTTACATGTTTCATATTCCTCCTGTAACAATCAGCAGCTTTGTGACCAAACATATTGCAAGCAAAGCAATATCCATAAAAGTACCTTGAATGTGATGATCTTTCTGCATAATGGTCTTGAACCCTTCTTCTTCTACATCTAGCTGCAACATGTCCAAGATTATGACATACATAACATTCAACATTATTCATAGGAGGAGTAAAGGATTTTCTTTGAGGAATCTCTTTCCTTGGTTGATGATGAGATTGATCTTTCATTTCTTCGTTGATCACTTTAGATTTCTCTTTAGAGTTCCTTGCTTCACCTTGTGAACTAGATTCACCTTCAACAGATTCATGGAAACCAAGACCAGTCTTTATAGCATGAGACCTTTGACTACTAAGAATATCATCCAAGACTTTAGAACTGTCTTGAAATCGTAAAAGCTTATCCTTTTCTTCTAGTTTACCTTTCAAGATATTTACCTCAACTTGAAGTTGTTCTTCCTTTTCAAGAGATTGCTTTTTCAAATCTTCTTCAGCTTTCCTTCCTTCTTCCATTTGTTCCCTTAGTTTGAGAATCTCCTTTTCTTGTTCTTCATTCAGATCCTGTTGCATTTGATGAACTCGGAAGGCACATTCTAGTTGAGATTTTAAGCTGGTGACTTCGTTTTCTTGTTTTGTAATAGCTTGGAGTAGATCTGTATTCTGCTTCTTTGATTCTTCAAGATCTCCTTTTAGTGAGAGGATTGTAGCTTCAAGATTTTCATAGTAGCTGGATCTATCTTTGAGTTTCTTGATGGTTGTGCTTCTTTCGTTGACTTCTTTTCTTAATGATGTCACTTCATGCTGCAATTTTTGACATTGGTCTTCCTTGTCCTTGAGTAGCTTTCTTACCTTGTTTCCTTCTTCTAGTTGGGCCTTTAGTTTGGTAGCTTCTTCTTTGAAATCACATTCCCTTTTGTTCAATAGATCTTGTTGATCTCTAATTTTGTCTGTCAGCCTTTTAAATTCTGCCTCTATTTGATATCTTTCTTGTTCACCCATAAGAGCAAATTCAGTAGTTTCGCTATCACTTTCATCTCTTCCAAAAGGAAAGATAGCTGGAACATCAGAGGATAATATATTCATACCTGATAATGATTCTGAATCTGATTCTGAATCTGAAGAGCTTCTTATACCTAATCCCCAATAGATTCTCCCACTGTCATAGTTCTTCTGAGATGACTTCTTTTTCTTAGGTGCTTTCTTCTTAAGCTTCTTTCCCATTGTTCCACGGATCTCCTTCAAGCGATCAAGCTTCTATCAAAGGACCTGCTCTGATACCAATTGTTGGAAATAATACTGAGAGGGGGGGGTGAATCAGTATTATCACATTAATAAAACTTTTTCATTTCCATAATCAGATTCATATATGCTACTTCCACAACTTCTTATGATTAAGTTAATTGATCTTCAATGAGTGCATTAGAACATTATCAACCATATTATCAGATAACAGATGCCGTAATAGAGAATAGATCATCACACATAAGGCACACACATGAACACCATGATATAAGGTGGAAACCTAATGCGAGAGAAAAACCACCTGCTGCAAGTCATCTCAATCTTCTTCTTCATAAGAAAATCCTTTTACAATATTTGTACTGGTGCAGACTTATACCAGTACGGGAGCTACAACCCCCTTTGCTCTTGTACTAGCCGATCCATTTACTAGTACGCAGGCTGCTACCTGCTACAATGCTCCAAAGATCTCCCTTAGCTTTTGTACTAGCTTAGATACTAGTACATAGGCACTGGCCTACAATCTTCTCTCCTCCAGGTACCACGTTTCATCAATTTTCAGACTGGATACACTGAAGCACAACACATAATCTGAAAGGCCACTTTTCACCCAATTTTCATACTGGACCTAACAACAACATTGAAGCTCATAATCAAACAACCTTCTGAATCACCCAATCACTAGATCCATACATATACAATGATATTATGAGAGTTATCAACCAGATCTAGTACATAAAGATAAGTCATTAATCATGCTGTTATCTGAACTCAATACCAGTAACCAAACATCAGTTATGCACCCAAAACCCTGCAGAATAGTCAAAGGCAGTTAAAACACATTTTAAGCAGGGATCGCAACTTCACTGGTATAGATCTGCGGATATCTGTACTACCTCCGCACCTGCGCCTTCTGTGGCGTCGCGACCACCGCACCTGCGCCTTCTGTGGCGCCTCCGCACTGCGCCTTCTGTGGCGCCTCTGTGGCGTCTCCGCACTGCGCCTTCTGTGGCGCCTCCGCACTGCGCCTTCTGTGGCGCCTCCGCACTGCGCCTTCTGTGGCGCCTCTATGGCGTCTCCGCACTGCGCCTTCTGTGGCGCCTCTGCACTGCGCCTTCTGTGGCGCCTCCGCACTGCGCCTTCTGTGGCGCCTCTGCACTGCGCCTTCTGTGGCGCCTCCACACTACGCCTTTTGTGGCGCCTCTGCACTGTGCCTTCTGTGGCGCCTCTGTGGCATCTCTGCACTGCGCCTTCTGTGGCGCCTCCGCACTGCGCCTTCTGTGGCGCTCCGCACTGCGCCTTCTGTGGCGTCTCTGCACTGCGCCTTCTGTGGCGCCTCTGCACTGCGCCTTCTATGGTGCCTCCGCACTGCGCCTTCTGTGGCGCCTTCTATGGCGCCTCCGCACTGCGCCTTCTGTGGCGCCTCTGTGGCGTCTCCGCACTGCACCTTCTGTGGCGTCTCCGCACTGCGCCTTCTGTGGCGCCTCCGCACTGCGCCTTCTGTGGCACCTCCGCACTTCCGCAGCTGCAGCGCTCGAGAGATCACCCTTCACAGATTTGCTTTCAACTTCACTTTCATAGATCAAACTTTCAAAACAATAACCCAATATTTCAGATCTTAAGATATTCAATTGCAAGGATGAATTAGCCAAGTGATCTCATTTGCTTTATATAGGCAAGCTTCTTCCTAAAATCATGGATCAATACCATAGATAACCAATACAAGGGGCCCAAAAACATGGGGCTCAATAATACCAAGGACTAACCACCATGGACCAAAGGTAAGTTCTCCAACATATAAGCACTTTTCCTTGCATGAAAGTGCATACCATGGTCCAAAACCATAGGTTCAAATACCAAGGACTAACTACCATGGACCAAAGGTAAGTTCTCCAACATATACGTGCTTTTCCTCATAGGTTCAAATACCAAGGACTAACTACCATGGACCAAAGGTAAGTTCTCCAACATATACGCGCTTTTCCTCATAGGTTCAAATACGAAGGACTAACTACCATGGACCAAAGGTAAGTTCTCCAACATATACGCGCTTTTCCTTGCATGAAAGTGCGTGAACTTTTTCTCTTCATGAAATAAACTTTTCTCTGCATAAAAGTGCGTGAACTTTTCTCTACGTGAAATAAACTTTTCTCTGCATAAAAGTGCGTGAACTTTTCTCTACACTATAATTTATTATCTGAGATGAGTGGGTTGCCATCAAGTACAACATATGTATCATAAAGCCATACCAGAATCATAATGCCAACATGATCCTCCACTGAGGGACCTATTTCTCCATTAAATCTTGACAAATGTTTTAGGTATCCATCAAGAAAATCTCCTAGCTTTGCTGGGAGAATGAGAGCATTATACCTTTCTTACATAATGGGTCGAAAATCCATTACAACTGGAGGAGTATGGGGTGACTGAGTGGGTGATGATGAGGAAGAAGAGGACGATGAGGATAAAGGAGATGAAGATGAATCCATAGGGGTATTAGTATGGGGAGGAGAGAAAGATGGAGGAGACCTCTTTAAGGATTTGAAAGGGGTTTTAATAACCAACTTCTGAACTCCTGGTGGAAAGTCTTCCTTATTATCAAACAAAGGATTTGAATAGACGTAAAATTTCTCTTCAATATTAGTAGAGGATGATGGAATAGAATAAGAAGTTGGAGTAATGAAATCTTGAGGCTTGAATTTAGGTAAATGCAAACCTAATTCTTCCTCAGATGAAGGTTATTTGATAGGAATGGATGGGACTTGATATGACTCAAATGACTGAATTAAAAACGTTGATTGAAAATTTACTCCTCTAGAATGAAGTTTAAAAACCCTAGGAGGTAGTTTAGTCCAATGAGGATGGGATGGTATAGATGAAAATGGATCTATAGATGAGATTTCTTCAGGGTGTAAAGCTGAAGATGAAGAAGGTGTTCTACGTTTTCTCCTTGAAGAGGCTACCCAAATAAATCTTTCTGGCTTTGCTAGAGGGTTAACAATCTCATAATCAGAACGTGATCTAATGTTCTTAAAAGGAGCCAACTTGGACCAGTGGAATCACTAGGTGAAAGGTTTTGACCTATAACCTTATCCTGTATTCACCTTAAAGGAAAGTGAAAATCGTTGTCCCAGGGAAAATTTAACTTTCAATTCTTCGCTCCCCGGAAACGGCACCAATTTGATGTTGTCCTTTGAGATAACCTAAGGTCAATTGGTTATGTCAAAGAATCTATAATGTTTTTTTGATTTTAAGGATTTGGATGACTAGTGAACTATTTACAAATAGGTGCTTTAAAATTAGAAAGATTATTAATAAAACAAAGGGTTGTTCTTTACATACACATGGTTATTTTGATTTTAGCGGGATGGATGAGAAGAAAATGTAGAAGTATAAGTGATTTAATATTCAAACTGAGTATTTAATTGTTTATAAGAAGAAATCAAGAAAACAATGTTTCCTAAATCAACAGAATATAATTAAACTATTATAGAAATCTAGTGCAACTTAAGTTCAAATAGGAATTTACAATAACAAATAATTCTACAAATTAATCTCTTATTTAAATGCAACTTCACATCTGATTCAAAATGAAACTGAGATTCAATTAAATTTTCAATCAGATGATTGTAAAAGGATTAATTAATATGAAGAATACATAATGAATAATATGATGATAACAACTCACTGAGAGACAAGCCAGATGAAGTAAATCCATAATCTTTTATTATACCAAAAATGCTCTAGCTTAGTACAAATCTGTGTGATAACTGGTTCAAGGGTTCAACCCTGAATACTTCGACATAATGAAGTAGTTAAAAAAAATTACAGAAATATTATAATAAATGCCTAAGTGACATGACATTCTATTATTACTTAGAACTAATAGAAACAGAAGTAATTCGATAAAAAGGAATGAATGTAAACATCTAGCCCTATTACGAAGGAAAGCAGTTTTTAAGTGGCCATTATTTGGGTGTTGCACCGATGAAGCTGACGTGTCCTTTAATCCTAAAATTCACACAACTTTTCCCACTCACACAACTTTTCCCACTTTTTTTCATCTGGAACAACTATCTTGGTTACCTTGCGGTAGATTTCATCTACCTCAGTATACCAAGTAAAAGTGGTTTTAACTATGAAAATATGTTTTATCTCATGTTGAATAAAATTTATGTTGTTTATGGCTTCATAAAATGCTCTTCCTGTCATAGAACTTTTAATATTGGAGGACTTAGCAATATCCCTGGCAATGTCTTGAAGCTTCTTCATGTAGTCTTCCCTGGTCATTAATTTATCAATGATTACAAATAGTGAAGGTAGACCCTTCTAGTTTAATGCATCAATCCTTGTGAAAAACCTGTTGGCTACTACCTCTAGAGTGTGACACTTCTCTAATAACTATACAACTAAATTCTTCTTCGTTAGACCTTTCTTCACCTCTAGGATGATTTCTGTTTTTTCATCCACTCCTAGATCATCCAGCTCATATATATTTATAAAATTGTGGAACTTTATGATGCGGTTAGCTGTAGCAAGCATTTCTCCCAGTTGAGCATTGATAGTGGCAAAGGTCTACTTTGCCTTCTCCATGAGTTCCTTCTGCTAAAAAATAATCTGGGTACATGGTCAAATTTCATCTACTTCTTCAATAATATTATTCCAGATGACTTCTTCAACCTGACCCAATGTAAAGCAAATAGAAGATTTAGTTGCTGACTTCTTCCATTCCTATATCTGATTTTGAGCTCTAAAGCTCTGTTGCATGAAAAATCTCATATTTCTGGTGATGATCCTCTTGAAGTTTCACTTGGTCTTGTAGCTTTTTGATCTCTTCAGTATGGAGAGACATGTTTTGTACTGCATTGGCCGACTGATATGTAGCATCTCCTGTACTTGTTGTTGCAGATATGGCTGTAGGAATGGCTGTGATGGGAAGTTCTTCTAAATGGGCAACAATATTTCAGAAGCTTTCTCCTTTTCTTTAATCAATTTCTCCATCTTTTCTCCATTTTCTTCAGCTGTGCAGCCTGCTCCATGATGAGCTTCATCATATCTTCCTTTTGTGTCCCTATCTCTTCAATATCCTTGGCTAGAGGATCTTTTGCAATTGGCAGTTTTAATTGCTTCCTTAATGCTACTGTGTCCAAATTCTTTTTCTTCACTAGTTCCTCTGCAGCATTGATGTTTCAAGTGTCATAACACAATTTGATTACCATGTGCTCCAGGGTTTTAATCTTGTTGTCTTTGGCAAGCGCAGAGACCTTCTCCATCTTTATCTGTGATTCGACAATTGCTAAGGTAACCTGCAGTTTTGATAAAGTCATAGTAGTGTTAGTAACAGTGGAAAATATCATTTCCCCAGTCTCCTTATGCATCTCCATTTGGTCAATGGGATCCTTTACATCAAACTCAAAGGTTGTCCTCTTGCATTCTGATTCTCCCTTGTGCTGGGGAACTTATGCTTGTAGGAATGCCATTTGTACCTTTCCCACTTTGAGCACCAGAAGTCTTCTTGCAGAATTGGTTGTAAGTGTTAATATTCAAGACTTCATTCCTAACTTTTATCTCCTTGAAGATTTCCATTATACTCTTCTCTATTTCTCATGAAGTAGACGTGTGTGTCTACATAATTTGCTGCTACTCTTGTTAAGTTGTGGAGGTGGTGGGAGACTATGTTGTCTAATCACCCACTAATGAGGAAACAAGTGGCTCGTTAGTGGTGATAATGGTCTATTTCTCTAAATCTTTGTTGAGGCTTAGTTTGGAACTAAGCTTGACCTTCTTTCTGTACATTACCTTAAATCCTTCACTAAAAATGTCAGTCTCTAAAGGAGCCTCTTCCTCTCTACTTCTCTTGGCTTTTTTCTCCTGCATGGTAGAAGTCTTCATTGTAGATGATGATACATGTTGTTCTTCTACCTCTTGTAGGGTATTCTCAACCCACTCTAACTCATTCTTGTACTTCTTTATATCTGGCCTGGATGTGTGAAAGTAAGGAGTAGACTTGGTTTCTACTCTTAATTTAGGAATGATCTCTAATGGATCGTAAGACCAGGTAAAGCTAAGGCTGAACTGCATTTCTTTCAAGAGCTTATCTGCTTCTTCCCCTGCTGCCCTGCTGTTGCAAATGAAAGGGCCAACCTATGTTTTGATTTTAAACTGGGACTTTTTCTTGGCAACAACAAACTGGATTTCATCCATGTTGATCATCTGCCTTATGTATTCCAAAGTCAAATTCCTCATTAGGCGGAATTTTGGTAGTTGTAAGGTGGGAGTTCACATCCAAATATTCTTATTTCTATATAATTCTCATAAACGTACCAGTCTCATGTCTGAAATTGATCTTATAGCTACAACACCCTTTTGATTTCCTCACTGAACCTCGGTTTGATTCTACTACTTAGGAGACCTATTGTTGGGTGAACAAACATCTCTGTAAACTATTTATAAGTGTACTCTTTCTACTCCTTCATGACCAGATTAGTCCAAAAGATGACTGACTGTTGGTTTCCTTTCTCATATAGCTTTTGTAAATATAGGTTGATGTTGTCCCCCTGAAATTATAGGAACATGTAGACTAATACAGAGGCATACTTGAATACCTCTTCAGTTGGAAATTTGATAATTTGTTGATAAATGGATTCTGCAAGAAATTCGCTGACATTAAATACAATGGAGGGCTTAGAATCAACAAAGAAGATCGAAAAAAATCCTATAATGGCCACTGATTAGAGTAGTAGCCAAGGAGGGAGGAAACAACTGTAATAATATGCTTGGATCTATCAGGGAAAATGGAGGAGGAATAAGGAGGATGTTTCTTTGGTAATGAAGCATATTGTGTCAAAAACAACTCAAGAGTTTGGGATCTCTTGGCAAAGTCTAGTTTTTGGTATAGTTCAACTAGTGCTTCATAGGAAAATGGGGTAGCATTCTCTATTGTGGGGGCTTACATCATCTGATCAATGGCCTGAGGGGTTATGGTAAACAAAATTTCTCCAGTGGGGGTGACAATGGCCCTTTGGCTTGGAAAATAGGATGCATGACCTTTTCTAATAAAATATGGGGTGTTCTGGGTACGTGGAAAGATGTAGTGAGGTAAATTTGACTCCCACAGCTAGATGTCATTAGACTTGTCAATGTATTTGTCCTTGAGCCAACAATACATCTCAAGGAGTTCAAATTCATATAGTGTCTCATGGATTTTATAGTCTCTGTCAACAAAAGGAATATGATGCAAGTCTACTGGAGGATAGATCATAGGATTAACATGTTCCCTTGGTCCTTTGTCCTTTGGAGGCATATTAGCTATGGCTAAGAACATGAGTGAAAATTGATTGGAGGTTTGAATGTATAGAGAGGGATCAAGTTTTGGAGGCAAAAGCAGAGGTAACATGTTGAAAATGATCAAGTAGAGAGTGTCGATGGTAATTGAAAATGTTAGAATGATTCCAGCATCCTATAACAAATAAATATTAGTGACAATATGAATTCAGTAACCTGTTCACAAGTGGAAAGGAGGTTTATATAACAAATTTGGTTTTTTCATTGAAAGAGCGTGGGTCCATTGAATTAACAACTAAGAAAATTGAATGCTTAACAGGTTAATTTATAGAGGGAATGAATGTTATTTGATGGAGTTAATGGACATATGAGGTGGCAAAAGGTGAATGGTGAGAGTGCAACTGATAGGAAAATGGTATCGGGGGTAAGGGAAATGACTTTTTGGAGAGGGGGAGTGTAGTTAGTAGTTTCACTCAAGGGGGGTCCAAAATTGTTTGGCACTGACACGTAAGGGAGTACATGGTTTCGTATACTACCCATTTCAGAGCCACCCACCCCCCCGATGGTAAAGCTTAGATGGTGAGGGGGGGCTAAAATCGTATGCAGGTCGTCGAATGTGGGAATATGGGTGGATATGGAGTGTGATATGATGGGGAGTTAAATCATGACATGACGAGATTGTTTGGTGGGGTTGGGAGTTGATTTAATACAATGTTGGGGAATGTTCGATGTAAGAGGGGTGTTAAAACTTAGGGATATGAAGGTGGAGGGTAATGTGAGAGGAGGGGGAATGGTTTGGTATTTTAAACTTAGGGATAGGATTAATACCAAAATTGCTTGATATATAAAATGTTAGATTAAACCTTTACTCCTCTATCTTTTCTTCTACACCTGAGAACAATATTTGATAATTGACTTGTGGTGCATTTAGACTAGTAGCCCATGCATTTATAAAAACATAAAATGAAGCCTTTCTTTTATTTGTGCTTCTCTAAAATTTTATTGTCCTTTCTCCTTCTTTATTTAGGGCATCTACACCTAACATTTTAGTAATATGGATGCCTATAAAAAATCAAATTTGCCTAACATTTTAACTTTTCTTTCTTTTGCATCCATATCCTAACTTAACATTTTAAAATTATTTTGACTAATATACTAACTTATCAAAACCAAATAATGGTATAACACCTACATGGACCATGTGGCACTACCATGACAACGTAGGTGTGGGTCCCACCAAATCTTTACCCATGGTGTTATCTGACCCTTCATCATTATATCTAACCCATGGCTCATCCATCCCTTCAACTTTATGCTACTACTCTACACCCATGGATGGATGGATCTCTCGATCCATATGTACTTGAGGGAAGTCTAGTGTAGGGCCCACCATATACCATGTAGCATCCATGTGGTGGCCCTTGGCACTGCCACATAGACTTATAGTGGGGTCCAAAGATTCCTCGTGCCTTGGATTTTTTTTTTTTTATTATTTCTTTCTCATTATATCCATCCCATGAGGATTTGACCATCTCAAGGATGAAAAATTCCTTACCACCCTAGACCCCTCAATTTATAGATCCAAATATCTGTGCAAAGGTAATCTAGCCTCCAGGCTCATGTGTTCATGTGTATGTTGTTGCCATTTCTGACCTCTAGATCCCTAATGCGGAAGGTGATTTAAAGGAGATATATGGATCGAATGAGGATTGGTTTTCTCATGAAGTAACTACTCCATTCTAGCTATGAACCGCAGATCACTAAATATGGGTGACATTTGATAGCAAGATATGACCTAGATGAGGTCCAACTTGCAAACAAAGGAACTATTCCTTGCCAGATCCGGACCACAGAATTCCTAAGAAGTGATGAATAAGATTAATCATTGACCTTTATAAGATAACATCAATCTACAACCCACTCATACATGTTTGCAACTCACTCTTAAGAAGTTTAGCATGCATTCATTAATATAGTGATTTCTAATTAAATAAATAGAGTCATGATCCAAACTATACTGACAAGGAAACTTGTAGAGATTCAAAGTTTGCAATAACTTTCACAAGCTAAGGATCTACCAACACAATCACAAGTAAGGCAATAATTTTTCCAATTCAAAAATTAATGTAATTGAGAACTTATAACATAGTTAGCTAGTCATGAATAATCTTCAAACAATGAGTCTTAAACATATAATATATCTTGAAATTTAGGAAGATGGAAGTAACCAAACAGTTCAAGCATTCATTATCACCACAAATACATAAAATAGCTTGTAAACCATGAATATGATAGTGATTTTATGCATTCTATCATGAGTAATACAAAACCACACATATGTCATTCACATAGTAAAGAATTCCATAATCCATAATCCAAATATGCATAATCCATTATGCATACAGTTGTCCATCCCTAACCCATATCAAAGGTCTGATGGGATTCTTGCATATGGGAATTTCACTCTAAGGCTTGATCAAACACTCATTAGATGCATTTCACTGTCCACGTGGTTTGACAATTGTCTTTTCATAGCAAGAACTACATGGGTCTATAATCCATTGTCCAGGTGGTTTAACATCTCTTCATCAAGCACCACAGTGGTTCAAATTTCCTTGTCTAAGTGGTTTAGCAGCTATACAACAAGCATCACAGTGACACACTTACTCTCTCAGTTTAATCACAGGGCTTCACATAAGGCCCAGAAGTGAATAGTGCTCAGTTCTATGAGATTGGATCTTCTATTCTAGTTGTTTAGCAGTTTTCTTTTCATATCAAGCACTATGAGGGTTTGTAATCCACTCTCCAAGTGATTTAAAAACTCTTTAGCAAGAACCACAGTGGCTCAGATTTCCCTTCCCAAGTGGTTTATCATCTATACAGCAAGCACCACTGTGATTTGCAATCCATTGATCCTCGCACTAACCATTTGGTTTAGACTCATAGTCCAATGGCCTCCACAGAACAATATAGGGGTTGACACCCAAAACTTAGAGCACAAGCAAAGGTACATTCTAGTCTAGTTCAATATTTCCAACAACTCCTAGCTCTTTTCATCTCTACAAGGTCTTTTTCTCTATCTATTGTCTAATGTGTGTGATCTTCTCTACATATTTTGTTTGTGTCTCTAGTCTTATATTCTCTCTTTCCTCCTCCATGTATCCCTCTCCTTTTTCCTCCCAATATAGTCACTCCCTATCTCAATTCGCGAGGAGAGGACAAGGATGGGTTTTGTCCTCCACCCTTGTTGCGCACTCCAAGACTTCATACTATGTCAACTCAAGCAGCCCATGGTCATGGTGATAGTTAATGGGAATAAATAAGGTAGGTATGGCATACTCACAACACACCACAAGAAACCCAAACAACCCATGCAACCCCCTCCCTGCCAAAAATAAAATAAAATTATTGGATCTGTGTCCCTCCCATTAGCCAACCATCAATTCTTTTTCACCTAAAGTTATGAGTTTCCCAAAAGTTCACACAATGATATTTACATGTACAAGATGTATCGAAAAGGGTTATTTCAAGAGAAATATGTCCACAATCAAATTTCATTCACTCTACAACATACATATTTTTTTATAACTTGTCTTTGAATGCTTTAATCAATGATATATACCTTTAGTTTTTTCCATGAAAAATAATATTGTGGGCTCTTATGTGACCTCTCTTCACACTTGGAATAACATGGATTATGTTGCCTCATTGCTTTATGCTAGTTGTGGTCTAAATGCTTGGCTTGATTCTAGAAGTAACCATGTATCTATATACTCATCACATTGGTTGTTTTTGGGGTGGTCCTTGAGTAGTTTTAAAATCATCGAGGAGGGTTCCCATATCGAATATTTGGCTACCATGTAAATTTCATAAAAACTTGTGGTTTTGTATTTTGGTTCCCCCCACTATTAATTGTTGATCAAGTTTCTGGGGGATGAGGGAGAGGAAAAATGAATTATAGTGGTTGATCTAGAAGTTGTGTGAACTGGATTTGTTGATATCATTTTACATTGGCTTGGTGGAACTTATTTTATACATTTGAATTTATATTTGAGCCTAATATGATGAGAGATTTATCTGACAAACCCATCCAAAATAATGAAAATTCTCATTGATCCATCTATATCACAATATTTGAGAATATGGGCTTGCATGTTCTACAAAACTCTGCGTTGAACTCAATTTGGGAACACCACCAAAGAATTTTGACTCAGAATGATGAATATTGTTATTATACCATCTAGTTGAAGTCCTTCCCTCTATTGATATTATCTTACAACTTCTACACTTCACCTTTATATGGACTTCACAATTTAAGGCTTATTCTCCAAATATTATTAGATAAATATGATTTTACATGAAGGAGTAGAAATAAGAAAAGTTGCAATGTGAAGGTCTATGTATTATGCAACATTTTTCAAAATCTATAGCATCTAAATGAGAAAAACTAGACACTACATTGTGGAGTTTTAGAGGTTCCTCCCAAGCCCCCTTTGGATAAAGGAAGTGGTTGACATCTCAATATTGTTCTAATATAGCAACAACAAGAATAATATCACCATTGTTCATTTCCTATGCCAATGTATTTCTAGTGCTATCCATGGAAATTGTCTAATGGACTACTAAAATAATAAATGATTGAGAATTTGAAAAATGCTCAATGCTTATCCTACTTATGTTTCCTTTATTAGAATTTGAACTAAAATTATTAAATGTCACGCAATTCCTACTCTTTTTCCATGGCATCTGATTAGGAATCATATGAATTTTAATCATTAATTATGGACATAGTGGCATTGCCTCTTTATAATGAGTTTTTTTTTTTGTCTAATTGTCTGAGTTCTCCAGAGATTACATTAGGCTTGACCAGTGGCTTGAGAAACCACAACATATGGGCATCTAAGCCATCAAAATCAACCATGATCGCACTCGTCTTGGGCGACACTATCCCTTACCATGTGTAGATTTTTGCCCACGAAGTTTCAAACCAGTGACCTTAACATCACGATGCTTGACTTAACAATACATCCCATCATCGTCTATTCTATACCCCATGGGCATATTAAATATTATTATTAGGTTTTATTGTTGTAGAAATTATATTTCAAATAAATTGAAATGGATATATTAGATTACATAAATCCCTTAGCTATAGATATCAAATTAGTTTGTACATTATGTCAATGCTTGTATTAGTAGTTCCTTCAACATAAATTTATTTGGAGACTAATAATAATTTACAAACAAAGGTAGGAATTCATTACAAGGCTATTGTTAGCCCCTAACATAGAGAGAGATTACTATTTTTTGTTATATATAATTAGTTGTAGATTGATGTAAAGAAAACATAATATTTCTTAAAATTTGAAAGGAAAAATATTATGGTTTTGAATATTATATATCAAAATTCTATTTTTCAAAGAGAGATTAGATTAACCTTTAGAAACATAGATTTCAAAACGAGAAACAAGTGTGACTATAATATTGGCCTAAATATGATAAAAAACAAGGGAAAGTTGCATGGTAGCTAGTCTCTACCAAGGATAAAAAAATTATGCTATAAATTTAATAAGGGAAAAACAAATAAATGAAAGATTGATTTGTCAACAATAGAGTGTGACCAATATTCTATAAACTTTTACTTATAACTTGTAAACCTTTAACAATGCCTCTAAGCCTAGATTGTCAATAGATAAACAACTACTTTCATTCCTCTCAAATACTATTATTGGATGCATAAAGTTTTAGACTTGACTATTTGCACCCATGGCTAAGCTAGGGTAGAATCGGGGAAACAATGCAAAATAGTAACCCAAACACAAGGTGAGATGAACCATATCACCACCACCATGATTGAGCATGATGTGTGGCTACGAACTTTTCAAGGTGTAATAATTCATTTATACAATTATTTATGTCATCCCCCTTAATGGATAAATGAATTCTCTATAATTCCTAGCTTGTCTCTACATATTATGAATTTGTACCTTTCCATAGACTTAATGAATATATTTTCCACATTATGATTTGTATTACAGTATATCAAATCAAATTTTATATGAGTGAATCATTCCTCTTACAAGTGATCCTAAGTTTCAATGTTCTTTGATCCTACATGATAAATTGGATTCATTGCCATTTTTGTTGAGCGTTGATTATCAAATTTGATAAATATAGGCACTCTTTTCCTTTTCACATATCTTAAAGAATACAACTTAGCCAAATTTCTTCACAGTAGCATTGCACAATGATCTATACTCAAATTTACTTTAGGAAAAGGAAACAATTAGTTACTTATTGCTACTACAAAACACAAACAATTAGTTACTTCTTGCTACTACAAAACACAATTGTAGATTCAATAATAAATATATATCTAATGGTGGATTTTAGCGTTGCACAATGATCTATACTCAAATTTACTTTAGGAAAAGGAAATAATTAATTACTTCTTGCTACTACAAAACACAATTGTAGATTCAATACTACATATATATCTAATGGTGCATTTTCTATCATCCAAATATCCTCACCAATCAGGTTTTGAATAACCTATCAACTCAAAATTCAAATGATTAGTATATTTGATATTAAAATCTACAATCCTTTTCAAATATTTAATAAATCCTGTAGCTTATTTCTAGTAGTTATCATGTGATTTAGCCATTAATTAACTAAGCATGCTAACTAAATTGCAGTATCAGATCTTGTTGTGACTAAATTATTTATACTTCCCAACAACCATACAAAATGTCATTTACTTTTTTTATACCATATTTAATGCAAAAATTAACTTTACATTCTAATGAAGTAGATATTTGTTGATCTCAGCTCCATTCCTGTTCATGTTGATGCCAATTTTTCTCTTGGCCATTTTATTTTGCATTGTTGGCTTTAAGTTTTAGAATTTCCGTTTCCAGTTATTATAATGCATTTCCAAATTAGGGTTTGGATGATCCACCATTTGGCCTTTTTATCTTATAGAAAGGTGATCTCAATAATGTACTGTCTGTAAAAGTTCTCCGAAACCAAATAACACATTCATATGTTACCTAGAAAATCCCTTCACAAGTTGTACAATCAATTGAACAATATAATAGCAAACTAGTTTTGGGAATTTCCACCATACGATCGTTTAAACTCCTTTTATTAAGGTGATCTCAGTAATGTGCTAGCCAATTTTACCGGGTAGCTGTTGTGTTTTCTAAAGGTGTTCTAATTTTTTCTTTCAAGGGTGTTGTTTATTTATTTTATATTTTGAAGTTTTTTTTGGTTAGAATCTCGTGAAACAATATTTGTTAGATTTTATTGTTTAAAATTTGTTTTTGAATTTATAATAGATTCAGTATCAATAGTATACACAACTTGTGTAGAATTTACAAATCAAATTTATAATTCCAACAATTTTTTACCACAAATTAACTAGAAAATATACCAAAAATCTTCAGAAACATAAAATATTTAAACTACAACTTTTTTAGAAAGCTTTCATTGCACCTCCTAATTCGTCTTATTTATATGAAAGGCAAATAGCTGATTCCTTTGAGCTTATTTATATTTTGAACAATCACTTAAATCTATTGAAAGTAGAATAGGAATTTCCACCATATCAACCTTCTGGCCCCCAATATTAAGGCGATCACAATACTATGTTGTGAATTTCATGAAGGTAATGTGCTAGCCACTTTCCCCTTGCAGTAATTTATTAGATGCATTCATTGAGATTTTTTTTATTTTTATTTTTAATGCTCTTGCTGTATATCACTCTTTTCATTTGAAACACTTCCATTATGCTTATCTTATTTACATGAAAAATTTGGTTCTTAGTAACGTATGATTTGTGAAAATCAAAGTTCTACCTTAACCTCCAAAACCATTTTGTTTGTCTAAGTGCTCCAAATTCAAATAAAAAAACACTTCACCCCTGTATACATAATATTCCACCAGAATCAATCGAATATACTCCCAAATTAGCTTGTGGAAACTCATATGATCATTTTTTCCCTTTATATTAAGATGATCATAGTAATGTGATTGCTAATTTCACCCCGTAACACTTCTGATTTGAACTACTATCATCCCATTCGCTCATGTATGAAATTGGTGGGATTTGCTAGCTTAATAACAATTTTATAATGCAGAATAAACACTTAAAAAATAATCGAAAACTTTAATGCCCAATAAATCATACATCCGTCCATTGATGCTACTCACACAATCATGTTTGCAAGGATACCAACACAGGAATAAATCTCTCTCCAAGCTTCTGAGATATAATTTGTAATCAGTCCCTTCTGCTTTTGGCACTGGAATTTTCTTCTTGTCGCTATAGCTAATGATCTTCGTTGTGCTTGGACCTCTACGGCTGTGATGCCCAATTAACCCCTCGTCACGATATGGCAGCAGAAACCCACGCCACGATATGGTAGTAGAGCAGATAAATGACTAGCTACCAGCTGACCTTTCCACGTTTGGCATATAACAGAAAGAAAATTCTTTTAACTTCAAAAAAATAAAAATTTAGCCAAAATTTCTTATTCGTGTGGCACTTCCAAGCTCTACTTACTCTAACTTGATGGTGTAAGACTGAAGGGGATTGAGTTAGTGAGTTTGGGGACCAAACAAAAGTATTTATAGCCAAGCTTCCATCAAGATTTTGTTGGCTATGTGTCAAGTGTTCCATAGATCATGGTAGAGAACTATAGAGGGAGTAATGGACCACTCCAGGAGCTCGCAACAAGAAATTAATTTAACTATAGTTGATTTCTGTAATTTAAGGAAGTAACTGTAGTTGGTTTCCAGAAATTACTGCAGTTGGTTTCCAGAAATTGGTGGCCATTGGGAGAGGGAGCTTAACATTCTCCCACTTGGTCCATACTTCTAATCTTAATGTCTCATCTTACAACCCATTGATAATCTGTATTAAGTAATAGATACATGAATCATGGTGATAAGTCCTCTAATGATGAGTATTATCTTCCATGTATTACTATGTATTTATTTCTATTATAATTTATGTGGCAACCATTTTTTAATGAATAAACCCTATGTTTATTCTTGGTCCTACATAGATGAATTCTCTCAAATCAAATTAAGGTGCACATAAATATGAGAAAAACATCACAGTAATTAAGAATTTCATTAAAATAACATTGTCCATACAACGAGAAACTACATAATGGAACCAAGTCCCATATTCATTACATGATCCTTGAATTTAAATGGTGGCATGCCCTTAGTCAAAGGATCAGCGATCATCAACTCAGTGTTGATGTGCTCAATGACCTCTTTCTTTTCTTTAACACGTTCCCTTATATCTAAATACTTAATGTCGATGTGTTTATTTCGACTCCCACTTTTTTTGTTTTTAGCCATAAAAATAGTAGCTAAATTGTCACAATACATTCTCAATGGCTTAGAAATAGAATCCATAATTCTAAGCCCAGAAATGAAACTCTTAAGCCATACACCATGTAAAGTAGCCTCAAAACAGGAGACGAACTCAGCTTCCATAGTGGAAGTGGTAATCAAGGTCTGCTTGGCACTCCTCCATGATACAGTTCCATCGGCCATCATAAAAATGTATCCTGATGTTGATTTGTGTGAATCAACACATCCAGCAAAGTCAAAATCTGAGTAGACAATTACTTCCAAATTGTCCGTCTGTCTATACATAAGCATGTATTTTTTTGGTTCCTTGAAGGTACCTCATTACTTTCTTTGCAGCTCTCCAGTGGTCTAAACCTAGATCACTCTGATATCGTCCCAACATTCCCACAACAAATTCAATGTCAAGTCCTGTGCAAACCTGAGCATACATTAGGCGTCCGACAACAGAAGCATATGGAATGTTCTTCATTTGTTCCCTTTCAAAGTAGTCCTTTAGGCATTGATTCAAATTGAACCTATCACCCTTCACAATGGGAGCTACACTTGGCGAACAATCCTTCATCCGAAATCTCTCTAAAATTTTATTAATATAGGTTTCCTGTGACAGACCCAAGATGCCTCAAAACTTGTCTCTATGGATCTTAATGCCGATGACATAAGATTCCTCACCCATGTCCTTCATATCGAAATTTTTAGAGAGGAATTGTTTCACCTCATGTAACAAACCCTTATCATTGGTTGCTAGCAAAATTTCATCCACATATAAAACAAGAAAACATATTTTACTCCCACTGACTTTCAGGTATATACATTGATCCATAATGTTTTCTACAAAACCGAAAGAAGAAATTACATTATGGAATTTCAAATACCACTGGCGGGATGCTTTTTTAAACTGTATAATGATTTCTTAATCTTGCAAACCAATTTCTCACCATCACTAGATGGGAATCCTTCAGGTTGTTTCATGTAAATCTCCTCCTCTAGATCTCCATTGAGAAATGTCGTTTTCACATCCATTTGTTGCAACTCCAATTCAAAATGGGCTACTAATGCCATAATGACGCACAAGGAATCTTTCTTAGATACAGGAGAGAAAGTCTATGTGTAGTCAATTCCTTCTTTCTGAGTGAATCCCTTAGCAATGAGTCTTGCCTTGTATCTCTCAATGTTACCCAATGAGTCTTTCTTTGTCTTAAAGACCCATTTACATCCAATGGATTTTGCAACATTAGGAAACTCAACAAGATCCTAGACTTTGTTACTCTTTATAGATTTAATCTCTTATTTCATGGCATCGTACCATAATTCTGATTCTTTGCAACTCATGGCTTGTGAAAAAGACTCGGGATCATTTTTGGCTCTAATGTTGTGGTCAGATTCTTGCAGATACACAACATAATCATCAGGAATTGTTGATCTCTTTCGTCTAGTATATCTTCTTAATGTTTTATCATCATCTTCTTGAGAAGTATCTGGTCCAACTCGTTGTTCCAAAAATCTTGGAAACTCTTGAACTACCTGATCTACTGGAATGTCGTCAACATCTTGTGGAACTTCAACAATTGGTTGTTCAACACCAGTTTGTACTTGAGGGGTGCTATGAACAATAACCAATCTATCACTTGAGGTGGAAGGTCGAAATTCTGAATGATCCTTCCCAGAAACTATGTTCCTGGTTTGATCCCTCCCACTGATCAAGTCATTTTCAAGAAAGTTTGCATTTCTTGATTCCACAATCCTAGTACTGTGAGATGGATAATAAAATATGTAACCTTTAGACCTTTCAACATATCCAATGAAATACCCACTGATGGTCCTTGGGTCCAGCTTCTTCTCTTGTGGTTTATATATTCTCACTTCAGACGAGCATCCCCAAACACACATATGTCAAAAACTCGGTTTCCAACCTTTCCATAATTCAAATGGCATTTTAGGAACATCCTTGGTTGGAACTCAGTTTAATATATACACTGCCATCTTAAGTGTTTCAGTCCACAAGGATTTAGGAAGATTGGAGCTACTAAGCATACTCTGCACCATGTCCAATAATGTTCGGTTTCTTCTTTCTGCAACACCATTCTGGTTGGGTGAACCAGGCATGGTGTATTGGGCAACAATCCCATGCTCTTGAAGAAATTTTGTGAATGGCCCAGGTGCTTTTCCATCTTCTGTGTATCTGCCATAATATTCTCCACCTCTATCTGATCTCATGATCTTAATTTTCTTGCTGCATTGTTTCTCTACTTCAGCCTTAAAGATCTTAAAGGCATCTAATGCTTCCCTCTTTTTATCAAGCATGTAGAGATACATATATTGTGAGTAACCATCTATAAAAGAGATGAAGTTATCTAATATCACAATCTTAATTTGCTTGCTGCATTGTTTCTCTACTTCAGTCTTAAAGATCTTAAAGGCATCTAATGCTTCGCTCTTTTTATGAAGCATGTAGAGATACATATATTGTGAGTAATCATCTATAAAAGAGATGAAGCATCTCTGACCATGTGAGTCCATGTCTGGACTACATATATCAGTATGTATGATCTCTAATATGTTTGAACTCCTATTGGCACCTTTATTTGACTTGTTGATCTGCTTTCCCTTTATGCAGTCCACACAAGTCTCAAAATCAATAAAATCTAGACTATTAAGTACCCCTTCATTTACTAATCTTTTAATTCTTTCTATGGAGATATGACCTAATCTCCGGTGCCATAATTTAGAGGAATCTTTATTAATAACACATCTTTTAGTGCCAGTGTGAACATGCATTGAATCATAAGTGACATTGTTTTGTAAATTAATGCAGTAAAGACCATTAGGAAAAATACCATTCCCAACATAATCAGATTTATAAAATAAACAGAAGGATGTTTATGAAAAGTTAAAGGAATATCCAAAAGGTACAAGCCTTGAAACTAAAATCAAGTTTCTAGAAAAACTTGGAACATAAAAGGTCTTTTCTAATTCTAAAAAAAAGCCACTACTTAAAGTTAAATAGCATGTTCCTATAGCTTGCACACGCGAGCCCATATTGTTTCTTGATAAGATGCTTTGCTTACTTTCCACTGGCTTCCTTAGGTTTTGCAAACCCTGCAAGGAATTCAAAATGTGAATTGTTGATCTAGAATCAATACACCAGGGGTTAGAATTGAGATTAACCATATTAGATTCATAACAAACAAACGAGATTGGATTACCTTTGTCAGTAAGCCATTTCTGAAATTTGGTGCATTCCTTCTTCATGTGTCCCTTCTTTTTACAGAATAAACACTTGGAATCCTACTTGATATCGGCTTGGGGAGGTACTTTACCTTTCCCTTTCCCTTTACGTTTCCAGCATTACACTTTCTCCCAGTTCCATCACCAGTCTCTCTTCCTCTTGAACACACATGGTCATGAGTTCATTAATTGACCATTTATCCTTATGTGTGCTGTATGAGATTTTGAAGGGTCCGTATTGGTGTGGAAGGGTGTTCAAAATGTAGTGCACCAAGAAGGACTCTGATATTTCAACCTCGAGTTTATTCAATTGAGCCACAGTGTCCCTCATTTTGCATGATGTGCTCGCGACACTGGTGAGCCTTAGGGATGAGAACGTCATGATTAGGGTGCTTGCTAGTGCCTTGTCTAAAGTGATGAATTGATCATCAATGGCTTTCAGCAAGTCTCGGACCTTTTCATGTTGATCAATGGAACCATGAATACCAGCTGAAATTTTAGTCTTAATGAACATCATGCTTAGGCGATTGGATCGCTCCCATCATTCATAAAATGTGATGTTCATTGTAGTGCTGGTATTAGTGAGTGCCGGTGGTTCATCTTTCCTAATAGCATAGTCTATGTCCACCCACACCAAATGAAGGAGAACTCTCTCCTTCCCGACCTTATAGTTATCTCCCTTAAGTTCAGGCATATCACAACGAATTTCAGAGAATTTGCAGGTTGTACAATTGCATAAAATTAAATATCACATGCTTACGTTAAATTAGAGGCCTAAATAAAACTTTATGCTTTATCAATGTAAATCATGCTTAGAAATTGAATCTAATGACATAAAAATTGTCTATGGACTAAATTTTCAATTCAAGCAGATTCAATTATTCTTTTTTTTGCTAAGGCAAGAGCAGATCCTTCTTATTCAATTAAAAAAGATAAGTAGTGTACAATCAGCCACCTCGGCAGTGGGGCTCACCAAAAGGACAGGCCCACCCCAAACCACTATCACGTGACGACAAAAAGAACCCAGGGATGTGGCCCACCAGAACAAACCAGCCATCCAAAACAGATGGTCGGATCCTAAGCTAAAGATCTAGTGGATGAAAAAAATAATGGGAGGCCAACATGCTCACCTTTTAACCAACAAATCGGACCCGATACAACCTGTAAACCATAATTTATAGTCATATCAGGTCCAATTTTGGCTTAACCAGCGATCAATTTTACTGCCCGAAATCCACCATTTGTGCACGATCCCCATGGGGTCATGCAAACATCTCGAAGCATAACCATTGTATCGATCCCACTAGCATGCACATTCAATCCTAGCTGTTGAATGCCCTCGCTTAATCCAACGGTTTGGGATCATATCGTGTAGACTAAAGGCACCAGTAGTTAGCGCGTGATGAGGGCGATATTTCCTCCCCACCCAAAGCCACATGTCGTGTGGTGAGTGGAATCACTCCCGATTGTGAAAAACTGCTTCCAGCCTTAAGGGCTTGTGATAAACTAGAAACCACCCTGAGGGTAGTAAAGTGATCACCGAAAAACAAATGGGGGTTTTGCACCTGCCGAGAAAGTCTCGATTCCAGTGCAATGGCCAAAGGAAGATGAAGATCCCTCCTTCCATCCATCCAACTGAGACTACTAGTTTGTTGTGACCTGGGTTAAGGAGATCGACACAGACCTGCATTCTAAGAAGGACCTCACATAAGTCATGACATTTCATAATGAATCCAAATTGACAAGACCCCTTCTGTGTGGCTCTGCTTCGGAAATTTTGTCTCTTGATCTTTCCTGATGTTGTTGTCAGTCGTTGATGGCCCTGGATGAGCATTCCTCCTTCAACCTATCATCCATAATCTCCTCCCACCAACAACACAAGTCGGTGTGGTTTTTTTGTACACCCTCATTTGCAAGCCAGTCCGCAACTTTGTTGGCTTCCCTGCGCACAAGCATCAAATTAAGAGTTCTCAGCCTACGTAGGTGCACTTCGATTCTTTGGTAGACTTGCAGAAGCTGCCAGTGTTCTGAGGTTTTCTCTGGAGTAGCACCTGCATTTATCCTCTTCACTGAGTTGATGACTAATTCTAAGTCAGCTTCAATGATGACATTGTGAATGTTGTGCTTGAGCAGTATTTCCAGGCATGATTCCATTGCCATGAGCTCAGCCATATTGTTGGTTGCTACTGTTAGATAACTATGGAAGATGATTTGTATGTTTCCTTCTTCATCTCTCAAGACCCCTCCATAACTAGCTTCTATCGGATTCCCTTTTGAAGCCCTGTCTATGTTGAATTTTAAAAATCCATGTGAAGGGGGTTGCCATGAAGACTTGTCTGTTAGGGTCTTCTTATTAATCTACATAGAACCCTGAGGGGGATGAACCTTGAGCTCTAACTTCTCCAAAATTCTGGCCTCTCTTTGACCAATGGGTTTGCCAGTAGCTGCACCTCCCAGGATATGAATAGTCTCTTTAAGTTGTTTAAGGATTAGCTTAAGGATACTGCTCACCAAACTTGTTTTCTCCTTGAAAATCCTGTTGTTACGCTCCTTCTAGACATTCCAGATTATGAATCCTGGGGTCAACATCCAGGCGGAGTTAACAATCTCATTTTCTGGAAAGTTTTTCCACCAATTCTTCAACGTAGTAGTTATATCATTAACATTTCTGTCTGTCTCCTCAAAGACTTCTCCAACCCAATTCCACAGTATTGTGGTGAAAGTGCATCCATTCAGTAGATGATGTCTAGTTTCTTCTTGTTGCCTACATAAATGACATCTTGAGGGGCCGACAAAGCCTCTTTTTCTTAGGTTATCCCATGTCAGAATCTTGCCCTGTTGAACCAGCCACTTGAACAGTTTTACTTTCATCAAATGAGGATTTTCCCAAATTTCTTTCCACATCTTATCAATGTTTGGAAGGTTTAGCCTTGCATCTATTCTTTTGGCTTCCTTAAGGTTGAAGAGATCTGTCTTGTTCTTTCCCCATATTAGTTGATCATTCAAGTTTTAGTTCAAGATTTGTCTCTTGTGTAAAAGACCATGAAGTTTTGTAGCTTGAGTATGAAACATGCCCATTCCATTGTAATCTGGAAGTTTCCAAGTTCTCCATTTCTCATCATTCCTTGCTTGGTCCCAATAGTCACTTACCCACCTTAGTCCTTTGTTGATGGCATCAGTGTGAATGTCTGCTAATTATTCTCTTCGGAGATTGTCCTCCTACTACCAATTGTCCTCCTAGAACCAAGCCAAGTTCCCATTTTTGATCTCCTAGAAAATATGGTTTTGGACTAAGGCCCTGTTCTCCCATGCCCTATTCCAAATAGTAGAACCTTTTACTTGTCCTATCATTCTAAATAGATTTTCCTCCTACCATTCTCTAGCATATTTGTGCTTCCAGATTTTTTCCCAAGGGGCTTGTATTTCTTTCAACCATCTCTACTAGATTTTGGCGCCAAGAACTCTGTTTAGAATTCCTGGGTCATGAAGACCCAAGCCACCATGGGACTTAGGTTTTCAAACTCTGTCCCATGCCGTAAGGGCCCATTTCTTCTTTTCTTCTCCTTTCCCCCATAGAAAGTCTCTCTGAATGGCAGATTACATCAGTTGATTCTGGAATGGCAGATAGCATATAGATAGGGATACTTTCGAGGACAACCTTAGTGAGAACTAGTCTCCTTGCTAGATTTAGTGCTTTGTTTGTTCATTTTCTGATCTTATCTTTTAGCTTATTAAGGAAAGGCTCCCAGATATCCTTGTGAAGCAGCTTGCCAGTGAGAGGAACTCCCAGGTACTTCACAAGCAGTGACTCTCTTTGAAAGCCCAAAATTCTGGAAATATTTCTTTGAATTAAAATATCTATATTGAAAAAGAAGATATTTGATTTAGTGAGACTTACTTCAGTACCTACTACCCTAGCAAACTCACTAAGAATCTGTTTGAATTCTTTGGCTTCCTTAACAGTGGGAGTGCCTTGAAGCATAGTGTCATCCACAAATTGCTGATGTGTCACCTTGTCCCCATTATGAGTGAGTCTCAGACCCTGAATTCTCCCTTCCTCCTTAGCATCTCTGATATCTCTTCCTAACCCTTCCATCACTAGAATGAAGAGGAAAGGAGAAAGAGGATCTCCTTGCCTGAGACCTCTAGAAGGCTTGAAGGTTTTGGAAGGAGTGCCATTGAGAAGAATTGAACAGTTGGTTGTGGTAACTAGCGCCATAACCCATTTATTGTGATCAAAGCCATAGGCTTTTAAAATTGCTCTTATGTACGAACAACTAAGTTTGTCATAGGCCTTTGCTATGTCCAACTGCATTATCATTCTTGCATATTTGTTGGTAATGAGTGAATGAACCATTTCATGTGCTTCAGATATTATCTAGAATTTGTCTTCCTTCCACATAGCCCATTTGTTCCTCTGACACTAGGGTTGGGAGGAGAGGTTTGAGATGGTTGGCAATGACTTTGGATATAATTTTGTATATCACATTGCATAATGCTATAGGTCGAAATCTGTCTGGAGAGGTGGCCTTCTCCTGTTTGGGGATTAAGGCTATGAAAGATTCATTGAGCGCCTTTAAGACTTTCTTAAATCTTCGAGAGTCTTCCACTACCTCCAGGATGTCTTGTTTCACTATCCTCCAACAAGCTTTGAAAAAGTCCACATTAAAGCCATCCAGGCCTAGTGCTTTCCCATTTTGCATCTCTTTCACAGCTTCCTCAATTTCTTCCTCTGTTACTGGTCTATTGAGATTGAAATTATCTTCTTTGGTAACCAATTTAGGGATATACTAAGTGAATTTTTCCATAAACTGGTATCTATCTTCTGAGGTTTCCTCAGCAATTTTCTGAAAATGCTGGAGTAGAACCTGCCCCATCTCTTCATGAGTGTTCCTCTCTATACCATGTTGATCTGTAATTTTCACAATTCTATTGTTGTTTCAACGAGCTATGGTGTGTCTGTGACCGAATTTGGTGTTTCTCTCCCCTTCTTTAATCCATTTTACTTTGGATTTCCATCTGAAGAGTATTTCCCCTTGAAGGCATCTGTTGTCCCACTCCTACTGGAGTGACTCTGCCATCTCTTTCCTTTCATCTGTGTAGCCTTTTGTGATAAGAATCTGGTTTATTTCCTTTAGTTTCTTTTCCACCTCTCCTTTAGCTTTGAAGATATTACCAAATTCCTTTTTGTTCCACTCTTTGAGTCTCCCGTTAATGTGTTTGAGCCTACAGTGAAGCAGGAACATCTTTGTACCTTGAAGGTGAAGCTCTTCCTTCCACCATTGTTCAACATTTGTGAGGAAATCTAAATGCGTGAGCCAAGCATTCTCAAACCTGAAGCGGGTGTTCCTTGGTTTGCTAAAATGGGAAGCTTCCAATTGGATAGGCCAATGATCTGAACCTCCAAAAGGTAGTATGAGTGCAAAAATGTTGCTTCCCCTCAAAAGAAGTTCCTCTAAAATAATAAATCTATCCAATTTTGAGGTCACTTGCGTAGGGCCCCCTCTTCTATTATTCCAAGTGAATATTCCATTTCTTGTTTCCATATTGACCAATTTCATATTGGTGATGAATTTCTGGAAGGCAATTGAGTCTCTTCCAAGTATTCTAGTTCCTCCTTTCTTCTCCATGAGTGATTTTGTTATGTTAAAATCACCTCCAAGAATCCATGGTAGAGCTAGGTATCTCTTCTTCATATCTTCCAGTGTTGTGAGGAGTCGAAGTTTGTCCTCCATTGGTTGTGGACCATAGACATTGATGATCATGTAACATTGCTTGTCACCCATTGTTTGGAAAATCAGAGAAAGGTGATGTCTGGATGCCTCCGCAGCAATCACACCAAAATTCTGTGGATCCCGGAGAGTGAGAATACCACCAATAGATTTATTTGCCTTAACTTCAAGGTATTCATATCTATTTACCCATTTTCTATGTTTTTCACAGATCTTCTCTACTGAGCATTTTGTCTCTTGAATGAATACTATGTCAGGTTTCTCTTCTCTAATCCTTTTACCAAGATTCCTCTATTTTCTTCTGCTCCCTAGTCCTCTAATGTTCCAGGTTGTGTTTTTCATTGAGGTGAGGTTATAAAGGAGTAACTAGAAAGGTCTTTCATCCTTGTTGAACCAATCATGAGCTTGCCACACTCCAACAGTAATTCTTTCAGTCTTTTTCTTCCCCTCCTCTTGCCTGGATTCTTTGTTAGTTTTCCTGTTATTAATCCTATTGAGGAAGTACCTTTGTTTTCCTGGTTTTCATGTCCTATTTTGAGTCCTGCAGCTATTTGATGTGCCCTGTTAAGGAATATCTGTTGGACTTTGTCCACGTCCTCCTGAGGGATGGAGTTTATTCCCAGGTGCCTCCTTGGTCTAGAAGCTTTTCCAACTGTAGGTTCTCCCTTTCCAGGATCTCCTGTCAATCTTGATCCTCTGTACCATTTTCACTTTCAGTCATTCCCTGGTCTTTTCCTACTTCCATGGTATGCAAACGGTCCGTCGTGTGTTCATTCTATTCCTGAGTGTACTCCATGTTGTTCTCTTTCTTTCCCCCTTGCTGTCTGATTCTCTGTATTCTCTTTATTCCCACCCTCAGCTTCTTTTTCTCCTAAGATATCAAAACTGTTGTAATCTTTTGTTTGATCCTTCACACTAGGGTTCTTTTGTGTCTTCCTTCCTCCTCCTTTTCCTTTTCCTCCCACTTTGGCAAAACTTGGTCTTCTCCTTTGTTGGTATTTAGGTTTTCCTCCCTTTGATTGAGAGGACGGTCTCTGGATAGATGCCCATGCTCATGCCATTTGTGACATCTGAATGGGATGTGTTCATAGTCAACTGCTTGAATCCATTCCTCATCATAGACTTCTAGAATGACCTCATCTGGAAGGGATCCTGATAGGTCCATCTCCACACAGATATGTGCATAGGATGTATATTTTCCCCTTAGAGTTGCCTCTGAAATTTTTAAGAAATGACCTAATTTATTGCCTATAGCTTTTAAAGACTTTGGCATCCAGTAATATAAAGGTAAGGAGTATAGTCGAATCCATACTGGTACCAAAGTGAAGGTTTCTCATTTTGGCATAAAGTTCATCGTCATGGCTTCATATAGAGTCCAACAACTGCAAAGAAGTATGGCCCTCCTTCAAACATTTTGTTCCTGTCTTCCATGTTCGTAAACACCACAGTGAAAAAACCTTTGGATCCAAGGTGAATATTTAACTCCCCCTTTGGTTTTCAGTTGTATTTTATCTAGGTGTACAATGCTTTCTTTGATGGCAAGATTCTCATGAATTTACATATGATGGCATAGTTAGCCATGTGATCCCTGTGCACTTGCAGAGCTGGATCATTCAGAATAACCCAAGGTTTAGTTATGGTCTTGTGTTTACAGGGCCCCATCTTAGCTCTATTCTCTGACCCTTGACCTCTGTCTCCCTCTGTCTCCTCCCGACAGTCTTCTTCGTGGGCCCCTTGATCTGCATTGGTTTTGTAGAAATTTTGAATAATAAACACTTATTCACAGAGATTATCCCGATTATACACTATTGCGGAATACATGCACAATACATAATCTCCTCTACGTTGATCATCAATTTAGCAACATCAAAAAACAATGAAACATCAATCGCATGCACACATTAACACAATATGTAACCCGGGGAAAGCATATGGCTGAAAACCCCACACTATCTGTATATTAATGATTGAGAACATGTAACATTACATAGTACAATACTCCTCACAAGTATCCAGCACTATATCCACCTGTTACACATAAAACTAGCTCAGATCCGAACAAGTCACATGTTCAAATCTCCTCCGCTGCTTTGCCTGCCTCTATTGCACAATACCAAGTGAAAATCCCTCACACTGAAAATCACGTGAGCACAAGCTATAATACTGGGCATATACTGTGCAATCCTCATGGGCATACTCAATCCATTGATTGTGCAAGATCTCATGCACAACTATAGTCACAACTGATAGCAATCTCAAACTCTAACACCTGTCTCCACTGAACTGTACATGCACTGAGTTAACTGATGTATTCTTCAGTTTCTTTATGAGTTAATAATTATTTAATTAATTTAATCAATTAATCTAAATCACTCATCACTATTCTATTTGCAGTTAGACTTATTACTACTAGTTTAACAAAGTCAAACTGAACACAACTCCATCAACTCCACATCCAACTCCACCAAACTCAACCACATGAGTTCTATCTAATGTCCTGCATGCAATAGCTCAACTGACCCACAAAGAAATCATATTTCCTTCTGACAGCTACATGTGCCACATCTATAGCTCAAACTGAAGTGCTCCAAGAGGATAAGATAATGTTTATAGTCCAAATATTATTATGAGACAATAATATTTGACTTTTCTATTTTTGACTAGCAGTCTAAAAATAGACTCTGATCACTCCTGCTATGATCCAAAAATAGAATTCCATCTATTTTTACCAACATGACCAATGATCACTCCCGCTGTGATCCAAAAATAGAAGTCCATCTATTTTTCCCAACATGACCAATAATCCATAAACAACATCCTACAACTCATAGACCATGATCCATATGTCTAAAAATAGACATAGTCTAAAAGTAGACTTTGCGCCATAATTTTCCTATGGGCCCACTTAGTGAAGGCGACTCCTTTCCACTAAGCTCCATCATCTTGTTGCATTCTCAACACTCCCTCTCAACAAGATATGGATTATCAGCAACCCCTATTTTGCCTCGATGGTATTCGCATTTGCTCCTGGTGAGCGCCTTCGTTAAGATATCAACATCCTGATCCTCCGTTGGAATGTATGAAAGTAACATGATTCTCCACTACACATAATCTCTGATATTATGGTACCTGATGTCAATGTGCTTAGATCTATCATGAAATACAGGATTAGTCGAGAGTTTAATGCAACTCTGGTTATCACAGTAAATCACAGTAGGCTCCAAGTGAGAACCGAACAAACCGACCAGGATCTTCCTCATCCATATAGCCTCGCATGTAGCCAAACTTGCTACCATATACTTGGCCTCTGCTGAACTGAATGCCACGTCTCTCTGCTTCCTGTTGTACCAAGAAAATGTTGTCGACCGGATATTAAAGACCCCTCCTGATGTGCTCTTTCTGTCCATTGGGCTCCCTACCCAATCTGCATCCATGAAGCCACATAGCTTCACCTCATCCTCCTGTCTGCACCACAATCCATATCCCGATGTGCCTCTCAAATAAATACATGCTTGCCTGCCTTCCAGAAGAGCTTGGTTGGCTTAACCATAGCTTGTGAAAGCTGGTTAATTGCATAGCATATATCGGGTCGTGTATTGACCAGATACATAAGCGACCCCACCAACTATCGATAAACAGTGGCATCCACTTCTTCTGCCAAAGTGGCATCCTCCTTCCTCCAACCTCCAGGAAGAGGAGTATCAACAGGCTTGCAGCCATGCATGTTGAACTTCTCTAGTATCTCCTGAGCATACTTACCTTGAGAAACAAATAGTCCATCACTGCGCTGCCAAATTTTCAATCCCAGGAAATAATGAATGATGCCCAAGTCCTTCATCTCAAACTCCTTAGCAAGATCATCCTTGCATGAAAGTATCAAAAACTCATCACCCGTTAGAATCAAATCATCTACATAAAGTACAATGATAAGCAACTTACCCTCCACCACAATCTTGTATAGGTTAGGATCTGCCTCACTCTTGGAGAATCCAAGTCCGATGAAATAACTGTCTATCTGTGTGTACCAAGCACGTGGTGCTTGTTTCAACCCATACAACACTCTCTTGAGCCTGCACACATGCGACTCGCTGCTGAAGATCTCAAAACCTTCGAGCTGCTCAATGTACACCTCCTCCTCAATGACTCCATTGAGGAACGCAGTCTTCACATCCATATGATGAATGTGCCATCCCATTTGCGCTGAGAGAGCAAGAATCATCCGTATGGAAGAATATCTTGTGACAGGTGCAAAAGTCTCCTCATAATCTATCCCCTCTATCTGTGAAAAGCCTCGGGCAACAAATCTTGCCTTGTACCTCTCCACACTCCCGTCAGCTGCCTGCTTAACTTTGTAGATCCATCTCGAACCCACCATTGATTTCCCTTCCGATCTAGGAACAATCTCCCATGCACTGTTTCTGACAATCGAATCATACTCTTCCACCATGGCATCTACCCATGCGGGATCCTCCACAGCTTCCTCGAAAGAGGATGGCTCAGTCACAACACATTTTCTCATAAGAGCCATGTATCTAGTGTACCGATTAGGTGACTGTCTCTGCCTGCATTGGGCTGTAAGTGGTCCTACAACTTTCTCTACATCTTGAGCCAGTCGCTTAGCTTTTGTCAAGCGCTTTCACCCTCTGATGGTTGGCGTTGCATGAGTGGTCTCTTCCACTCCATGAACCTCGTTCTGTGGCTGATCCACATCCTGAAGCTCATCTTTAGGAACTAATAGCTCCTCATCTGCATGCAAGTGTAGCTCCCTCTCAAGTGAACACTTCATGGCTTTCTCCTCCTGAAATTTTATATCCCGCCGCACAACAATCTTACCACTGTCTGGAAAATACACACAATAGTTGTGGGGCGTATCAGTGTACCCCACAAATATCCAAACCTCTATGGTCGGCTCCAAATTCTTCCTGGCATCCTTCATCACATGCATGTAAACGTTAGCACCAAAAATCCTCAAATGAGAAAGATCAGTCTTCTTACCAGAATAAGCCTCCTCGGGTGTACTCATGCCAAGTATCCTGTGAGGACAACGGTTCTGGACATATACTGTAGTATTGCATGCTTCCACCCATAAGTGAAGGGGTAGGCCCTGATCATGCAACATCACTCATGCAGCACCCACGATTGTTTTGTTGTTCCGCTCAGCAACCCCGTTCTGTTGTGGGTTATGGGGAGCTATGAGCTCTCTTCGAATCCCTTCTGCTTTGCAGAAATCCTTGAACTCATCAGAGATGTATTCACCACCATTATTGCTCGTAAGAGCCTTCACCTTCTTCCCCGACTCCTTCTCGACCAGTGCTTTGAACTCACAGAACTTTGAGTATGTCTCGCTCTTCTTCTGCATGAAGAAGATCCAGCACTTACGAGAGAAATCATCAACAAAAATCACATAATACCTGTTTTTTGTTGTCGAACTTACTGAGAAAGGTCCACACACATCTATGTGAATTCTCTCAAGGATCGTTGTGGCACGACTATCCTTCTCGTGAAAGGTGTCTTTCACAAACTTTCCCAAAGTACACCCCTTGCACTAATCTGACTGCACAAGAGTGCCTTTAGGAAGCCCTGTAGTGATCTGCTGCAGTATCTTCAAGGCTCCATGGTGAAGGTGACCCAATCTCCTGTGCCACAGCTCGCCATCATCTCAGCTCACCAATCCTTCTTCCTTGCATGCCATTGGTGCACAGCCATCTACTTGCAACTGATAAAGGTTCCTCACTCGAACCCCTATCTTCCGGGTTTCTCCAGTTGTCTTACTGCGTAGGAAAGCCTTTCCCTCGTTGAAAACAACATCATATCCCTTGTATTCTAACATCGCCACAGAGATGAGATTATTCTTCAATCCTAGAACATGCATCACTTCCTTCAATATGAAGGGTTTACTAGACTCCATCTCAAACGAAATGGTACCGATACCGGTCGCACTATATCTACCATCATCGCCCATCTCGATGTGCACTCCAAGATCTTTCTCCTCTAGATCAGAAAACAAATCTCGATCTCCTGTCATGTAGAAAGATGCACCATTATCCAAGAACCACACCGATCCCATCACACTTGAAACCAAGCATGTGATCAATGAAAAATCAAGCTCAAACTGCGAGGCTAGAGCCTCTCCTGCTGCAGATCCAACAACTTGCTTGTTCTTCTTCTTCTGCGGACAATTAGTGGCATAGTGTCTGTGCTGGTGACAGTGAAAGCACTTCACCTTGGACATGTCATGCTTCTTGCCTTTCGCACCGGACTGAGAAGCTTTCTTGTTCTTCCCCTCCTTTGCATTGGCAGCCAAAGCACAATTTTCTTCATCAGGTCCCTTTGATGAAGATCCATCCCTTGTATTCTGCCTGATCTCCTTATTACACAGTAATTTGTCACCATTGGTTACCGTCCCTGTTACCCCTTTCCCGCACTTTGGAGGACTCATTCCGGGACATGTGAGCAGTGACATAACTTGAAAACACTTGCATTATGTTCCCCTAAGTATGGACTTCATATGCCTTGAAGACATCTCTTGCAAAATATCCTTAAAAAGTCCCCTTTTTCCATTAGCGCGGATCCATAATGTATCACTCGCGCCAATGAAGGAAATTCTCCAAAGAGGGCACGCTCATTGGCACTCTGTCTCAGAGTCTTACCCGCGCCAACCAGGTTTGGAAAAGTTTGTTCACAAACGCACGCCCAAGAGTTTTTTCCTTTCGACTCATGTGGCTTTTCAGGGATAATGTCAATATCATGGATGTCGAGAATCATCATCCACAATAGCTTTTCGAGGATAATGCTTATCCCATGAATGTCTGGATTCATTGTATCTCTTCCTCCTCCTCCATCTATAAAAGCTTGTTCTGGTGCATTTGACAAGCTAGTTTTGAGTATAGGGAGAATGATACTGTCAGAAGTCTGAGAGATTGTTGTTGAGTCTTCTTTGCATTCATAGTCAAAGAGAGAGAGAGGCTTGTTCCTGGTCCCGACAAGCTTTGCAAGACATGTGTAGCTGATCACCTAGCCAAAGGACGATTTGACGTCAGAACTTCGGTTGTATACTCCTTTGTTGATTATCAATAATAGATGACTATCATTATGGTTCCATTCTTGCTGTTCATTATAATGATGATCGAATTATATCTTTTTTGACCGATATATAATTGCATCTATTGGATTTTATGCTTGTATTTGTATCGTTCTTTGCATGTGCTCAAGGTCACTTCCTGTCGACTTCAACTCATTATCCAGGAAGCTGATCTAGAGACTCCCTTCCTGTGCCTTGGAGCCTGCATGCCTCAATGGCAGGTTCTTCGTGTTCGACGTAAGGTTTTCATCATTGGCCTCTGATCGAATGATTCTACGGGTGTTCGACGCCAGCTCACTGATTCACACGCCGTAGATTGTACCTATAGTACCTTGAGGGCCATTGTCATTATTGGTGGTACCTCTCGCGTCTGTTAACAGTTTTCATTATTGACTAGTAATCAGACGATGTTCATGCATGTTCAACTTCAACTCATATATTCACATGCTTGAACTTGTACTTTTGTTCGGGTTGAGATGGAGCGCAAGACCCTGGATTTTGTCTGTTGGAATCCAGGCTGCGATTTTGTGGATTATTATTACATGACTCATTCACTGGATGGCTGTGACCATACCTGAGTCTATTCATCGATCCTCACCGGATGGCTGTGCCCATACCATGGATCTAGATTATTATGTACTCTGTTATGGATGGCTGCAACCATACCACATATATCATGTACTTGAGCTATCAGTTCTATCTCTCTATGCAGATTCTCCGGCTGCAGCTGCATGTGTTCTTGTAAAGCATTTCACCCCTCTCTCTCTCAGGCCTCATGCTTTAGGGGGCATCTGTTACACAGTAATTTGTCACCATTGGTCACCATCCCTGTTACCCATTTCCCACACTTTGGAGGACTCATTCCGGGACTTGTGAGCAGTGACATAACTTGAAAACACTTGCATTATGTTCCCCTAAGTATGGAATTCATATGCCTTGAAGACATCTCCTGCAAAATATCCTTAAAAAGTCCCATTTTTCCATTAGCACGGATCCACAGTGTATCACCCGCGCCAATGAAGGAAATTCTCCAAAGAGGGCGCGCTCATTGGCGCTCTGTCTCAGAGTCTTACCCGCGCCAACCAAGTTTATAAAAGTTTGTTCACAAACACACGCCCGAGAGTTTTTTCCTTTCGACTCATGTGGCTTTTCAGGGATAATGTCAATCTCATGGATGTCGAGAATCATCATCCACAATAGCTTTTCGAGGATAATGCTTATCCCATGAATGTCTGGATTCATTGTATCTCTTCCTCCTCCTCCATCTATAAAAGCTTGTTCTGGTGCATTTGAAAAGCTAGTTTTGAGTATAGGAAGAATGATACTGTCAGAAGTCTGAGAGATTGTTGTTGAGCCTTCTTTGCATTCATAGTCAAAGAGAGAGAGAGGCTTGTTCCTGATCCCGACAAGCTTTGCAAGACATGTGTAGCTGATCACCCAGCCAAAGGAGGATTTTACGTCAGAACTTCGGTTGTATACTCCTTTGTTGATTATCAATAATAGATGACTATCATTATGGTTCCATTCTTGCTATTCATTATAATGATTACTGAATTATATCTTTTCTGACCGATATATAATTGCATCTATTGGATTTTATGCTTGTATTCGTATCATTCTTTGCATGTGAATGCAAAGAAGACTCAACAACAATCTCTCAGACTTCTGACGGTATCATTCTCCCTATACTCAAAACTAGCTTGTCAAATGCACCAGAACAAGCTTTTATAGATGGAGGCGGAGGAAGAGATACAATGAATCCAGACATTCATGGGATAAGCATTATCCTCGAAAAGCTATTGTGGATGATGATTCTCGACATCCATGAGATTGACATTATCCCTGAAAAGCCACATGATTCGAAAGGAAAAAACTCTCGGGCGTGCGTTTGTGAACAAACTTTTCCAAACTTGGTTGGCGCGGGTAAGACTCTGAGACAGAGCGCCAATGAGCGCGCCCTCTTTGGATAATTTCCTTCATTGGCACGGGTGATACACTATGGATCCGCGCTAATGGAAAAAGGGGACTTTTTAAGGACATTTTGCAGGAGATGTCTTCAAGGCATATGAATTCCATACTTAAGGGAACATAATGCAAGTGTTTTCAAGTTATGTCACTACTCACAAGTCCCGGAATGAGTCCTCCAAAGTGCGGGAAAGGGGTAACAGGGACGGTGACCAATGGTGACAAATTACTGTGTAACACTCCTCCTGCACAAGATTTGACCAAAGTCTCTCCCATCCTGGAAATTTCTCCTAACCATTGACAGAGTCCTGATAGAAATGCCAACTCTTCGGAAGAAAAAGGAGATCCAAGCTCACCAAGTCCTCATCATCAACAGTCACCCCCACACTTCCCAGCTCATCTCTGCACTGAGTGAACTTCGTATGATACTTGGGCATACTGTCTTCCTTCTCACATTTGATGTCTCTGAGTTTATCCTTGAGCGCCAGCTTCCTCTGATCGCTCTTGCTTTGGAATAGATCAATGCTTTCCACATCAAATATGGAGAAGCCTTTCCATGCAGGCTGGACACAATGTGATCCTTCACACCCTCCAACAGAACCCTTCGACACTTTGTTGTCTTCTTTTGCCAAGCATCAACTTGAGTAGCATCAGTAGGCTTTGGGACATCAGCCTCTATGAAATCCTTTAGCCCATTAACATCTAACACTGCCTGCATGTGTCCTTCCATGCAATATAGTTTGAGCTACCCTCAAGAGCATACTCCAATCACAATCCATTGAAAGCCATTGCCACATTGATACCAAGAAAACACTACTGAAAATTCGAATTCCACTAGCTCCAAACTCAACCGCCACTGATCTAGAATTCATGAGAACACAATATTTCTCGTACAAAGATTGACTGTATTGGCCTTTATGGGATATCTCACCTTCCAAAGGAAGGATGAATCCAGAGGCTACCTGGCCCGATTACAGACTCTGCCTGAAGAAATAAGATGTAAACACTTCTTGAATAGTAGATCTGATGATCAACAACTCTGATACCATGTAGAAATTTTGAATAATAAACACTTATTCACAGATATTATCCCAATTATACACTATTGTGGAATACATGCACAATACATAATCTCCTCTACGTTGATCATCAATTTAGCAGCATCAAAAAACAATGAAACATCAATCGCATGCACACATTAACACAGTATGTAACCCGAGGAGAGCATACAACTCAAAACTCCACAGTATATGTATATTAATGATTGAGAACATGTAACATTACATAGTACAATACTCCTCACAAGTATCCAGCACTATCTCCACCTGTTACACACAAAACTAGCTCAGATCCGAACAAGTCATAGGTTCAAATCTTCTCCGCTGCTTTGCCTGCCTCTATTGCACAATACCAAGTGAAAATCACTCACACTAAAAATCACGTGAGCACAGGCTATAATACTAGGCATATACTGCGCAATCCTCATGGGCATACTCAATCCAGTGATTGTGCAAGATCTCATGCACAACTATAGTCACAACTGATAGCAATCTCAACCTCTAACACTTGTCTCCACTGAACTGTACATGCACTGAGTTAACTGATATATTCTTCAGTTGCATTATGAGTTAATAATTAGTGAATTAATTTAACCAATTAATTCACATCACTCATCACTAGTCTATTTGTAGTTAGACTAATTACAACTAGTTTAACAAAGTCAAACTGAACACAACTCCATCAACTCCACATCCAACTCCACCAAACTCAACCACATGAGTTTTAACTGATATCCTACATGCAATAGCTCAACTGACCCACAAAGAAAGTGTATTTCCTTCTGACAGCTGCATGTGCCACATCTGTAGCTCAAACTGAAGTGCTCCAAGAGGATAAGATAATGTTTATAGTCCAAATATTATTATGAGACAATAATATTTGACTTTTCTATTTTTGACTAACAATCTAAAAATAGACTTTGATCACTCCTGCTGTGATCCAAAAATAGAAGTCCATCTACTTTACGAACATGACCAATCATCCATAAACAATATCCCGCAACTCATAGACCATGATCCATATGTCTAAAAATAGACATAGTCTAAAAATAGACTTTGCGCCATAATTTGCCTGCGGGCCCACTTAGTGAAGGCGACTCCTTTCCACTAAGCTCGGACCATCATCTTGTTGCATTCTCAACAGGTTTTGCTGCCTTCCACCTTCTGAGTTTCTGTGTCTTTTGTCTTGACCTCCAAGGGCTGTGGAGGTTTGTTCTTTTTTCTACCTCTTCCTTTGTTTGCTACCATATAACTATAGGAGGGAGTGGAGCTCCCTCCTCGCTATGTCTCCATGGATGCTTGGTACTCTCTGCCATGTGATTCGTTAAACCCTAGAACCAGAGCTTCCGCCACCCCAAGATCATTATTCCTGTGTTCTGTCCAATCGTCTACATTACCTCTTCAACAAGGTATGTTCAAGCAGATTCAATTATTATTTATGATAGAATTTATCAAATTATTCACTTAATTCATAATTCTAAAGGGTATACTATGATTATAATTCGATATAAATTCTATCTTAGTTTTGAAATTTATGGTTAAACTATTAATTCATAATTCTTGTGGGTAAGTTATGAACATTTTATTCTAATTAATTATATAAATATAATAAAAATTCTTGTGGGATAAAATTTATGATATTTAGTATAATTAGTTACAATTAATGTCTAAATATTCTTTACGTGATCCTAATCAATCATAATATATAATATTATTTAATTAGAGATGTTGTGGCTATTCTCTAATCAATAAAAATTATATGGATCACTAGACATTATTTCTTTTATGCATAAAAAATTAGCTTGAAATAAACTATAATATTCATGCATAACATTCAACGATGGGTCTCGTATACTCATCCAAAATAGCATGTTTTAATTTAAAACAGAAATAATCAATTCATGCAAATTAAATACGAGCATAATTAATAAATTTTGCACAATAATTATCCAAAATGCATATAATTAGATAAATATTATAAGCTAAATAAAAATGAGCAAAAACTAGACATATTTCCAGAAAACATTGTACAAGTTAATGACAAAAACCCAGAAATACGATTATTGGGTTGAATCATCTAAATTCAATCAGAATTTTAACAATTAGATTCTCACTCGTCATAGTCCAGAAACACTATACAAGTTAATGACAAAAAAACCCATAAATATGATTATTGGGTTGAATCATCTAAATTCAATCGCAATTTTAACAATTAAATTCTTGTCGACCATATTTCCATAATTGTGTTTCTTTCTTAGAGTAATAGCATAAATCTATAAATGTTATTTAACTGTTTCACTTACTAGTTTATATTTTTCAAAACATTATTACTACAATTAAACTGATGCTTGTTGTAGCTTTGGAGGACCAAAAGATAATGAAAAGCGGCCATGGATAATGATAGCAGGAAGTGAAATGCAGATAATTCAACTAGGCGGTAGGCCAGTATGTCTATAAACACCAAGGAAGAGATAAAATAGGCTTCGATACCAAATGTTAGCTTAATAACAATTCTATAATGCAGAATAAACACTTAAAAAGGAATCAAAAACTTTAATGCCCAATAAATCATACCTCCGACCATTGATGCTATTCACACAATGGTGTCTACAAGGATCCCAGCACAGGAATAAAGATCTCTCCAAGCTTCTGAGAAATTATTTGTAATCAGTCCCTTCTGCTTTTGGCACTGGAATTTTCTTCTCGTCACTGTAGCTAATGGTCCTCGTTGTGCCTGGACCTACTATGGTTGTGATGCCCAATTAACCACTCGTCACGATATGGCAGCAGAACAATGTTAACCCATGCCACGATATGGCAGTATAGCAGAGAAATTACTAGCTGCCAGCCGACCTTTCCATGTTCGACATATAACAGAAAGAAAATTCTTTTAACTTCAGAAAAATAAAAATTCAGCCAAAATTTCTTATCCATGTGGCACTTCCAAGCTCTGCTCACTCTAACTTGATGGTGTAAGACTGAAGGGGATTGAGTTAGTGAGCTTGGGGACCAAAAAAAAGTATTTATAGCCAAGCTTTCATCAAGCTTCTGTTGGCAATGTGTCAAGTGTTCCACAGATCATGGTAGAGAACTACAGACTGGGTAATGGACCACTCCAGGAGCTCCAAACAAGAAATTAATTTAACTGTAGTTGATTTCCGTAATTTAAGAAAATAATTGTAGTTGGTTTCCAGAAATTAATGCAGTTGGTTTCCAGAAATCGGCGGCCATTGGGAGAGGGAGCTTAACAAGATTAACAACACTTTAACCATTCAAGTGATTATTTGCGAAAATGTTAAAATACTTTAGTCCATACACATACTGCACCTAAATCAATTGAGTAAATATAAAAAATAGAGAAATAATTTGAAAAAAAGGCTTTTCAAAGTGTAGAGTAAGGAACCATCTTATTCATTTCAAGAAAATCAAAGCAGATTTCATGAATTTTGTCCTCAAAATTTTTCAATACGTATCTTCCCTAACCCTTTTACCCTTTTGAATCCGCCAATGAATCAAAGTGCAGATCCCCTGTTAATAACATGTTCGGTCATGTAGCCACAAGTGGATTTTTTCTCTCACTGATCAGTTTCCATGAATCAAAGTGCAGATCCCATGTTAATAACATGTTTGGTAATGTAGTCACAAGTGGATTTTGTCTGATTTTGTCTCTCACTCATCCCTATTTAATTTTTAATAGTTCATTTCTTATTGTGCAGAGCACCTGCATTTAGGATTATGCGCTTGGTTCTAATGCATTTCTGATGTCATCGGTTTCATCTTTCAGGGAAGAAAAGATTAAAATCCATTTCGAACTACATGAAGGTCGTGAACAGGTGGCTCATTCCATGTCACCTGAGAAGGTTGAGATCTTTAAATCACTGGAGGAGTGGGTAGAAAAAAATATATTTATTCATTTAAATATACAAGACCTTTTGCCTAATCATTCTTCTGAGGGCTTCATTAACCAAGTTATAGAATTGTGGGAGCTATCCCATGAATTGTCAGATGACTATTTATTTTGTCTAGTAGGAGACGTGATTACAGAAGAGGCATTACCTACATCATATTATGCTGAACACATTTGATGGTGTAAGAGATGAGACTGGTGCCTATCCCAATTCTTGGGCAACATGGACACGTATGTGGAGAATAGACATGGTGATCTTCTTCAAAATACCTTTACTTGTGTGGCCGAGTGGACATGAGATTGAAAAAACCATACAGTATCTTATTGGATTTGGAATGGTAAGTGAGGATACAATGTCTTAATGTTTCAAGGAGTTTGTCAAAGTATTTTATTATGTTTGCTATTCGTAGCAACAAGATGTGGGATTCCACTCTAGATCGCTAGCATTGGAAGTTTTTTGTAGGATATTTTAGTTTTTGAATGAGAATTTTCTGACTTAAGCTTTTTGCTTGTTTAGTATCCAAGCATAGAAAATAGTCCCTAGGTTCTTGTACACTTCCTTTCAAGGAAAGAGAAACATTCATATCACATGGAAACAAGGCTAGGTTTGCTAAAAGATATGGTGCCTTGAAATTGGCCCAATTATGAGAAAAGCCATGAGATTGCATACACAAATATTGTTGAAAAATTGTTTGAGATTGATCCTGACACCACAATGATAGATTTTGAAGATATCATATGGAAAAAGGCTATAATGCCTGCACATTTGATGTATGATGAGCAGGATGATAATTTGTTTGACCACTTTTCTTCTATTTCTCAGAGATTAGGTGTGTACACAGTAGGAGACTACACTGACATCTTGGAATTCTTGGTTAAGAGATTGAATGTGAAGGGAATAGGTGGTCTTTCTAGTAAGGGAAGGCAGGCTCAGGATTACGTATGCATGTTGGCACCTCACCTCAGAAAGCTAGATGAACAAGCTCAAGAAAGTGCAAAACAAGGAAGAACTTGTGCTTTTAGTTGGATATTTAAAAGAGAAATCCTGTTGTAGAAACCTTCTTGTGCTTCAGCTTAGGAAAACTATATTAGTACATTGTTTAGGATAAAGTTCTGAGTGTCTATACAATTATAATACCTATCCAGGAAGTCAGGTAATGGATTTGTTTGATTACAAAATTCGATCTGCACACTTTAGTGTGGGTAGCTGTAGAGAAAAGACCAGGAAGCTTATGCTTTTCTCCATATATTTCAGTAATTATGCTAGGTGAAAATGTAAAATGCCTTATTTGTAGTAAAACATAAATACCAACTTCATTTTTTTTAGGTTGTTTGAATGGTTGTTTTGTTCGGTATGATGGAATATAAGATTCTATTATTTTTATAATATTTGATGCATGGAGTAGTTTCTAGGGTTGTATAATAATCCTGGTGAAGGTCTATTCAATAAAAATGTATCACATACTTCTTACTTTTTGGATTTAACGTTGAAATGATTAATAGTATGGTTTTTTTATACCAAGAATTTAAACGAGTCAATTGAAGCTTTTGAAATGTTTAATAGTATGATATTTTTATACCAAGAATTTAAACGAGTCATCGTATCAAGTACACTCATAGGACTTTGATTGAGAATGTGTTGTTGCAACTGCATGACCTCCAAAAAAAATGGCCTGATCATTTAGTTTGTAAAATATTCCTTGCCTTGTTATTTCCATCAATGTACAGTTTTTCTATCGGCCACTTTATTTTGCTAAGTGTACAAATGGTGTTGAGTTTTATTTTGATGTCATTCATATCACAAAATTTTTGAAAAGCTCTCGAAATAAATTCTCCTCCACAATCTCTCCTTAAGCATTTGATTTTGCAACCTCTTTCATTTTCCACATGGGTTTTAAACCTCTTAAATGTATCAATGGCCTCATCCTTGGTCTTAAAAAAGCAACCCAACACTTTCCTTAGTAATCATCAACAAAAGTAATGAAATATGATAACTTACCCAAACTCTTTGAGTGTATAAGAACACAAATATCTGAGTGAACTAATTAAAGTCAATAACGATCCCTCTATGCATTGCCTTTTGAAAATTTCTCTCACATGTGTTCCTTTAGCACATCCTTCATAAACCTCCTGTTGGAATCACGATTGTCGTTACACCAAAACCCGTAGGTGTTAGCAACGGACAAATCGTCAAAGTTAATGGATCCTTGGGAGGTTGTTAGGCACATGCTATGAAACACACAAGGAGCATTGATTTTCATTCTTCTAACAATCTACCCACACCCCCAACATGACTCAAGTGTGTTTCAAACTCGATACCTTTCGCTTTGATACCACTGGTTGGAATCATGATGGTCATTACACCAAAACGTATAGTTGTTAGTAAACAAACACATCACCAAAGTTAACAGATCCTCGAGAGGTTGTTAGGCATATGTTGTAAAACACATGGGGAACATCGACTTTCATTCGCCCAACAACTCCTTGTGTTCTTGAACCTTAGGCAAACCATAAACCACTACTTTTGATGTTGGACGTTTCAAACTATCAAAATTTAAATGTCCATACCTAAGTTGCTACAACCAACTTTTGTCATCATATGCCATGTTGGGAATACTACAATTATGTCCTCCAAACTTCAATGGGAACATTCTATTATTTGACATAGACACAATAGTAACCATCCTATTGCTTTGATTCCTATCACCATCATAGATCCATATTAACCCCGAATCTATCAAGTGTCAAAAAGGACCAATTATCTTTAGATGCAAACCTACTTTTTGAGTGCAAAACTTGAGGAAAGGTTTGCACCTAGAGAGATTTTATCCCTCCCAGTGCTTGATAGATTGAGGGTTACAATGGATCTAGGTTGATTTTAGTCATTCACAGTCACACAAAATTTGTCGAACATCTAATTATTCTAATCATTTTAAATATTATAAATATGTTTAAGACTAATATGGTCATTTTAATTTTAAATTTACTCAGTTACCTCAGTATTTTTAGATGACGAAAAATGATAAAATAAAATAAAATAACGCAAATTGACAATGTAATGGTGTTGAATGATAAGAATGTAGTCAATTACAAATAGTCTCCATTGTGATCATTCTCAAAATATTTTCTTCTATTGTTCTCATTGTCACACTTGTTAGTTTTGCCATCTTTTCATATCAATTATATGAAAAGGGAGGTTGAAATCATAGATCATTCAAATCTTTAACTTCAGCTATTGTAGTAAACACCATACCTTTTCTATATTTCTCTCCAATATTAATAGAAGCATCCTCCAATTTCAATCAATTGACCTAAGGAGTGTTAAACCCCAAGTAAGTTTCAATGGTAGTTGCTTTCTTTTATCTCATTTGAATGCAAAGTGACTAACAATGTTGAATGATGGGAAATATGAATAATAAGAATGCAGTCAATAAAAAATAGTTTATAGTTTCATGAAGCATCTATTTCAAGTAAGTGAATGAAAATTCAAGTATTTTATTTATGGTTGAATTACTATAACACATGCATCAATGTACATCGTTAATACTTTTTTTTTCTTACACTGAAACCAATGCATGCTATTAATCTAATTACTCTAAAAGTAATGTACAACATACATCTAGTGACATCAAATCATAAATCAACACCTACACTGAAATAAATGCATCTAATTCATGCAATCAAATAGGATTAGAAATCAACATATACATTGAAATCAATACATCTAGTGCAAGCAACCAAATAGCATTAGAAATCGACAAATACATTGAAATCAATGCATCTAGTGCAATCAATCAAATAGGATCAGGAATCAACGTCTAAATTGAAATCAATGCATCCATTTTAGTGAAAAACCAAATATATATGGCTTTCTAAATCCAATTTATTTTACCTTTTGTAAAAACTTTACCTCATCTTCTGTTATGGTTAATAATGTTCAATATTATATAATAATATATAATATATGTATTTTTCTCTACATATTTCTTTCTTCTTCCCCCTCTTCATTTTTGTGTCTATCTCCCTCTCTCTCTATGCCTCTTGTTGATTTTCCAAGTGCAATAGAAACTAGCACAATATTTCTAAAAAACTTATAATTAATTGTGATGTATATCTTCTTTTACTTTTATTCCAATATATAATTAAGTAATTATACTTCAAAAATTCAACCATAAAGAACAATAGAACAATAGAGATCACAATGCACAAAGAAGAGACAAGATTTACCCTGGGAAAACCCAACAACCTTTTCAATAGTGAAAATTTTTAGTTCAAAAATAGACACATGCCCCCCCCCTCCACATCAAGCCACCCAATCTGATCCGGAAATTCACTCTACCTAATCTGACCTAGAAATGTCAACCTCCTTACAGCTGCCAATTGCCCTAGAATTTCGGCCCCTGCAATTTGCTAGGATTTTGGCCCCAACAAAAATCCCAGAAAAACTATGAATCATGAGAGAGATAATATGTCCACATATGTAAGTTGATGAGAGAGAGAAAAAGAACCAATTCATCTTCTTCATCATCCTATTTATCCTTCATATCCTTCGCTTGCTTTCGCATAAATTGTCTTGTGAGATAGATGTGAATTGCCCAATTGGAGGAGGTTGAACTGCCATTACATAGTGATTTGTATTGGCCGAATGGATGTGTCTTCTACCAAGGCCGACTTGACTTGGAGCTAGATGGACTTGACAACTTTTGGAGCCAAAAATTACAATTCAAAAATTCAATTTTTCTTCTTTTAAAAGTCACAATGGGACTTTGACTAAAAATATATTTTTCTCTGACTTTAGCATTTAAAATATGCTTTACAATAATAAATACAAGTGCATAAAATCACCAAATATACATTATGAAAACTTACCATAGTTATAAATTCAACACTCCCTCTTAACTAGGGAGGTATTCATAATCACTGTCATAGGTGTTCTCATGTTGAAAATTTTCTATAAAAAAAGGGTTATATCAAATCAACATCTTCAGCATCATCAGCTACCATCGGCATTTTCTAGTGGCCATGTTTGGGGTGGTACCAAAACCCATGGAAATGCCAACAACATATCAAGAATCACTCCTTCAGGGTGAGTGGTCCCCATGGCCTCTTCCTAGGCCAAAATGTTGGGACCTCAACTAGCTAGTACTCACTCACCCTTCCTGGTGAGCACTCTGGGCCAAGACCTCACTCAATCCCTCCTAGTTGGAAATCGGGTCTAGATGCTAAAATGACCTTACTACACCATTCCAGTGTGTGATTAGGCATAGGACCTCACTCAACCCTTCCCTGGTTAGTGATCGAGTCCAAATGATGAAAGGACCTCACTACACCCTCCTTGATGTGTGATCGGGTCCACAAACCTCACTACACCCTTTCCTAGTGTGTGATTGGATATCCTCGGAGAGGTACTCACTCAACCCTTCCGGTTGAGCACTTAGGGATTCTCAGACCCATTCTCCCTCTTAGGAGAGTGTCCATCTGTGTTGCAAATATATCAACACTCCCTCTCAACCAGAGGGGTAATCTCCACAAGCCCCCACTTGTTTCTAAGGTAGACTAACATGTCCTTGGGTAACAACTTCGCTAGAAGATTAATTGTCTGCTCATTGGTCTAGATGTATTCAAGCCTTATCTCTCTCCCCTACAACATGTCATGGATGTAGTGGTACTTGATATCGATATGCTTCGACCTGTCAAGGCACACATGATTCTTTAAAAGCTTCACACAACTTTTATTATCGCAACATATCCTCATGAGTTCCAACTCTTGGTCAAATAACCCTCCAAACATCTTCTAGAGCCATATTGCTTTGGTACAAGCCTCATTATTTTTGATTTACTCTAATTTTGCAGTGATGAGTGCAACCAAACTCTACTTCTTGCTCATCCAAGATCATAGTGGAGCCTAACCTGAAGCATACTCTTGAGGTACTCTTCATATCCTCAACACTTCCATCCCAGTCTACATTTCTATATCCCAGAAGTTGCACATCCCTATTTGCAACATATCTCAAGCCATAATTCATAGTACCACAAAGATATGTTGAAATGTGCTTCGTTGTAATATAATGCTCATGCCTTTGTTCAACCTGGTACTGTCTCAATGTGTTCATAGCAAATCAAATGGCTGGCCTAGTGTTAACCAATTACATCAGTGAACCAATCAACTGTCGGTCCATAGATGGATATACAAAAATGGATTCAAAGCCTCTTAACTTCTTCAAGTTTGTCACCATGGGAGTAGTCATGGATATACAATCCATCATACCAAAATTCGAAAGGATTTCAATTACATACTTTCCTTTACAAAGGAAGATTTCACTAGGTTTCTACCATGCTTCTAGTCCCAAGTAATAATGCATCAACCCAGGATCCTTCATGTCAAATTCAGAAGCCAACTTCTTTTTACATTGAATAATAAGAGGCTTAGCACCATTCAGAAACAAATCATCAATGTATAGCATTAAGATCACAGGCACATTCTTCACAACCTTAAAATAAGTTTTTGCATTAACTTCATGTTTGGTAAATCCCAATGTCATTAGGCAGTTGTCAATACATTCATATCGAGCTCTTAGAGCTCACTTGAGTCCATACATGACCTTCTTCAACCTATAAACATGAGAATAGTTTTCATGCACCTTAAAGCCTTGACACTGTACTCTATGTACACATGCTCCTCAATCACACCATTGAGGAAAGAAGTCATCACGTTGAAAATGTAGCAAGAAAATCTCAGTTTCACTTTGCCTTGGTTAAACTAGAGAAAATTTGAATTTCTATTTCAGCAGAAATCTTGGAGGTAGTTAACTGAGGTGACATGGAACTTGTCACTCATTTAACTCAGCTAGTTTGAGTTGGGGAAGCTTGCGTTCAGTTTAGTATGTTTGATTGCTAATTTGTAGCAATCTATTTCAGTTAATTTGAGTTATTGTCAGGTTAACTAGTTCTAACTGCTAGAAGAACTAGTGGAGGTCAAGTTGTGGAAATGGAACTTCAAACACACTTAGTGATCATCTAGTTAACTGATCAATCAACCCAAAATAATTGTTGCATTTAGATAATTTGAGTTACCTATTTGAGATGGAGATTCCAAGGTAGTGTACTATCAGTTGTATCATATTCCAATGTGTACAGGTGGTGCATGCAGTGAAAGGAAGGACCTAAGGCAATTGCGCAATTCAATAGTTGGAAATTCCTAAATAGTAGGGGCCAATTTCTCAAGGTAAAAATGAAAGGAAATAGGAGCTTCGAGGGCTTGAAAATTGGCCAAAGTGTTAGGCAAAGTCATTCAGTTAGGCGTAGGGATAGACTATACACTTGCAGGGTGTGCTCAGGCTTCAGAAAGCATATGTATTTAATCTCTATTCTATTATTAATGAAATACAAATAGGAAAGGGTTTTGAGTAGTTGTTTTCCCTAAACAAATCATTGTGCATGTGTGATGTTTCCTTTATCATGTCTATGATTTGTGTTCTAGATGGTGAATTAACTTCCACAGATTAGTAGAGTAGCTTCAAGTCTTGTGATTTAGTAAATTTCATGAGTAGTTTTGAATCTACACATTAATTTATAGATGGTATCGAAGTTGGAATAATTGTAGAACATATATTTCAAAGTTGTAATTGAAGGAGGTTCGAATTTTAAGATCAATGTTGCGGGTTTTCTTCAGGATTGAGAAGATTGCTTTCAATGGACTTAGGTTCGAGTATGCCTTGGAAGGCACCTCAAACTTTCTTGCATGGAAGGACCACATGGAGGCAGTATTGGATGATAATGGGTTGCTAGAATACATCAAGTCAGATGAAGCAAAACCCTAAGCATCTGATGCCTAGAATCTTGCTCAGTGGAAGAAAGATGTGGACAAGGTGAGGAGAATCATATTGGAGGGAGTACGGGATCATATTATATCAAATATGCATGGAAAAGAGACTTTGTTCATGATGTGGAAAGAACTGACTGAACATTTTGAGAATAATAGTGACCATAGGAAGCTAGCACTCAAGGAAAGCCTTGAAGTATAAAGATGCAGAAGAACGACATAATTCTGCAATATCTAAGCAAGTTTACATAGTGTCGTGATGAACTTGGTAGGGTCGTTGTTAATGTCCCTGAAGAATACTTGGTAGCTCTAGCCCTTTTGGGCCTTCCCAAGAGTTGGCATAATTATCACGATTCAGTAAATGGTAGGGATAAACTACCAATCTGGGAGTGCTTATGGTCTGACCTAGTGTAGGAGGAAATAAGGTAAAATACCAAAGACGAGACTTCATCCAAGGGCAAGGATGAGGATAACTGTGCCTTGGATGGGAAGATAAAGAAAGGGAAAGAGAAGAAAACCCAATCCAAAGTAGAATCTAGTTAAGGGGGCAAGACGAAAGACTTCTCCAGAATCAATTGTTTTCACTATCATGAATTTGGGAAATATGCCATGAAGTGTCCACATAAGAATGCAAGCAAGAAGACCTCATGAGGAGCAATAGTTGAAGCTTTCACTTCATAGTTCAAGCTTGATTTTACTCTCATTGCATACATGACCAACACAGTGATGGGAAGCGTGTGGTACCTAGACAACAGTGCCCCATTCCATATGACGAGGAATAGAGATTTTTTCTGTGATTTGGAGGAGAAGAATCTCCAAATGCACATCGAGATGGGAAACAATGTAAACTTTGAAACGGGAACTATAAACTCAAAACGGGAACTCTAGCCAAAAAACCTCGAAAAAACATAAAAAACAGTGTTAAAAACGAAAAGTGTTGATGCTGGAATAACACTTTTTTTTTCTTGGGTAATTTTTCAACATGTTTTAAAAATGGCGGTGAAAATCAAATTTTTGCACAAAAATTGTCCAAAAAACACCCTCAAATCAAAAAGTGTTAACGTTGAGGAAACAGTTTTTTTTCAAATGTAAAATTTCAACATTTCGAAATAATGGCGTAAAATATTTTATCATGACTCCGAAAAACATTAAAATTTAAAAGAAATAATGAAAGCATAAAATAAAAAAAATTAAAACAATGAGAACACAAAACAAAAAAATTAACAAAACATAAATTAAAATATATACTACAAAAAAAAAAAAAAAATCAATCATAAAAATGTAAAAAAAACAAAATTAATGATAAGAATTAAAAAAATAAAAATAAATAAACATTATAAACAAATAAATAGTAAAAAAAATATTTAAAAAAAATGGAAAAATGAATAAAAAAATAAAAAAATTCTTCTAAACCATAAAAAAATTGGCAAAATGAAAAAAAAAATATGGAAAAGAAAAAATAACATTTAAAATAAACTTAAAATTAAGTAGGTTAAAAAAAAAAAAAATTAAGAAAAAATTAAAAATTAAAAATAAAAAATTAAAAACAAACTAGATTTGAAAAATGTAGAAAATTAACCAAAAAAAATATTAAAAACAACTAAAATTAAGATTAAAATGTCGATTACTTAAAAAATAAATATAAAAATATATAAAAATAAATAAAAAATAAAAAATGTTAAAAAAAATTATCTCATCAACCACAAAAGAATTTGAAAATATATATATATATATATATATATATATATATATATATAATTAAGTAAAAATAGAGAAAACGAAAAAAAAAAACATTAGCAAACACTAGGAAAAAAAAAACTAGTTAAAAAAAATAAAAAATAAAATAAAATAAAATTAACAAAAAAGAATAAAAAAACTAGTAAAATTAATATAAAGAAAATTTAAAATTAATTTTTTTTTTTTAAACAATTTTTTTATTATTAAAAAAAATTATTATTATTATTATTAACTTTTTATTTAAAACAATTTTTTTTCTTATTTAAAAAAAAAAAACATCAAAAAAATTAAAAAAAAAAAATTAAACGAATTAAATTTTTTAATTTAAAATTTAAATTTAAAAAAAACAAAATTATGGATTTTTTTGAAAACATTTTTTTTTTCTTTTTTTTTTTAAATAATTATTGTATTAAATTTTTTTAAAAAAACATTTTTTTTCCTATTTAAAAATAAAAGTCATTAAAAACATTTTAAAACAATAAAATTTTTATTTAAAAAGTAAAAATTTATAAAAATTATTTAAAAAAATATATTTTTTTCCCGCACCGGCCGCCCACGGCCGCGCCACCACCAGCAGCTAGGGGGTTTGCACCCAATTCCACGCCCCTCATCCGCCCATGGTGGCGCGACCGTGGGCAGAGGGTCCTGCACGCAGGCCCTCCACCCACGGCTACGTCACCACGGGTGATCGAGGGGCAGGCATCCGATTCTGCGCCCCCCAGCTGCCCATGTTAGCGTGGCCGTGGGCGGAGGGTCCTGTGCACAGGCCCTCCGCCCACATCTGATTCTAGAATCAGACGCCCGCCCCCCGGCTGCCCGTGGTGGTGCGACCATGGGCGGAGGGCCTGTGCGCAGGACCCTCCACCCACGGCCACGCCACCATAGCCAGTCGGGGGGCGGGAAAAAATTATTTTTTTTTTATATTTTTTATATATATATATTTTTTTTAATTTTTAATTTTTAAATAAAATTGTTATTGATTTAAAATGTGTTTAATGATTTTTATTTTTAAATAAGAAATAAAAAAGAAAAAAAAACACTAATATAATAATTATTTTTTAAATTAAAAAAAAAAAATTTGTTTTTAAAAAAATCCATAATTTATTTTTAAATAATTTTTAAAAAATTTTAAATTTTAAACTAAAAATTTTAATTCGTTTAAAATAAATTTAAAAAAGTTTTAATGATTTTTTTTCAAATAAGGAAAAAAATTTGTTTAAAAAAAGTTAATAATAATATATTTTTTTAATAAAAAAAAATAATTTTTATTTTTATTTTTTTTTAATATTTTAATAGTATTTTTGATGTTTTTTTAAAATAATTTTCATATATATATATTTTATAATTTCAGTTTATTTTAATATTAATTTTACTAGTTTTTAATTTTTTTCGTTAATTTTTTTTTTTTCAACTAGTTTGTTTTTAATATATTTTTTTTTCCTAGTTTTTGCTAATGTTTTTTTTTTAATTTCTCTATTTTTACTTTTTTATATCTATATATATATATATATATATATATATATATATATATATATATATATATATATATATATATATTATTTTATTTTATTTTCAAATTCTTTTATGGTTTATGAGATAATTTTTTTTTAACATTTTTTATTTTTTATTTTTGTCTTTTTTATATATATTTTTATATATGCTTTTTAGAGACAATTATTTCATGTGGATTGAAAATTTAATTAACGATGTATAAATATGTAGAATATCAAAAATGCAAAATATCTACCTTCTTCTTCAAATATGCAAAACAATAAAATCCTCACTACAAAAAAAAATAAAAATAAAAATAGAAACAAAAAAATATGAAGAAGAAGACCACTTCCAAAGTTATTAAATTTACAAAATAATTATTTACTTTTCATACATTATAAAATTAAAAGTAAAAAAAAAAAAAGCCTTTTAGAAAAAGGGCATGGTGTAGAATTACCACTTTTTTAGATCAACATCAAAATCACTACCATTCTAAAACGCAATGTACATAAAAAAAAATTATAGTGCAGAAAACTATGCTCTAAAAAAAACATGTGTGTTCTGCATCACCCATTTTCAAAATCGGGTCACTTTTTTGCTATCTCTACAAAATCGGTAACAGTATCAGTTCCCGTTTCAAAGTTTACATTGTTGGGAGATGACAGAAGGTAAGGGCAATCGAGATTGGTATAGTCACCTTTCAAAGGTAGTCGGTCTCCCCTCTTAGGCAGAAGGATGAAATGTTTGCTTTGGGTCTAAAGAAGAATCTTATCTTTGTTGTAGGTTTGGAAGACCATGGTTATGATGTGATCTTCAGCAAAGGAAGGGAATTCCTGATACACATAGCCATGGGACAGGTTATGAAGATCAAGATTGGTGTGAAGAACCTCTACAAGATAGATGTGGAGGATTGTGCTACATTGAGCACAAAGGCAGAGAAGGTGCAGAGCCTTGATGTCGGTGAACTTTGCCATAGAAGACTTGGCCATTTGCATCATGGTGCTTTGAAGATCATGCAACATATTATCAAAGGCCTCCCAAAATGAGCACTAGAGCAGCAAGACACATGCAACAAGTTTAGGGAATTTTGAGGTATAAAACGGGCCTCCAGCGGAAATTATAAAATAATAGTGGAAATAATAAAATAAGATTACATTACATCATCTAATTTTAGAGGGAAAAAAAGAAAAAACTATTTTTTCAACTCGTATTGTCAACATATCTCCTTATGGGTTTACTCAAATTTCGAGTGGCAGCATTCATTGGATGCAGAATTTGATTCCTCACTAAAGGAGTACCCATGTTGGATAATTTAGATGAACCCTACTACACAAAAAATGAGAAATACATGAAATGCATGATTGTCATCACGTTTTTTCATGTATTTCTCATTTTTCATTTAAAAGGGTCCATCAAACATATGCAACATGGTTACTCCTTGGATGAAGAATTAAAATTTTCATCCAATGAGTACCCTCGCTTGAAATTTGAGTAAGGCCTTAGGGCGATAAGTTGAAAATACAAGTTGGAAAAGTAGTTTTATTATTTTATTATTTTTTAATATTTTTACTTTTTTACTCCAAAAATGGTGAATCATCCCCCATCGTTGAAATCATCACTTTGAATCCTATTGATCCTTATAAAGTTTATTTTGGTTGTACATTTTTTTAAGAGGCCCATTTTAGACCACAAAATTCTCCTAATAAGGTGTACATTGGGGAAACATGCAAAAGCCAATTTCCATGATCAGTATAGCAGAGCACATGCAGTCCTTGAAAGGATCTACTATGATGTTTGTGGAGCTTTCTTGATAGCCTCCACTGTCAGGAACAAGTATTTTGTCATCTTTACTTATGATTTCTAGTGAAATTTTTGGATCTTCTTCATGTGGAAGAAGGATGAGACTTTCTCCAAGTTCTTGGACTTGAAGGCACTGATTGAGAAAGAAACGGGTAAGAAGGTGAAGGCTTCCAGGATAAATAATGGAGGTGAGTACATGTTGCATGAGCTTAAAAATTTATGTGCAAAAGAAGGCATTTGACGAGAGTTGACAACACCCCACAACACTCAGTAGAATGGGGTGGCTGAGAGGAATAACTAAAGCATTGTGGGAGAAGCACAGGTGATGTTGCATGACCAAAGCCTACCTATGCACTTATGGGTTGAAGCATGCACCACATCGGTCCATTTGTAGAACAAGAGTCCTCATCAGATTCTTGGCACGATCACACAAGAGGAGGCTTTCTCGAGAGGAATCTAGATGTGTCACACCTCACGATCTTTGGAGCCTATATCTATTTCCATATCTCCAACTTTTCATTATTTCATCAGATATTTATTTGCCTCAACTACTCATTTGTCCTTTGTGGGTGTCCAAAATCCTTTTCCATTAAATACTATCACAATAGTCTCATTGCCTCTGACATCCATTGTCCTAACTTCTGAAGTTAGTGTAGCTTCATATCCTAGCCCCATGGCTACCCGATATGCACCTTTGGATCTTAGAGGTCAGATACATAACCTCCCTTTAAATTATGGACAACACCTAATTCCATCTAATGGTATTGGGTATTATACAACTCAACAACATGTAGACAAGCTTAATAACTTTATAGGTCTAGAGGAGGTTGACCATCAGGATGTAAAATTGAGACTTTCTACACAAAGTATATCTAGAGAGGTAAAGAAATGGTTCAGATCTTCACCTACAACACATATTTCATTAAATTTGGAAGTTTTCAATGGATCTAGAATTTAGAACTTTAACTAGATTAAGTTTTTTCAAAATGAGGAACTAGAAAGTCACTTAGTTCACTAATTTTAATGTAGATATTCACCATTTTTTGTGTAAAAATTATCATGATAAGCTTTATAAAAAAAATTATATAAACTTGCTAAAGCAAATCTTTCACATCTTAATCTTGGATTCCTTACATTATCTATTTTAATAGTTTTTATGGTTTATATTAAAAGATAAGTTTTTTAAGGTTATTTTATGAAAATAATGATGTGTATTTTACTATAATTAACCCATTTAATTATAATCGAATATAGTAAATATCATGTATGTGTTAAGCTACAATTATTACTAAGAAAGTGTTGGCACAATTTAAAAGTCTATCGCCTTTGCAACACTAATAATATGGTTGAAGATTAAAAAACTCTCGTAGATCATCCAGTTTATACTCATATTGGAATTAAATTTCAAAATATTTGCGACACTGCCAACCTTTTTGATTGTTTAACTAAACAAAATTATGATGGTCTTGAAACACTTCTTTTAATACTTTTTGAGCATATTAACAATAAAATTCGAAATAACTTTTAGTAATATCTTTTTACCCATTTTTGGTCTTAGTGGATGATAATCATCATTATCACCATCATAATTACATACTATTGTAGGAAGTTTGCACCATTTTAGAGTTGAGGAGAAAAAAAAATAGTATCAAATTAAATGTTGAAAGTGAGTAGTAGCATAATTTATTTTTATTTATTATTTGTACTTTTATGTTAATAAAAAAGTTGATTGAGGCTTATTTAATGAATAATAGATTAATATGCAAGATACATATTAAGTATAAAGTTATTTAATGACAAATGATCTTAGTGATGTGTCCAATATATACCATTATTTAGAACTTTAACTAAATTAAGTTTTTTCAAAATGAGGAATTAGAAAGTCACTTAGTTCACTAATTTAATGTAGATATTCACCATTTTTTGTGTAAAATTATCATGATAAAATTTATAAAACAAATTTATATAAACTTGCAAAAGCAAATCTTTCACATCTTAATTTGGATTCCTTACATTAACTATTTTAATATTTTTTATGGTTTATATTAAAAGATAAGTTTGTTAAGGTTATTTTATGAAAATAATGGCGTATGCTACTATTATTAATCCATTTAATTATAATCCGATATAGTACATATCATGTATGCGTTAAGTTATGATTATTACTAAAGGAGTGTTAGCACAATTTAGAAGTCTATCACCTTTGCAACACTAGTAATATGGTTGAAGATTTAAAAAACTCTCATAGATCATCTAGTTTATACTCATATGGAATTAAATTTCAAAATATTTGTGACGCTACCAACTTTCTTGATTGTTTAACTAAACAAAATTACGACGATCTTGAAACACTTCTTTTAATGCATTTTGAGCATAACAATAAAATTCAAAATAACTTTTAGTAATATCTTTTTAGCTTCTTATATACCTTATTTGGTCTTAGTGGATGATAATCATCATTATCACCATCATAATTACATACTATTGTAGGAAGTTTGCATTATTTTAGAGTTGAGGAGAAAAAAAAAATTAGGATCAAATTAAATGTTGAATGTCAGTAGCAGATTGAGGCTTGCTTGAATAATAATAGATTAATATATATCATAAAGTTATTTAATGACAAATGATCTTAGTAATGTATCCAATATATACTATTATTTAAAACATTAACTAAATTAAATTTTTTCAAAATGATGAATTAGAAAGTCACTTAGCTCACTAATTTTAATGTAGATATTCACCATTTTTTCTGTAAAAAATATCATGATAAACTTTATAAAAAAATTATATAAACTTGCTAAAGCAAATCTTTCACATCTTAATCTTGGATTCCTTACATTATCTATTTTAATAGTTTTTATGGTTTATATTAAAAGATAAGTTTTTAAATGTTATTTTAGGAAAATAATGATGTGTATGTTACTATAATTAACCCATTTAATTATAATCAGATATAGTAAATATCATGTATGTGTTAAGCTACAATTATTACTAAGAAAGTGTTGGCAAAATTTAAAAGTCTATCGCCTTTGCAACACTAATAATATGGTTGAAAATTAAAAAACTCTCATGGATCATCCAGTTTATACTCATATTGGAATTAAATTTCAAAATATCTGTCATGCTACCAACCTTCTTGATTGTTTAACTAAAAAAAATTATGATGATCTTGAAACACTTCTTTTAATGTTTTTTGAGCATAACAATAAAATTCAAAATAACATTTAGTAATATCTTTTTACCTTCTTATATACCATATTTGGTCTTAGTGGATGATAATCATCATTATCACCATCAACATTACATACTGTTGTAGGAAGTTTGTACCATTTTAGAGTTGAGAAGAAAATATTTTTTAGGATCAAATTAAATGTTGAATGCGAGTAGTAGCATAATTTATTTTTATTTATTATTTGTACCTTTATGTTAAAAACTTGAGGCTTACTTAATGAATAATAGATTAATATGAAAGTTATATATTAAGTATAAAGTTATTTAATGACAAATGATCATAGTAATGTGTCCAATATATACCATCATAGATCCATTTTAAGTGCAGATGTAGGGATCAAATTTCTTCACGTGCAAACACTTTGAGTGAAAAATACAATGTGTTATTTTTCATTGTTGAAACTGTATTTTTGAATGCTAAATAGAGTATATATATGACCAAATAAAAATTTTAACCATAAAAAACTTTTTTCTTATATATAGATATATATGAAGTTGACATTGACATAAATTAGTTAAAATAAATCTTCAAATAGTTTCTCTGTATCTCTAGCTGAAATATTTTTGAAAAGTATAAGATTTAAACATCTAATTCACACATTTATATACTTCTAATTACTTTACAAAATATTCATTTTTTTTACTTTTCTATTTAGAACATAATTTTTATTTTCGCCCCCATATTGGGATGTAAAATGAGCCTCTCGTCTCAATTACTAATCATTTTAATGATCAAAATCAATCATGAATTAGAATAGTAACAAAATAGTACAATTTGATTATTTTCAAATACAACAAGAAAGAGAGAAAATTGACTAAGATATTTATTACAAATGTTTAGTTTTTATTCCTATAGTGTTTAAGCATATTATATTGAAAAGAACATATTAACATTCATCTAAAGCTTAGATTCCTTACATTATTTCTATTATCATTAACATTTATATTTATGTATTAAATTTGACTCATGAATAATAGATTTTGCCAAACAAAACAAAAAAACTTACCTATAAAGTTATTTAACAATATACTAATATTGTTTTTCTTACTATTATTGACCATTTTAAATTGACACTAACTACTTTTCCTAAGTTGAGTACGAATTAATTATACTAGTACAATGTTGGCACCAATTCAAAATCTATAAGAGGAAATATTTTATAATTCTAGTTGTGTTGTTCAATGATCAAAATATTTCTTTTATAAATTAGAGGGCAACAAAATAGTGAATTTGATTTATATCAATTATAATAAGGAAAGCTCACCTCAAACATTATATCAAGTGTCTAGCATTTATTCATTAAGTGTTTAAATGGTTTATATTAAATAGAATACTAATTAAGTACTCCATTGTTTTTTTAATAGACCAAGTATATAAGATGTTTTTAAGTGCATTATTGAATTTGATTATGCATATTTGATATGGTGAGAAGTCATGTTGGTCAAATAAAACTTTGAAAACTTAAATATTTTATGGCATTGTCATGTAATTTGTATAACACATGGTTACATTGAAATATTAAATAATATAAAACTCCTCCAAAAATAATATGAAGAGAATATTTGATAAAATGTGTCTGAATGTGTATTAATAGATCCTTCAAAAAAAATTACATTCACGAATCATATAAACCTACTCTTAAGATATTCACTCAAGTAGATCAAGAATGGCTTCTACACCATATTTATTTATCTTGGGCTTCTTGCAATGTTCTTTCTTTGGCATCCATGCCTATACTATGGTATTAATTGGAATATAGCCAAGTTCTATGTCATCAGGATTTGGTACCCAATATTGCTCTAAAATTTTTCAATTGTATTTCCCTGACATAGGCTTCCACCAGTCAACCTTTACATGAAGATTCTCACTTTCATTATCCCTAAAGATATCTGAGATGGATTTTTCCATCCAAATCATCTCTCCTGCATCCTCGTTTCCTAATCTAACTAGCAACATCTTTCCTTTCTCAACATCAATCATCGGATTGAAAGTTGGTTTTGGCTTGTTGCATTTGGGTCCAACATATATTGGTTCATCTATCACATTATCAAAATCTCCATCCATAATACTTGAGATTACTTGGAGTGCATTATGATCAACATCAACAATGTGCCTTGTCCTAAGCCAGAAATCCTCAGAAGATGAATCACTCCCATCTATTATTCTATGATCACTATAGATTCCATCTAATGTAACAAGAACTTTTCCCAATACACCACTTTATTTTTCCATTCCTCTGTAACAATTGGTGAATCCTCATTCCCAATAGTGTCTTTCCACATTTTTATGTATGATGTTATCCCTTCCTTTAGTTCTTTTAAATAGACATCATTTTGTTTGGAAGCTAAGAAATATGGCTTCCCTATGGGAATTATAGGTTGGCCTTCATCATCTATATTCCATAACTCAACTGGTTCTGACCACTCAATATCTCTAATTGATTATTTGTACCTTAATACTGGAACATCATTGAGTACAAGAAATTGGAAGTATTGGACACTAAGATGTCCAACTAGTGCATTTTTTCCCTCCTTGATGTATCCATTAAGGAAACTTTTGAAGTCATAGACCTTGTCAATAAGTGTAGGTGGAAACACTCGATTTTCTTCAATTGTGAGATATGTATCCATCATTTCAGGTAAAGAATAAATATCTTTACTTTTTAGGTTGGAAGACATTCTTCCATAGGTTCCATCTATGTCTTCATGGGTGTGCCCCACAGGCAAGAACCCAACCTCAATAGTGATGAAGACACCAAGTGCAGTTAAAAGAGATAGAAACATGAAAAGATAGCGATTCTTATTATCACTTGCTGCATTGTCCAAATGTAACAACAAATGTGGAGGAAGAGGTTTAAAATCAACATTTTGACTTTTTGAACTTCCATGAGATTTAAAAGCATCCTTGTACCCTTGACATTTTGAGTAAATAGAGGTGTCAAGTAATGCATTTGTAAGTGGGTTTCTTGAAATTCCACTTTCATAAAGTAGATCGCCATACATATCCATTTATGGGTCTTCAAGGTCCCTTAAGCACTTTGAAAGGGATGTAATAGTAAATTGTGATCCCATATGGACAAATGGTAAGGAGAAATGACCAAAACCTCCTGCCTTATGCCCATGTGTAAGCATACCTGTCAATGACAAACCTAAATTTGTTCCTACAATAGATTTAGATTTGACATGTAGCCTTGGGATTGAAGTCTTTGTTTGGTCCATTTTATCATGGATAATGCTCAAATACTCCTTTGGAAACCGCTCTGACATAATTCTATGGGCATAGTAGCAATATCTTGCACACATAACAATCTTGTTATGTTTCTTCAACCTACCTCGTGCCTTTTCTTCCATCTCTTTTGTAGTTGCTGACTTCATTTGTGCTCTCAACAGAATACATTCACTGCATTTACTGAAGTTGGTGTTCTTTGAAAATGCCACATCTCGAAACTTAGTATTCCAGATCTTGCTCATTATTGACTGTGATGTTGATGGGTAATTGAGCTTTTGAAGAGCCTCATTGATCTCTTTTAACAAAGAATTTTGTGTGTAAGTCGAAGGAAGCAATCTTAAAGAAGCAGATGTTCCATCTTCTTCAACTTGACGTGTTTGGTTTGGTGAAAAATCTGAAGTATCCATTACAATTTTGTGCAATATTTCTATGGCTGCCACTGTGTGAGCTCTTGCTTTGCATGTGTTGGTGTTACCATGAATAGCTTTGATCTGTCCATGTTGGAAATAATGCTGGTAGTTATAGAATGTGCTTTGAGGAATTTTATGTATCTTATACCATGCTTTCTTACAAATAATATTCCCATTAAATCTCATGTCCTTTACATTTCTAGAAATAGGTACTAGGCCATGGCCATGGCCCTTTGACATGACTGTGTTTGACATGAGTGAATTCAAGACAAATTCTCTAATACCATTTTTATTTATTTGTCTCATATCCCTTCTAGCACCTGCAATGGCCTTCCTATCCACATGTTGAAGACAATCTTTTCTACAACATACATCTGCTGCCAAAACTCAAATTTCTTTCTCTTCATCTATTTTTGTTTGACATTTTGCAATTTTTTTTGTAGCCATAACTCATTTAATCCTTTTATATGGCTTTGTTACATGCATATCAATTGAGTTTCTATTCTTTTCATTACAAAAGTACCCATCCCAATTGTTTAAGGGATTTGTGTCCTCTATAACATCCCATATCACCATTTCCTTGGATGGCTCCTTGAACTTTTCCTTGACCCTTAATATCACACCTTTGTTGTCCACCAACTTATTTATTGGCCATCTAACCAAACAGTGTATAGACATATCCCCAATTCTTCATATCTCACAATTTCCGTCTATCTCTTCTAGAAAAACACCAAAATCCATTTCACCTAGTGTTTCACCCTCAACAATGTCATTCTCGTGGACATTAACTAGCATTCCTTTGGCAATGCACATGCTTGTTCCCATGCATTCATGTGTAAGAGAAACCTTTGTACATATGAATCTAACCCTATCTTGGGGAATATTTGTGGCATGATCATGACAGTGAGGCTCCAAATCTGATTCTGGCCAAATTTCATAAGATTCTAATGCACCCCCAATTGTATGCTCAAATCCTGTTAGATGTGGTAGAGGATCATTATGTTTTAACACCTTCTCGATTTTAACCATTATGCATCCTTTCTTTACCATCTTTCCATGCACTTTATGCCCAAGCTCTTTATTGAATATGGAGCCCTCGCCCACCTTCACTCCATGTTGCAAAAGATCTACCTTGTTTCCAATAGAAAATGTGGAAGAAACATTTGCACCTATAAACGAATGTAAATAAGGTTAGTATTTACTCAAAAAAAAACATTTATTATGCTATCAATAATATATAACACATGCTTCAATATTTTGATTTACCTATGTTGTGTCTCAAATCCATGATCTTCCATGGATGTATGTCCCCTTCATTAACATCCTCATCAATCAAATCTGGTTGAGTTACATCAATTATCAAAATTGTAACATAACCAGCATTAACCCTTTCTCCAACATAATAAGTTCCAAACTATGCAGATTCGACCCTTCCTAGCGCAATGACTTGATCATTAATAAGGAGATCAACATAGTCCCCTTTTGCCAAAATTATATTTTCCATTGTAGCTTGTATCAATTCTGTAACAACAATTAAATCGTAACTTGTAATTAAAAGGTTGAACTGTGTAAAGTGCGACTTTATATTTTCACAAAAACACACAACTTACAAAAAAGTAATATAGATGCAAAATTTAAAATAGTATGGTAGTAATATTGTATGTAATGAAACATTGTTTCCTCAAATGAAAGCTAACAATCAATATCATTCCTTCTACTACAAACATAAGCATATTGCTAGAAGCAACATTACATGGTCAAATAAATCTAGCACATGCTAGATCTCCTTCTATGACAAACAAGCACATTGTCAATAAGAATATTCTAAGGCAAAGGAAATCCACCACATGCTAAATTTCCTTCTAATGTAAATAGAAGCATATTACTCACAAAAACATTTCAAAGTAAAAGAAATCTTACACATTCTAGAGTTTATTCTAGCACAAACACAATCACATTGCCAAAAACAACATTGCAATGTGAAAGATATCTAGCATACGCTTGATTTACTTCAATAACATTGTAGGGAAAACAAAATCCAACAACTTCTATCAAAAACACAATCACATTTCCAATAACAACGTCGCAAGGTAAAATAAATTTAACGCATGCTAGCTTTACATGTAGCATAAATACAAGCATACTACCAAAAACAACATTTCATGCCAGAAGAAATCTAGTGCATGCTATATTTCCTTCTAACACAAACAAAATCACATTACCAAGGTGAAGGAAATCTAACACGTGTTAGATTTCCTTCTATAATAAACAACCAAATTGAAAACAACAATATTGCATAGCAAAAGAAATCTAGCACAACTTCTAGCCCAAACACAAGCACAACATTTCCAATAACATTGCCAAGGTGAAGGAAATCTAACATTTGCTAGATTTCCTTTTATCATAAACAACCAAATTGACAACAACAATATTGCAAAGAAAAAGAAATCTAGCATAGTTTCTAGCCCAAACACAAGCACGTTTCCAATAAAAATATTGCAAGGTGAAAGAAATTTAACGCATGTTAGCCTTACATGTGACACAAATACAAGAAAACTACCAACAACAACATTGCATGCCAAAAGAAATCTATTGTGTGTTATGTTTCTTTTTAACACAAATCAAGAAAGTGTAATGGTGATTCTCTATTGTGAAGACCTATATTAAAAGTGGTGTAATGCTAATAAGACCAATGTAGCTACTGCCAGGATACCAATGTAAAGTTTCATTGTTCAAAAGTTTAGGGCCTCCTTGGTAAAACCATGCATGTCATATTCAGTGACTATGGCATACTCTGAGGTAGATTCAGTAATAAATTTTGTGCATCAATAGAGTTTTGGCATTTTCTGGCTAAGTTAAGGCACCAACACCACAATTGTTATGAATCACCTAGTCAAGTCTCAAGAGAGAGCCTCTTTTGTCTCATCACTATATCAATCCATGAAATGGTGGAGAGCCTAACAACCTTCTCTTTTAATCACTCAAGCTAGACCAAATTGACAAGTTGTATTCCTACCTAACCAAACATTTTCCATGTTTTTGCTTCCTCATAAAAAGATAGCAGTCTAGGGGTTATCCTGATGCAAAATGTACCTCTCGGCAGACTATGTTAACACCTTGTTTTAGGAGATTAACCCACTAGCCTTTGTTCTATGGTGACTTTCCAAACCCAATAGGTCCTCCATAAGATTACTCTCGTATTGAATCTAAAACCATTTAACTATGATTAATTGGTAGCACATGCAATTTGCAAGGAAGGGTCACAGTTTCAGGTTTGGACCATTTAGTTAGGTTTATAGCTTAAATGGCAGTTTCATACTTCGAGTTAAACTATCTTTGACATATATAATATAACTGACCTAGTCCATTTTTATATCACTACTACAACAATCCATGAAATGTGCATGCAAGGTCTAAAATCAATGCTTGACTTGGCTTCCATAATAATGTTCCACATTTGAATGGACTTCCCAAAAGATTGCATTGTGTTTATATAATGCTTCATGCATCTCTAGTAAAAACTAAAGGCTAGATGCCAAATGTGTTTGTCAGATGTTGCTTATGAATGCATAAGATAAGGTTGGTGTATTTCATATATTCTCATGCATCTCTAGTAACAACTAAAGGCTAGTTGCCAAAGGTGTTTATCACATGTTTCTTATGAATGCATAGATAAGATTGGTGTCTTTCATATATTCTCATTACAATACTGAATGCTGGATCTAACTCTTCAATGGTCCATGGATTGAGTTTTAACTCGTTGAGGTATCTGTTACAATGGGCCAGTATCTTGAGCACTGGACAAACGGGTTGCTTGGTTTTTTATTGAATTCGATTACAAAGGAGGTATGCTAGAAACTCTTGACATCTTCTACGGTCCTCACTCAACCACACAACAAGTGGATTACTGGTAATCCCAATTAGATGTTTGGGTGCCATAATACCAAACATCTATATCGGAACGTTCACTCAGATTTTGTGGGGATCGTATCAAAAGGAATGGAATGGCTCCTGGTTTCAATCAGGTTCCTACTTTATATAATATGGAACACACCCCTCGGGAGCCCTCAAATGAACTGCGTATGTTTGTGCTTAAGGAGGCTCCCATCCATAATTGCATAATAAAGGACACTAGTCAAATGGCTCTTGGAAAGATAATCCTTGGAATGGACTCCCAATCGGTGCCACATAGACATAGCATAATGGAGAATAATGTAGATTATATTATCATTCATATGGCAGGTCAACATTGACACATTTCCAAAGGCAAATATTCCAATCCATATCTAGATCTGAGGTCTTCGGCTTCATCTCCTCCCTTATATAAAAATACAGAAATGGATACTTCCCCTATCTCAATATAGATACAGATGTGGAAAACCTAAATATATGATGAATCGTTGGGTCTTGAGCTACTAACAGTCAAAAGGGCCTTCTTTCAGGCAAAAAAGACGTTTATTAATCTGGATCACCCCAGAATTGGATTGACTAGGAAAAAGAAGGCATCAAGTATAAAATTATATCCTCTTGTGTTGGTGTGGGGTCCAAGCTCAATACATGATTTTATGAAACCATTGAAGCATCTCGTTATCCATCCATTGATCTGGGTACCTCCAATGAATACTACGAAGCAATAGAGCATGAGCTGTTCACTCTTGCTCCCCCAATCATCCAGTTTCTTCACAGGCATGAGCTGTTCACTCTTGCTGATATTGGCTGCCAACAATCTGTCATTTCTCCACTGTGTGGAGGATGGGGAGACTAAAAAAATTGTAGAATTATTTGGAATTAGAGTCAGGCCTTTTGCTGAAGCCCAGTAAGCTCCCATCCATAATTGCAGAATAAAGGACACTAGTCAAATGGCTCTTGGAAAGATAATCCTTCGAATGGACTCCCAATCGGTGCCACATAGACATAGCATAATGGAAAATAATGTAGATTATATTATCATTCATATGGCAAGTCAACACTGACACATTTCCAAAGACAAATATTCCAATCTATATCCAGACCTGAGGTCTTCGGCTTCATATCCTCCCTCATATAAAAATACAGAAATGGATACTTCCCCTATCTCAATAGATACATATGTGGAAAACCTTAATAATGATGAATCGTTGGGTCTTGAGCTACTAACAATCAAAAGGGCCTTCTTTCAGGAAAAAAAAGACTTGTATTAATCTGGATCACCCCGGAATTGGATTGACTAGGAAAAAGAAGGGCATCAAGTATAAAAATATATCCTCTTGTGTTGGTGTGGGGTCCAAGCTCAATACATGACCCCAACCAACCATGCCTCTAGTACTAGATAGAGTGTGAATGAAAAATCAAAGCAGAATTTGCAGTCTTAGACCAAGGCTAATATCCACAAGTGCTCTCCAGTCAGCATTTCACTCATCCTGTGCAGACAAATTAGAGAAATGCTCAAACAAAGCATTTTTAGCACCAGCACCATGATTTGATCTATTATGAATTCCTTTAAGACGGACTCAATTTACAAACTAGCTATTAATGTAGTAATGTTATTGTCCAAACAAAGCTGAAAAGCACGGGCAAGAAGGCAACAGCTCTAGCATTACTACAGTTACCAGCAGAGTAAAGTTCAGAAATACAGGCACTAAGACAAACAACTATATAATCAATTTAGTTGTCATCTCAGTAAAGTTTACAGGTGCAGGCATTAAAGATAATCGCAAAATTGAACAGTGCACAACAATCAGGCAGATCATTGTCAATGAAAAACATCACTTGTCTATTGTCATTTAGAATAGCATCACTTGTCTGTTGTCATTTAGAATAGGTGCCAAAGGCAACTGCTGGGAAAAAAAGATGTACAAAGGGGAAAGCACAACAAGTGGACCCTAGAGCATGAGTTGTTCACTCTTGCTCCCCCAATCATCCAGTTTCTTCACGGGCATGAGCTGTTCACTCTTGCTGATATTGGCTGCCAACAATCTGTCATTTCTCCACTGTGTGGAGGATGGGGAGACTAAAAAAATTGTAGAACTATTTGGGATTAGAGTCAGGCCTTTTGCTGAAGCCCAGTAACTATGAGAAGAGGTTTTTGCATTGGCTCATTCAAAATTTTGAAAATAAACTGTGGTTATGGGAAAACAGATGGCTCTCTTTAGACAGTAGGATGGTCATGATAAAGGTAGTCCTACAAGGTATCATTGTCTACTGGATGCATTTGTTTCATTTTCCAATGTCAATTATTCACAAAATCAACTCCACCATCGCAGATTCCTTATGGGTTGGGTCTGGTTACAAAAATACGCTTCACCTATCTAAACTAGACTCAATTTGCAAGCCCATTGATGGAGGTTGGGGCATCAAACACACTCACACTTTCAATCTGGTACTTCTCATCAAAAATCTATGGACGGCCTTCAAGTGCCTTGGTATTTAGCAAAAAATCATTATTAAAAAATATCTCAATCATGCTACCCTGGAAAACTGGATCCTAGTTGGGGCTCCGGTTAAGAATAATGTGTCTTTCATTTGGAATATCTTGACGAAATCTAAGCCTTGGATACAGGGATATATAATATGGATGGTTAGACGTGGCGACATAATTCGCATTGACCTTGATGCAATCATTGGATTGGCTGGGAATCACATTCTTCCTCCCCCAATCATCCAGTTTCTTCACGGGCATGAGCTGTTCACTCTTGCTGATATTGGCTGCCAACAATCTGTCATTTCCTCCTCTTCCAGTTGGCCACATGCTGAAAATTTGGCTCTTCTGATGGAGCTCAATGTCAAATGGGAAAATTACAGATCTCATCTCTATCATGCAGATATTGCTCTGTCTAAGAGGGCAGATAGGCATTCTTGGGGCGGTCTTTCTCATGGTGGACAAATCTCTACCAAAGAAACATACAAGTACATATACAACATGCAAAGGTAGTGCGCTAGAACTATTTAGCAAAATAAAGGCACCACCTAGTGCTATGGATAATTCAGTTGGTTGAACTACATAAAGTATTTCGAGGTGTGAGTTCAGTTCTCTTTGGTGCATCCAGACTTGACCTGACCAGACTTTATGTGTTCAGTGGCCATCCAGTTCAGCCCTCTACAGTAAATCAGTCTTATCATATCTGGATTCATATTTCCACCCACTACAAAGGTCTAATCAGACCTGTAGCTATTTATGGACACCGTTCAGTCTACTGGCCATCCAGTTCAGCCCTCTATAGTAAATCAGTCTTATCAGTTCTGTTTTGATATTTCCACCCACTAGAAAGGTCTAATCAGACCCGGTCTTATCAGTTCTGTTTTGATATTTCCACCCACTAGAAAGGTCTAATCAGACCTGTATCTATTTATGGACACAAGAAATAAAGAATGAAATGTTTCAGGAAGTTTCTGGGCATCCACCATGGCTCCAGCCACTGTAACTGCTGCAACTATTAATCGCTCTGAGAAGCCATATTCAGATCATTAAGAAGATTTTATATATGATCTTCTGGGTGGAAGTTTTCTTGTAACTTGCTTTTGTTTTGAATGAACGCATGCTGGAGAAAGCAAGTCCGTTCATATGAATGATAGACGCGGGTGGGGTGAGAAATCAGAGACGTGGGGGCTCTTTTGTCCTTCTGATTCAACTTGATTGATGTCCAAATTTACCTCTGAAAACTCAGAGAATGCATGTCCTTGGAATGGTATTTGGTGTATGCAACACACCAGAGAATTGGTTGCCACAATATTCTCTAAATTAGGATTGGAAGGTATCATTTCCTCATCGCTTCACAATCTCTAGTTATTGTGCACTCTGAATCTTATAAAAAAAATTGTCATTGAAAGAATTCCATCATAGTTTGTGTAGCTTAAAGCGCTCCTGGGAATACATGACCTTAGTTTTAGTTCACAGTGGGGTTTTATTTCAAAGGAACTGTCTAATTCTACTCACCTTTAAGGGGCAAAACTTGGAAGTTTGAGAGGGTCCACACTTTGAATGGCCTTAAAGGAAGTATTCCAGCTCCTTTGACTTGCTGAACCCATCTTGATTCTCTGTCATCTTTTTGGCTTGAATCCAACTAGATCGATCTCATCTTTAACCACAGATCTGTAATTTTGGGATAGTGTTTGTGGATTCATTCAACTAGACACCACAATTACATTGGCACCTATGTAAATAACAGATCTGATGTTATATGGGCATGTAGCTTCAAGGACAGCATGGCGTAAAGCCATTGCCGCTTTGAGTCAGTTGGCCTTCCTAAACCTGTGTAGAAGTAGCCTCACCAGCAAGATTTATGAACCCATCATGAGTTAACCTTGACAAATCTATGAGCAAGATTAGATCCAGCAGAAAACAGCAACATAACATAAGCCCTTACAATGAAATGGGTATTTATCCCAAGAGTTTATTCTTGCACATTCTCATGCTTTCAAGGCTTGCATATGTGCTAGAAATCGTAGACAAGTACCCAGACTTGGAAGAAAACTCAAAGTTGCTATGTAGCTACCTAACCTAATTCCAATTCAAGAGGTACAAAACTTAATGAATAATAACGCTCAAAGTGTTATGCTGCTACTGAGCATGCAGGGGTCAGCAAGAAGAGAATTAGGTGAGAGAGAAGATGTTGGAGCAAAATAAAGATCATTGACATTACAAAAAAAGTCATAGGAGTAAGATCTCTTGATTAGAGATCAATGATGGTTGGAGGACATGCGAAATGGTCTTGAACATGACCATCATGGTTTCCCAAATGTGGTGGTTGTGCAAATGCATCTTTCTGGTATGCTAGATCTTGCACAGAAAAATCTAATTCTGTGACTGTCAGTATGCCATGAAGCAACATAAATAGATCTAGACTTTGTAAAAAAAATAAGAAAATTTTACATCCAATGGATCTCCCTTTTCCATGAGGATTGTGACTCCAAGTGAGTTTGAACAAAATCGTAACATAAAATAGTCATAACTTCCTCAATACTTTTCAAAATCACTATTATGATACCAATTCAGAAGTGGCATATAAATTTGGCCTTTGATGGCAGACTTCAATCTAGTTCCTAGGCAAGGAAAAAATTACCTTGCAATATAGGGCTTTGATATGTAAGGAGGGAAAACCTCTTGAGGGATAACACCTACAATACTACACAAAATCACTATTATGACCCCAATGTGGAAATGGAGCCAAAATTCTGCATCTTGCAGTTTGATTGTAATCAGGCACACTAGTGAAAAAATATGCACGTCACAATTTTTTGATGGTTGAAGGGAGTAGATCTAGTGGAAGTTGAAAAGTAAAAAACCTCAATGAGCCAAGGTATAGAGCCCTTGATTGTAAAAATCCACCAGTGTTAGATCTAGTAGAGGTGTCAGATGGAAACCTTAAGAGGTGACTAGATCTACAGGCTGCAATCATTGTATTACAGCAACAGCTTGTGCACCCCTCTCATCTCATTTTGTAAATAACATAGAAGAGACCTATAGCTTGGAATTTGGATGGATTGAGTGCTTTTTCCTCTTTTGGAATTAGAGTGATGAAGATAGCCTTTATGGTTGGAAAGGCACCTGATATTTGGTGTAACTTTTCTTTCAATGCCTAGACCTCATTTTTAATGGCGAACCAAATGTGGTGGAAGAAATTTGTGGTGAAAACGTTAGGACTTGGATATTTTCTGGCAGACATATCCATGACAGTCAATTTGACATCTATTAAAGTGATGGGTCTCATGGGACTGGTGGCGTGTTGTTTCCAGACTAATTAGGAGATGTGTTTGGTGATCATGTGAATGGCAGTGAAGCCGTCCTATTTGAGTTTCACTGCCATTCCTTATTCACGGAGTTTTATGGTCTCCTTATTCCTACCATTGACTCCTCTTGGCAGCTGATTGTGCATGTACCTCCATATGCATGGATTTATGGTGCTTGTTGGAGCATCCTTCGTGATATCCTTTATGTCTGGCAATGGAGTTTCTAATGAAAGCCCTAGAACTTTTCAAACGTAGAGAGTCAACTTGCCTAAGGAATGGTCACCATCTTATCCTTAGGTTCTGACTTATGGATGGGCTTTTAACATAATGTGATGACCTTGCTTCATATGGCAAAATCCTCTTGTAGCAATCTGACCTTGGCTGCTTGGTTATGCTCATGGCAGTGTTAGTTCATTTATGAAATTTGGCATGTGTTGTGGATGGCAATGATATTGCCCATCTCCTTAGAGAGTATACCTGAAAACTTTGAATACCCTCACTACAAGCACAAGGCATCATTCATGTTTTGGAAAATTACTTCCCTGCATATACCATTGTATAAATATCGGTAGTACAAATTCCAAGCACGTTGATAAGCTTTGGAAATCCTTCCATTCACACACACACATTGTTATTGCAATTAAATATTGGCAATATAAATGCAAGGCATCATTGGTAAGCTATGGAAACTCTCCATTCACTCACACACTACTGTTACACCTAAATATCAACAATACACATGCAAGACACCATTGATAAGATGTGGAATTCCTTCCATTCACACGCGCATTGTCATTGTAATTAAATATCAGCAATGTGGGTACAAGACATTATTGACAAGCAATGGATATCTTTCCATTCACACACACATTGTTACTGCAATTAAATATCAGCAATCTAAGTACAAGAAATTGTTGACAAGCAATGGAAATCCTTCCATTCACACACACACACACTGTCACTGCAATTAAATATCAGCAATCTAAGTACAAGACATAGTTGACAAACAAAGGAAATTCTTCCATTCACGCACACACTGTCATTGCAATTAAATATCAACAATACACATGCAAGTCATCATTTCTGAGCTAAGGGAATCATCTCATTTCTGTGCATACCTACTGTAATTACTGCTAAATTTGAACTCAAAAGTTTACCATTTAGAGTCTTGAGGGCTGGGAAGTGATGTTTGTCTTTTACTGTAGAATGCGTTGCAGGATTCAGGCTAGAAAGTGGTGTCTGCATCTAACATTGAAAGTCAAAGACCTTTGAATACACTATGATGAGTAATACTTGTCATTTTCCATGTGCTCAGAGGAATACCTCTTTACTATATGTGTAAGGAGCTCAAATATTTGTACAGAAGTTACCTTCACTACTGCATATTTATATCAGAGACACCAATAACAATGCGGCACTTATCAGGAGCAGGGGATACTGCAGGGAATACTGGGAACAAAGGTGTATAGGTCTAGTGTACCTACAATCAATATGTCAGTTGGGACAAGTTTGTGTCATAAACAGACAACTTTCATCGGGATTCCATCAAACCTCCAGATATCATGCCAATGAGCCTTTTAATGCAATAAGTGGACACCATGCAAATGCTATGTATGAGATTTTTGAAGGATCAGAACACCTAGTGGCCTAGTCTTCAGACAACCTAAGGCTTCCCTTCTTCAAGGTACCCTCAACCACAGATCTTGCCTTATATCAATATTACTTAAGGGTAATACTATCCAGGAGATCTGTAGATTTATCTTAGGGTTAAAACAACACAGTTTTAAATTTACCAGTCACACTCATGTTTACAAATTTATATCCATTAGTCTTCTCTACAAATTAGAACCTACACACGCAGAAATGTAACCTTGTAACCATGCATGGACATATTTGGGCATCTCAGTTAATTAAACACTCAGCACAGTGTGGGCATTGGGGCAAGGTTTATGATTCTCCTTTCAACCATTGGCAACCAACAATGCAACTACCACCCCCTAGCTTATGCAACCTATCCCAATGTCCAGACCAGTAATTCCAGAGGTCTTGTCCAAGAACAAACTCTCATTGTGTCCCTAAATGACTTCAGGGAGCGAGTTGTATCTCGCCATAAAACTCAATCAGGATGACAATTTAAAAATTGTTGATTGTGTTGGGTTCTTGACATCAAATTACAGCTAGTGGCACACATTTCATTTGATTCAACTATCGAAAACTATTTTATTTGACAATCTCCTGAACTAGGGTTTTGCTTAATATTGGGCAATGTAAATTTTGCACTAAGGTTGTATTTCTCAGGGAAATAGCCCAGGTGATTATGGGCAGTGTGTTCATGTCGTCCATGGTTGATCACACTTGCAAGAGCATAGAAAATTCAATTTTTCTGTTGAGAAATGGCAACAAGAAATTCCAGATTAAATTTGTCCTTGAATTTAAACTAATAATTAAAATAGAATTCTATTCTCATAGCAACTTGTAAATAGTTAATTAAGTTTAATTGGCTTAATTAACTTAGGAATTTCGAGTTGGAAGTCTTTTGAAAGTCATGTAAGTGTTCTCCCTAGGTTTTAAGGGTCCAGTATGAGTTTAGATTGAGTTGAACTAGATAACTCAGTTTACTGAGTTATAGACAATTAAACTAGTTTCTAACTGTTTGTTGAACTAGTAGAGGATTAGTAGTCAGTTAATGCACTAGTGTATCCACAGGTGCTACTCCAGTTAACTGAAGATTCTCTCATCGAAAACTCATGCATGTTAGTTTTGAGAAAGACCCAGTTGAAACTAGAGTGCAGGGACAGTTTACTATTTGTTGTATAATTTTTTGAGTTGTATAGGTCATGCATGCACTCAAGAAGAGGACCTAGATTGGATTGCACAGTTTTGGTGCACTGGATTCCCATTAATATGGGCTATTCATCCTAGGAATTGCGCAAGGAAATAGGGGCTTGGAAGGCAGTGGAAATTGGCTAAGTGTTGGCTAAGAGCAGGCTTGTGAGGCAGAGAGTTGAGCATACTTGTGCGGAATTGTTCTTGTGAGAACAAGCTTTGTATCTTCACTCATATTTCTGATTAATGCAATACAGATAAGCGGGGTTTTGAGCAGTGGCTTTCCCCATTAAAACTTTGTGTGTTGTGCCATTGATTTATCTTCTTCTTGTGTTATTGTGTTCATCGATCTATTAGCTTCCGCTAGTTGAAAGTAGAAGTAGATTCTTGTCTCTTGTTTTAGCAGATTACTTGAGCTTGTGAATCTACAAAAAAATCTACATTTTCTTCCCAATTTATATTTTATGCCCATGGACCAAAATCTCATTGTGTCCTCAAATGGTTTTAGGAAGGGAATTGCAACTTGCCATAAAACTCCAACTGAAAATCCAATTGAAAATCCCTCGATTGCAATGGAATAATAACATCAAATTATAGCTAGGGAAACTCCTCTTATCTGATTCCCCTAGATAAAGGAGGTATTATTTGACAATCCGGAAAACTAGGATTTTGCTCAATAAGAGACAATGCAACTTTTTGAATTAATATTCGATTTTTCAAGACAATAACTTGGGCGATTCTAGGTAGTGTGCTCACATGGTACTTGGCTAAACACACTTGTAAGAGCTTACAAAACTCAATCATGTTTCTTAGTTTGGATTATATATCCCTAAACAAAATTTTCATTCTATCCCAATAAGGCTTCAAGAAGCAAGTTGCAACATGCCAGAAAAACCTACACAAGATACCAATAAAAAAACTATCGATTAGCTTGAAATCCTAACATAAAACTACATTTTGGCGCACCCATCTCATCTAATTCCACTAGCTAAGAAATGTTTTATCTGACAATATCCAAAACTATGGTTTTGGTCAGTAATGGACAATGTAATTCTTGCACTAAGGTTCTATTTTTCAAGACAATATGTCGCGACATTGTGGGTAGTGTGCCCACATGGTCTCTAGGAAAACACACTTGTAGGAGCTTACAGAACTCAATTATGCTACTTGGTTTGGATTTTATACCTCCATACCAAATTCTCATTATCTCCTCGAATGATTTTAGGAAGTGAGTTGCAACTTGCAATAAAGTTTAAACTCTAAATGGGACTTCAACCGAAACAATTGTCTATTATGTTGAACTCCTGACATCGAATTATAACTAGTGCCAACCTTCTCATCTAATTCCACCACCTAAAAAGGTTTTTATTTGCAAATCTCCAAAACTAGGGTTTTTCTTAATAAAGGACAATGTAATATATGCATTAAGATTCTATTATTCAAGACAATAAATTTGGTGATTTTGGGTAGCTTTCCCACTTGGTCCCTGGTTGAACGCACTAGCAAAAACTTACAAAACTCAATTATGTCGCTCGATTTATATTTTATGCCCAAGCAACAAATGTCCATTGTCTCCCTGAAGAGCTTTAGGAAGGGATTTGCATCTCACCATTAAATTGTAACCATGAGTATCATCGAAAAATCATCGATTTCATTGGATTGTTAACATCGAATTTCATCTACGAGCACCCTCTCATTTGATTCCACTGGCTAAAGAATGTATTATCTTACTATCTCCAAAAACTATGGTTTTTCTCAATAATGGACAATCTAATTTTACAAAAATGTTCTATTGGGACCCCAAGCTGCATTTCATGGAGTTGGCACACTTGAGACAAATGGGCAGCATAGAGGTTTACATATCGTAGTTCCAGAGTCTAGCTGTAATGGTGTCGTACATCTCTCAAGCTCAGTTGATTATGTTGTTTGTAGAGGGGTTATCAGATCCCTTGTGTGGATGGATGAGGGCCTACAAGCCCACAACATTGATGGACATCATTTCCAAGACCCGAGACATGATTGATGCAATTCCCAATACCAAGGCCCCTATACCCACTGTGCCCGTGGCTCCTTAGGGGAGAAAATATACTCATCATCCTTAGAGGGAGATTGGGTGTGGTCAAGTTGGATGACGAGACTTGGAGGGACCTATGGAGGAGGAAGTTGTGTTTCACATTCCAAGATCTGTGGGTACCAGGGCACAAGTGCACCAAGGGCAAGGCCCATTACATCAAGGTGTACTCAGATGGTGAGTAGGAGGATGAGGCTGAGCAAGAGATAGACAATGGCGACGGAGGACCACAATTTGCAGGAGGAGAACCATCGCCGCCACCACCACCTCGATGAGGAGGGCTAATTGTTCCCACCAGGGGAGTTCTTGCTTCACTCTAGGAAGTTCCAAAGTACTTGACACTACGGAACAGGGGCACAGTGTAGGGGCAGTGTGCGTTAGTATTAGTGGACAGTGGGGCTACCCATAATTTTATTGATTCCTAGATGGTGGACCAGAGAGGCATACATATAGAGGCATTTGAGGGGTCTTTGATATTGGTACCAGGAGACCGAACTATGCGGTGCATGAGATATGTCCCTAGTCTAACTTTGATTATTGGGAACTATTCCATGACTAACCATTTCTTTGTGGTTGATGTTCCAAACACTAATGTGGTGATGGGTGTCCAATGGTTATATTCATTGGGGTGGGTCACTACCGATTGGAGGAAACTGGAGATGGAGTTCATGGGCCCAAATGGGAAGTTGGTAGTGTTGAGGGGTATGCACTCCTACCCACCATAGTCAATATACGTCCATCGGATGGAAGCAAACATGTGGCGTGGTGGTATAGAGTGAGCGGTGGTGCTCATGATTTCAGAGGCAAGAACTTAGGCATGACTGGTTCATGCAGACATCTTTGTGTTGTTGGAGAGACATCAAACAGTTTTTTGGGAGATCTTTCCAGGAAGGCCTCCTGATCGAGGGTTTGAGCACACCATTGAGTTGGAAGAGGGTGTACATACAATTATCACTACTCTGTATCAACGCCTTTAGGCCTGTAAGGACGATATTGAGAGGTCCATCTAGAAGCTATTGGTGTTAGGGCATATCAGGCCTAGTACTAGCCCTTTTGCTTCATCGGCTGTGCTAGTGAAGAAAAAGGATGGGACCCTTTGCATGTGCATCGACTACTAGGCACTAAATAGAAGACTTTGAAGAACCAGTACCCCATGCCCCGTATAGATCAACTGATGTATGAGCTTAGAGGAGCCAAGTACTTCTCTAAGGTAGACTTGCGCACAAGGTACCATCAAATTCGAGTGAGTTAGTAGGACATTCTGAAGAAAGCATTCAGGTGCCACAAGGGGCACTTTAAGTTCTTGGTGATGCCCTTCAAACTCACCAATGCCCCAACCACATTTTAGTATTGCATGAACCATGTGTTTTGCAAGCACTTGTGCGGTTTTGTTTTGGTGTTCTTCAATGACATGCTTATCTACAACATGACACGGGAGGAGCACCTACAACACTTGGAATAGGTCTTAAGCATCCTGGAGGAGCAACAATTTTATGCCAGGACATCCAAGTGTGAATTTGGGATAACCAAGATGTTGTACCTAAGGTATGTGATAGGAGAGGACGGAGTTAGAGTCCACCAGGAGAAGATTCCCGCCATCCTTGATTGGCCCACACCAAGTAATGTGACGGAGGTGAGGGGATTACTGGGCATATGCACATATTACAAGCACTTCATGAGGGGGTTTTCTCAGTTGGTCGCATCCCTTATGGACCTCATGAAGAAGGGGGCACTCAGTTGGTCAAACACAGTGCAAGAGGCCTTTGAGCACCTCAAGATGGTCATGAGTACTTTCCCAGTCTTTGCGTTACCGAATTTTTCCCAACCCTTTATACTGGAGTGTGACACATCAGGTGAGGGCATTGGGGCAGTGTTGATGCAGAGTGGTCATCCCATACCTTATGAGAGTAGGAATCTTCGGGACTATGAACGGTTGTACTACATCAACACTCCCTCTTAGCTAGGGAGGTATTCATAATGACTATCCAAATTTTCTTTGTTAAAATTTTTCTTTAAGAATAAGGTTACACACTTCATAATACCATTATCCTATGGTACTATAACATAATTATGATCGAGATTCACCATCAAACAACTAGTCTCCATACATAGTCTAGGTGAAACTTCAAAGGCCTCGTCTTAGACCTAATACCAAACAAGCTCACTGTAGAAAGATTTGAGCATGATACTGGGAGGAACTTGCTCATAAAAGTTGCCTCCAAAAATTTCTTCAACCAAGTTCACAATGATAATTACTCTTTCTTCACAGCCATGATTCCAACCCAACAGACATGCTTCTCCAAGACTCTAGGTGTTATCTAGGCTCTTGTTGAGACACCAATCCAAAATACATGTTGATCTATAGGTCTAGGTACCATCTAGGTGATTACCAAGGCATTAAACCAACACATATTATTTCACGGATCTAGATACCATCCAGGCTACTGCCAAGTTATCGACCCAACATTTTTCAGGGATCTAGGTACCATCTAGGCTACTGCAAAGGTACATACCCAACATCTTTCAAGGATCTAGGTACCATCTAGGATATTGCCAAGGTACCAACCCAACATCTTATAGGGATCTAGGTACCATCTGGGATACTGCTAAGGTACCAACCCTATGTACCATCATACAGCCTATTCAACCTAAGGTACCATAACTTTATGTACCATCATACAGGCTACCTAGCCTAAGGTACAACAACTAGTCACCATGATCTGATCGGTGCCTCAACCACATCGTATACAAACTAGTATAGGTTTTCCATCACCAAGGTGAAAACTCCAAGAACATTTGTGTTCCAAGTTCCAACTACATAGGGTTGGCCAAACCCTAGAGCATATTTAACTCCTCACACCACAGGGTCAAAACCCTAACAAATCCTCACATCACAGGGTTGACATTATCTTGGCCAAAGGTCTCAAAAGGCTCACTCAACAAGTAAACGAGCTTGATAGAGGCACTCACTCTTATAGAGTGGTTGTTCCAATCATAGAAAGGTACGTACTCTTCTGAGTAACTAGGCCTTAAAGACCATACTTTCTAAATTAGGAGAATGTATGATTTCAACAATAGTCTGGGCCAAACTTCTACCCCTATTGTTATCTCATTAATGCTCCCTCTTTCTGAGAGAACTTACCTTAATGTGTCCAAGCTTGTCCCTGAAGTACATGTACTTCATCCAGGACAAAGGCTTGTCAAAGGCCCATCACAGCTTTAGCCATTAAATATAATTTAAAAATAATACTTAAATACATAAGAATTAAACTACTCCCTCTGAATCAAAGCTTCTTTTAAATTCATAGTTCTTTCTGGATTCAAAGCTCCTTCTACATTCACAACCCTTTCAAGATTCAAAGCTCCCTTTGAATCCAGGACTTGTCAGAAACTTCTTCCAACCTTAGACAACCTTCAACATGTTCTTGCAATCCTCTCTAGGAGGTCACGGAAGAATAGTTACAATCAAGCAATGAAAATAAAATGAGACTAGATTACTAGAGAAATCAATAATATTAAAGGAAGAGAGATAGAGTATGTATCTTTTATGATGAGTAACAACTCCCTCTTGATCTTATATTTTTGCAGTTATCCAATAGATCAACATTCTTGCTCTAGACATCATTATCATGACCTCGGGTTTCTTCTTTTAGCGGGAGCATCTCATCCTAGGGTTTTGTCCAAAACCCTAGGCATTCTCTTATCAAGCCTTTCTAAATTTGCAAACCCTATAAATCAAAAAGTCAAAACCCTAAATGTACTTTTACACAAGGGATAGATTACTCTATGGTTTTGTCCAAAAACCCTAGAAAATACACCAAACCTCAAATTCAAAGCAGATCAATACTCCAAGTCAAGACTTCAGATTACTTCAAATCAAGACTCCAGATCATCCTTGGCTCTTTCAAAAATTCTTAGCAACTTTGGATCATGAAAATGTCTTAGGCCAAACCTCACAGAAGAACCTCAGATTCACTCCATCTTAGGGTGCACTTCGAACTCCATCTCACGATCATTTTGTAGACAATGTTCTAGTAAACAGAACTTCGAGATTCATCCAAGGAACTTGGATCTTCATTTTGGATCTCATTATTGTCTTTAGGTCATCATATTGGTCTTAGATTACTATTGCTTGGATTATACTTACAGAATGTGGAGCATACTTGTGGAACACAGAACTTGGAGCAAACTCTTTGACATGACTGGAATATGTTATAAATTGTTTCAAATTTCGGCCAAGTTTGGGAGCTTGAACTTGCACCTGGTTAAAAATGATCATAAGCCTAACTTTGTAGAAAAATCATAAGCCAAATTTAATCGATGCCATAGTATATTGAGAATAGTTCCATCTCGGTGTGCGCAGTTTACATGATCTGTCAACTTGAAAAGTAATGAAGATATATAGAGCGTAAATAAGGTAGAAGATGCATACTCTTGTTATCATTACTCACATGGTTGTTTCAAGAGATACTAGTTTATTTCCTTCGACACCAATCTTGTTCATAGAAATAGGTATACTACTTGCTGAAATGTAAATGGAGACTGCAGTTGATAATTCTCTGTAAACTCTTGGTCTAGATGAAAGGAGATCCCGAGTACTAAATCCGTTTTTTAGTAAGCTGCAAGTTATCCATATGTCAGTTGGATTCTTGTTAACCTTCAACAAAGGTTCAAATTAAAGAATTGAGCATATTTTGACATATGATGGGGCACATCAATAGGCATATTAGATCCAGTGGTGACTATGCTTATTAATATGAAAGTGTTGATGGCAGAGGCTAAGACTGGCCAAAACATGTTATGCATTTAAGAATTTCTTGGTTACATGTAGTGCATGTATGGTTGTCTTTATGTGAGGTGACTTTCGGAATTGTGTGTAGTCAAATATGTAATTCCCAAAGAATGACCTTGCCCCACACTGAAGGCAAACCTTGAAAAATGACCTTGCCCCCACACGGCATCACTGGAGAAGGTGAAGTCACCCATATACACATTGAGATTCAAGGTTAGGATGGTAACCACCTTTGGTTAGGGTGGGTTACATCCTCAATGCATAGGACCCTATTTTGCATGCATCTTCAAAACCATGTTAATAATGTATTTTGGTGTTCGGAACCCAGAATTGCAAAGAGGTAGTAACTAAGTTAAAATATGCGTAGAAGTAATCAGAACCACATTTGGAAATTCAAAATGTTTTGAATTTAACAAAATCAGAAGAAAATGTGAAACATGTGGAGGAAAAGAATATGAAATGCTTCAACTCGACCAATCTGAGACAAAATCGTGTATTGCCAATTTGAAAAATGAGATTGAAGATGGCACAGCCCCAAATAGCAAACTTCACAAGTTTTTCTCCGGTTTTGGCCTTTGTGCCCATTTCTATATCGGTCTTTGACAATGCAGGCTCTAGTTCTCTTTTTCTACTTTTGTTGGTAACGCTTCAACTGAAAAAACTGTGCCCACTATAGGGCAAGAATATAAAACTGAAAGAAAAAAGATACCTATGTCGAACTGTGTAACATGTAGAGGAAAAGAATCTGAAACGCTTCAACTCGACCAATCTGAGACAAAATCATGTATTGCCAATTTGAAAAATGAGATTGAAGACGACACAGCCCCAAATAGCAAACTTCACAAGTTTTTCTCCAGTTTTGGCCTTTGTGCCCATTTCAATATCGATATTTGACAATGCAGACTCTGGTTCTCTTTTTCTACTTTTGTTGGTGACGCTTCAACTGAAAAAATTGTGCCCACTATAAGGCAAGATTGACCTAGATAATGATTTTGAAATCGGTTCAGGAGGGCAACAGAGGCTATGACTATTTCATTTATGGAAAAATCTGAAACTGTGCACATGGTTTAATTCAGATTGCACAGTGATGATTTGTGAAAATTTGGAGGCAACCTATGTTTTTCATAAATTTGGAGGCAATAATTCAAATTCGTAAATTCGGAGGGAATAATTTGGAATCATTATAATCTCTAATTTTCTTAAATAGATTTTATCTTTCTTTTACTCAAATTGCGGAGATATTAGGGTCACGGTGCGACAGAATGTAAAATTATGTGTTTTTTTTTTTAACTCTTATTTCTTATTTTTTTTTATTTTCAAGCTTATTGTCATTTAAGCCAGGATTGTTTTTTAGGAAAGATAAAAAGGAAATGGGTTTGAAAGGTTGTATTTTTTTAAGGATCGAAGAGTTCTCATGGTTATTCATTGAGAAATAAAAATGAATTTATTAAAATTATGACTCTTATTGGTATAGGAACCTAACAAAGTAATCATGGAAACAGGAATCCAACAACTACGAAATCGATTAATTTCGGTTATTATGATTGCGAACTTTTAAAAAAAGGCCTCTTTCACGCGCACAGCAGTAGCCCCTGGTGCGACCTGAATACTCCCTCCATCACCATGGCCCTAGGAGGGAGCCCTGAGGCCCCTCCTCCACCAGAGATCCTTGCGTTCAGGAAGCTAATCAGCGACAGTAGTAAACGCCCAGCAAAGGAAACTCAGTGCAAGTTTGTAAAGAAACTGGACAACATTCCCATAGTCGCCCTGCCCGTTGAAGACTCTTGCAGATCTGCTTTGAACTTAGCTGAAAGAGGGCTCATCAGCCAATTTACAAGGCTATGGCCTTCCCCCAAGGCTGTCGAGGCGTGGGCACATAGGAACTGGAAATCACTAGTAAAGGAAGGCATCAGAAGCTTCCTGGTTGGTAAGGGCCTTTTTGTCTTTGTTTTTTATTCAGTAGAAGACAGAAATCTCATCTTTAGGAATGGACCATATTTCATGGGACCTCAGGGTCTGTATCTAAACTCATGGTCACCAGATTTCGATCCGACATAAGATGTGCCATGAGCAGTTCCATTGTGGGTGCGCCTCCCTCATCTTCCACTACACTGCTAGAACCCGAAGTCACTAGAAACGATTGGTAACACCCTGGGAAAATACATAGACAGAGCAGAGAGAAGGGATCAGTGTTCATGTGCAAGAATATGTGTCGAAGTTGACTTGGAAATAGGGTTACCTGAAGCCATAAAGTTAACAATAGCAGACTGGTCTTATATCCAAGAGTTAGACTACGAGAAACTACCATTCAAATGCAGAAATTGCCATGAATATGGGCATTTCGTAAGATACTGCAAAAAAAAAAGGAGGAAGATCTAGAGAAGTCGAAAGGAGAGAAATGGATCCAAGTGCAGAAAGTAGTCCAAGCCAAGGTGAGTAACAGGAATAAAGGGAAAGAGGTATCGATGGAGTCTGGAACTCCCTTAACAGGAATGGTTCAAATGGAAGGAAGAGGAGAACAGCCAAAGACAACAACCACAATAAACCCATTCGAAAGCCTTAGCTCTTCAATTGAAATTCCAAAAATAGAGATAGAGGAGATTGAACGACAAGTTCCCTCACTCAAAGCAGAAAAGAAGAACATGGAAGTAACCCAACTTCACTCCCCAGCAGGAACCTCCTCCTCACCCACATATGCAAAAATGACAAGAAAAACCCCCGGAAACCTCTGGGTCATCAGAAGACGAGACATTCGAGAGAACCTCTAAAAGAGTTGGAAGGAAATCTCATAAGGAAGCCAGGGAAGAAGAGGCCGAGAGGCAAAAAATGTAAGGCAACCAATCCACCATTGAAATGTCTATCGGGAGAAACACCAGAACAAGGCCCTCTAAGGGGGCATCAACTCACTCCAGTCCCGCTAAATAATGAAACTAATCTCTTGGAATTGCAGAGGCTTGGGGAACCCTTCGAAAGCTGAAGCAATCAAAGATATTCTGAAAATAGAAACTCCCGAGATCCTCATGCTCCAAGAGACTAAGATTGAAGGGGAAACCCTTCTTTAGATCAGCAAATTAAAATGGGGAAAAAATGCAGGAAAGGCCATTAGTGCAAGAGGTACCTTTGTTGGCCTAGCAACATTGTGGTCAGAGGACAAGTATCAACTAGAAAGCTCCTTTGAGACCCAACATTGGATATTCACCGAACTTCGGCACCTCTCTAGTAAGCTCTCCATCTCTCTCTTCAACCTTTGTTGGAGAGGTAAATCCCCTCTACGGGTAGAGGCGATCCCTACTAGCCCAGCAGGGGTCTAGCAACAATCACACAATGCTGCTACGCATGTTCCTAATTACAATTAAACAAGAGGTAAAGAACACCTACTTGGATTCCAACGCTGTCGTTTGACAAAGAGATGTTGCCTTCGCTCCTCCGCTTCGGCTGGTCACAATCCTCTGCGATCTCCGCGAATAGATACCTGCACACACGAAGAGGAAACAAACACAAGCGTGAAATCTAGTAAAAGTAACCATACATCAGTCAGAAAAGATGTAATTCACATTTAACCATTGCATAGACAAATGAGAATGGAACAATAATAGCAGTCATCTATTATTAATCAGAATAGAGAAGAGTACAACCAAATGTTCTGACTTCGGTAACCTTCTCAGGAGGGGTCAGTCAGCATGTATCTCAAGCATTCACCTTTGAGGATGATTCTCCCAAGACAAACAACTCTCTCTCACACACAAATAGCACAAAACAACCTTCCCTAAGCAATCAATCACTTCCACACCTAGCACACCACACCTATAGCAGCAATCTGAGCACTACAAGCTCTGTACAATCCAAGCTATTCCAAGCTAAGTCTAACTAGCTACTCATGGTAATGGTGGAAGTTTATATAGGAGGAGGAGTCTCCTAAAAAGGTGGAAGGATGAGCTTATCTTTGAGGGAAACGGTTGCAAAGGGTCGAACAGTCATGCCATAGAAAGGAGTCGACATTCACAAAGCTAACAACCAAGCCTGGAGTTATCTGGAAGGCTGGTTGTTTGAACAAATTCGCCCAAACTGGATCAGCGCGGATAATGAGGAAACTGACGCGATGTCGCCGCGTCTACATAACTGGGACAGTCATGTCAGCGCGGAAGCACATGGGAAAGGCGCGCTGGCGACCAGCGCGGAAAAGTGATGTCCTTCCGAGCTGTCAGCGCATTGAATACACTATGGAGCGCCAGTAATCGCGGATATTTTTCAAACAGACGCGCTAATGCATAAAACTTTAGAAAAATGGGTTTCTGGGCTAGTTCAGAAGGCATGAAGCTTAGCGATTGACACAGCAGGGTGACTGACAAGAAGGCAGTGACAAATTACTGTGTAACAGATGCCCCCTAAAGCATGAAGACCGAGAGAGTGGGAGGGGTGAAATGATTTACAACACACGCCGAACTGGAACACCACCAGGAAGGACCGAAATATCTCTGATAATCAAGTACATGCAGTCTAGGCATGGGCGCAGCCATCCACAAAGACATGCGAAAAGGTCTGTGGAATGGACGCAGCCACCCAGCTAAAAAGACCATAATAATGACAAGGTATGGTCGCAGCCATCCATGAAGACTCAGGTATGGGCGCATCCATCCATCAATGAGTCATGTAATGATCATCCACAAAATCGCAACCTGGCCCACAACAGACAGGGATCCAGGGTCTTACGCTCCGTCCCGATCCGAACAAATTACAAGTTCAAGCATGTGAATATATGAGTTGAAGTCGAACATGCATGAACATCGCCTGATTACCAGTCAATGATGAAAACTGTTAACAGACGCGAGAGGTACCACCAATAATGACAATGGCCCTCAAGGTACTATAGGTACAATCCGCGGCATGTGAATCAATGAGATGGTGTCGAACATCCACGGAATCATTCGATCGGAGGCCAATGATGAAAACCTCTCGTCGAACACGAAGAACCTGCCATTGAGGCATGCAGGCTCTAAGGCACCTGAAGGGAGTCTCTAAGTCGCCTTCCCGGATAATGAGCTGAAGTCGACAGGAAGTGACCTTGATCGAAGGTGGGCCATAATGTTTCCCACATCATCGATGCGAGACAGAGGAAAAAATGATTTGTGTGAGATAGCAGATGAGGCTGTACTATTACAGAGGTCAACTTCTCTTGAACATATCGGCGGCACTATGGCGGGTTTGGCAGTATTTGACATCAAATGAGCAAAGGGTATAGTGATGATGGCAATGGGCAGATGAGAGGTCGAATAGGATAACCCAAACCCACGGAGGCCAGTGAAAAACAAGATGAGATGGTCCCACCCAGACACGAAGCAAAAGAGTGCCATGTTCAAGAGCGACATACTGCCGACATGACTACGATTACAGTTCCATTTTCCCCACCAGTTCTGGCAGGTACCCCGGTTATTTTTGGGTGACAAGCTTGACGGGGATAGCATATGCTTGAAGAGTGTCATCTTGACAATACCCGATGTCATCAAGTGTTTAACGAGCCTGACAAAGGAAAAACTCGGCGTCTTTTCTTGTTTAGAGAGCCTGAAAAGACAGCAGAAAAGAAGACTCCAGGGGGGGTCCTTTTTCGTACAGTTGTGTCTCTCGAGCCTGAAAAAGTATAAAACAATGCTCGAAAGAACCGCCCGACCATTACGATCGAGGAGTACTTCTCGTAAATAGTGCTTTTGACCCGAAAAAGTAAAAAAGCGGTCGAAAACACGTCGTTTTAGAGTCGATATCGAGTGCGAAACGACAAACACCCAGCAATCTTTTTAAGTTACACGGTCCGAAAAAGAGCTTAAAACGACCGCCTCTCGTTCCTTTTAATGAGCTGAAAGGAGGCTCGGCTATCTTCTCTTGTTTAATGTCGGAAAAGAGCTTGAAGACGACATATTTGGGACAAGGCGATTTCAGGACCATGATGATTTCCACCATTTATACTAACCTGCACAAGAGCACTACCCGCATAAATCCATTCGATATGAGTAAAAAACATATTAAAACATGTATTTGACAAAACTAGGGCTAAATTTATGGCAAAAGGTGGCAAAAAACCCAAAAATATGACAATTTTATGAGTTTTTGCTATAAATAGAAGAGGGTGAAAACTCATTTTTACCATTTTACCATTTCTGGATGCGAAGGACGTGGAGAAGCCAGAAAGTTGACGGAGTGATTTCCAGCCCGTACGGACACCATTTCTCGAACCGCTTCTTCCAGGTAGGTTCTCGCTCCCTTGCCCTGCATTTTGGTCATTTTTGGTAGAATTTTAGCGGTCGAATTTGCCCAATCGGGCGAATTCTTAGTGCATGGATGCACTCTCGGTCAGCGCGGATATCCCACGCGGGTCCGCGCTGGCCGAATTAGGACAAAACGTGGCCAACTTCGGGTCAGCGCGGAAAACCCGTGTCCTTCCGCGCTGACCTCGAAAATTAACAAAGGGCTGTCATGGCCAGCGCGTCTGTTTTTAAAACAGCCGCGCTGGCGCGGAAAAATTATTTGGTTTTAATTTGAACGTAAAAAATCCAATGGCAACACTTCTAATTTCTTTTCATGGTTCCTGCAGGACGTAATGGCTTTCCAATGGCAGGAAAGAGTGCACGATGTCGAAGATGTTGCTGCTTGGGCAAATGTGGATTGCTGCAATGCCATGCGGGCTTGCGGTTTTATGAAATTTTTCCTCACACCTCGCCTAAGAGCTCAGCATGATCTTCTCGAGCTACTGATCAGGGCATGGAACCCGGTGGATATGAAATTCACTATCCGGGGCCAAGATATCGAATTTGACCACATGGATATCTTCTTTTTGACCGGGCTGTCACGCCGAGGTGCGAGGCCCATCATAGAGGGGCAGCGACCTAGCGGCGGCACGCTAGATGATCTGATGGCTCGGGTGTGTCCGGAGGCTGAGAAAGCGCGAAGTGGGAAAGTAGCAATCCCCACAGTGGGAAACATAGTGCTTCGCACCATTCTGTTCATGGTGACCCGGGCAGCGGGTAGTATGGCCAACCACGAGGCCTCAAAGACTCATCTCTTGTTAGCTCTCGATTGCCTTGAGCCTACAGTGTTTGATTGGTGCACAGCAGTGACCAATAACATGAAGAGGCAGCTGAGCAACTGTCGTCGCGGGGAGACGAAACAGTTCGGCTACGGGTCCATCTTAGTCCCGCTCATTCTAGAGCGAGTGCAGACGATGGCCGTGGATGCTCCCAGGGATCCTCGGGAGACGAGGGCCTCACGATGGGCTCGAATCATGCCACGCGGAGGTGGCGGCCGGCCACATAGCTGGGGAGCATTTTTCCGAGATTGGCTGGATCAGCAGGAGATCTTTGTGGAGGACTGGCCATATGCGGGCATGGATTTCCGCAATGACCCTGATCTGGCACTGCCCCCAGGTGAACAGTGGGATGATGCAGGTATAACACTTTGACTTTTGAATTTTTTAATGTTTTTGGATTTTTTATATACATGTCTTTAACAAATGTCATGGTATGCAGATGTGGGGCCTACTAGACCGATTGGCCTGGCTGCCACGGCACGGAGAGAAGGACAAGGAGCTGGGGTCCTGGCCTTAGCCCCTCCAGGGGTTGATACGTCAGAGACTGTGGCTCGCAACCTTCAGGGGTTGCTGGAGGGGGTGCCTGACTACCAGGGGGTCGAGGAGGTCCCCATAGAGCATCAGATCCATACAGTGGGGGTGCAACCCAGGGTGCACCGCCTTCTGAGGTGGGTGGCATGAGCAGCTGTGTACTACAGAGAGCATCATCCAGCCGAATAGACGCTTAGGCTTTATTTCCACTGTTATTTTGAGACTCATGACTCAGACATACTGATTTTTGGACATATACACTTATTTTTGAGCGCCTTAGTGCGCCACACGATATATATATATATATATACATACCGGTTTTTGAATGGATCATTGTTACATGTGATGATGTTTTGTTTATGTTATGCATTTATTCAATACAATTGTGATCTTATGTATGAATTTGCACGACACATGACCTATGGATTTTATATTTTTTGATGCAAGCTTAAAAGCACCTATATGTAAACTATGCTTGAAATGATTTATTTACATATGCTTAACTTTATTATGCTTTCTATGTCTTCTTGCATGATGTTTATCTGTTACGCAAATGTCTATCTAACACATGATTTTCCAATGCGTCGGTCAACGTATTTAATCGTCTCGGAATGTGTTGATAAGTAATGTAATCAAAGTTCCGTTCCAACAATCTTACACGTAGGTACATCCTTAATATGCGCTGGTCTCTGACGGAATATCGCCCGTTGAGTTGATGGACAACTAGCTGGGAGTCCAGGTTCACCACTAGTTCGCGGATGCCAAGGTCAACCGCTTCGGCAAGTAATTCAATTACAGCGCTGTATTCGGCAACGTTGTTAGTGGTACGACCTAGGCAGACCCCCTGAAGGTCTAACAGTTCTCCGTCAGCGAAACCAACATAAGGTGCACTAGACATCTGCACAAGAAGAAGAAAACACAATAAGAGGCAAACACGCTTGCACACCAAGGCAAAACGAAAACATGCACAACACACAAAACACACGTATATACAAAGTGAGTGCGCGAAGTTATGCATAATATTTCTTCAGATACAGCCCGTTGCGGGGCTTGTCAAGAGGATTTCCTTCATAATCAATCAACTCATATGCGCCCTTTTGTAAAACTCTTTTCACGATGTAGGGACCTAACCACATAGATTCGAGTTTCCCTGCCCCCAGCTTATCCTTAGCTTGATCGTAGAGCAGTACTAAATCTCCCTCAACAAAGGAACGCGGATGGATATTCTGGTCGAAGTGAGCCTTGACTCTCTTCTTCTGCGCTTCGATAGCCAGAGAAGCCAAACGACGAGTCTCGTCTAACCGTTCTAGGTAAAGAAGCCGTTCCTCCACCGGAGTGGTGTTGGGGAGTAACTCGACAGCTAATTTTAATGAAGGAATCTCGCATTCGACGGGAAGGGTAGCCTCCAGTCCATAAACCAACTGGAAAGGGGTGAAACCGGTGGCATCCTTCACAGAAGTCCGGTAGGCCCACAAGGCTGGGAAAAGCATAAGGTGCCAGTTAGACTTGTGCGTATTGACGGTGCGCTGAAGCATAGTGATCAAGACTTTGTTCACGGCTTCAACTTGGCCGTTAGATTGCGGATAGTACGGTGTCGAACTATCTTGGCGCAAGCCTAGTTGGGTTGTTAGCTCCGTCATCATATGATTTCGGAAATGCTTTCCATGATCTGTAACAATAGCCTGAGGGACTCCGAAACGAGTGATAATATGATTGAATAAAAACTGCGCCGCGGTGTAACCGTCTTCGTTTAATGTAGGCATCGCTTCGGCCCACTTGGTGAAATAGTCCACAGCAACGATAATGTACCCATGCCCCCCGGCCGAACGAGGGTTACAGGACGTATAATCGATGCCCCATTTTGCAAATGGACCTACGGTTACGACAGGGTGTAGTGGTGCAACAGGTGCACGCATCTTCCGGTGGTAAACCTGGCATTCGTGACATGCACGTACAGCAAGGATGCAATCCTTGAAAATAGAAGGCCAGAAATAACCAGCACAGAGGATCTTCTGAGCGGTAGCATATCCAGACATATGGCCGCCACAAGCGCCGGAGTGGCAGTCATTCAAGACTCTCTCAGCCTCCTCAAGGGTTAAGCATCGGCGAAGAACAGAATCGACGCCGAGGCGGTACAGGGTATCGCCCAAAATGCGGTATGGTTGAGCTTGGTGACGAATTCGTCGTCGAGCATCTTTCGATGTGTTGGGACGAAACGAAGACGTTTGTAGATATACGATAATGTCCCCGTACCATGGGTCGAGAGTGCTGATGAGAAAAAGCGTTTCATCCGGAATATGTTCCTCTGAACGAGATGGTGTAGACTGAGATGGTAAGGAGCAGAGTAGTTCGGCGAAGACCAGTGATTTCTTAGACTTGGCTGTAGTGAATTCCAAGTCGAACTCTTGGAGGATTACGATCCACTTGGAGTATTTGCCCCCCAGCAACTGACGTGACAAAATATAGGTCATGGGGTTGCAATCAGAGATCACGGTTGTCGTGCGCAACAGGATGTAATGACGGAAATGTTGGACGGCACAGACAGCTGCCAATGCCAACTTCTCGACGTATGCATAGCGAGTTTCCGTATCCAGAAGGTTGCGGCTGAGATAATATACAACATGCTCGGTGCCATCATCGTCGTCTTGCACTAAAACCATGCCGATGGTGGTATCGGCGGCGGCCAAATAAAGGGTGTAGTCACGGTGGTAATTTGGAGGTCTTAGGAGTGGAGCTGAGACCAGAAGGTCTTTAAGACGCTCAAAAGATTGTTGAGCGATGGCGTCCCAGTGAAAGGGCGTGTCTCGCTTCAATAATCGCGTGAAACCCTTAGCCACCTCGGCATAATTTGGGATGAATCGTCTGAGAAAATTGGCTTTCCCCTGCAGGCTCTGTAACTGCTATAGAGAGGCAGGGGGAGGAAGATTCAAAATGGCCTTGACTTTAAGGGGATCCAAGCAGATGCCTTCCCGGGAGACGATAAACCCGAGCAGTCGGCCAGATTCTACGCAGAAGACACACTTATGTGGATTGAGTCGAATACGGTAGTGTCGACAGCGGAGAAATATTTCGCGTAAATGAGATGGATGGTCTTGACGTTTAGCTGAATGAGCTGGTAGGTCATCCAGGTAAGGCTGTACGATGTGTCGGATATCATGAAAAGCATACGACATCGCACGCTGGAAAGTGGCACCGGCATTTTTGAGACCGAAAGGTAGCTTTTTGTAAGCGAAGGTGCCCCAAGGACAAATGAAAGCAGTCTTGTGCTGGTCTGCGGGGGCTATGTTGATCTGGTTGTAACCAGAGAAGCCGTCCATAAATGAATAAATTTCGCTTGCTGCGCAATCGTCGATAAGCTGATCAATAAAAGGCGTAGGAAAGTTATCTTTTGGACAGGCGCAATTGATGTCGCGATAATCAACACAAACCCGAATAGTACCCTGTTTTTTATTCACAGGGACTATATTAGATACCCATTCCGTGAGAGGAATGGCATAGATGAAACCAGCTCGAAGGAGTTTTTCAACTTCGGCCTTGATGGCTGCAGCCTTTCGAGGGTGCACTGGGCGTAAACGCTGACGAACAGGTTTAGCGTCGGGGTAAGTAGGGATTTCGTGCTCCACGATACTGGGGTCAATGCTGGGCATTTCCTCGTAAGACCATGTGAAAACGTCACGGAATTCACGAAATAAATCAGTGTAAAGTTGAATTTCCTCAGGAGTGCATGTGACTCCAATATGAATATTTTCGACCACCCCTGTTTTGACAGAGATGTCGATAGCCAGAGTTTGCGTAATGTTACCCATATTTCCTTCCGAAGACACTTGATACAACTGAACAGGCGTTTGGAGAGGGATAGATGGGACACATGAAGCAAACCGCTCGAGACATGTGGCCATTTCCGAATGAGGAGGGAGAAACGAAGAGCGATGGTGGTAATCTGACCAAGGGAGCTCCTCGGGAGACATAGTCTCAATGATAGCCTCGTCGGAGGGAAATGATTCCTTCAGGGGATCCGAAGTGGCCTCCCCTCCCATCCAAGGGAAGCGGTCATATGAATCGGGAACGCTGCTTGGAAAAGCAAGTTCAGGAGGTGGAGCCGATGCAGCGACTATCTCGATGTAGTTGAGCTCGGCGGGACTCAACGGCATCATCTCGCCCCAAGAGTCTTCCTGATTCAAGGGAGGGAGAACCCATGGATCGGAACGTACTGTGATCATGTTAACGGAGGCGAGATTTGGAGGTGGGAGGGGAAAGACTCCCATTAGAGAGGGATCTTTAAATAATCCAGCACCCACACTCACTAGCGATTTGGAGGTATGCTCTACGAATGGCACATTCCCTTCAGAAGAGGAAGCGAAAAAGGACAGCTGGTCCACTGTGATGATTTTCCCTTGATGGGGAAAGCGAACGACACGGAACAAAGAGGAAGCCACGGCATGCATGGCATATGTCCAACTTCGTCCAAGGAGGAGGTTGTAAGTGAGATTAGCGTCAACGACTTCAACCTCGACCTCTACCGTTTTCCCTTCTAAAGAGATAGGCAATCGCGGGAGGATACCATATGGACGAGATTCTCTTCCATCGAAAGCCTCTAGGGTGGTAGGAGACTGGCTCAGAGCAGGGGAACCAATAGCCTTCCAACAAGCAACCGACATGATGCAGGTTGAGGCACCTTCATCAATGACCGTACGATGGATCGCTTTGCCATTGATGAGAACCTGTATAAGGAAGGCCACCTGGTGAGGCAATCTCTGCGTAAAACCCTCGAGATCAAAAGAGATTAAATCCGAATCTGCCGGGTCTATGCCACCAATCGCTGATAGCAGGGACTTCCTCTGGGAGGGGCAGCTCTGGAGGACTTCTAATGCGGACATAGCAGACGGAGCCTGAGCTAAGTCCTCGACAATGCTATAATGCTGTGCAGCACGAGCATTGGGGTTATAAGATGACTTCCTGAGTACACCTTTAGGAGGGGGTCGGGAGATCGTCTCGGTGCTGGGCCGTTCAATGTGAAGGGGACCAGAACTAGACGGAGGAGCGCTGGAGGGAACTTTCGGCTCCTTCCCGGCTGAAGATGGATAATCTTTCGCTCGAGTTGTAACATGGATGGGGATGGTTCAAGCCATGAACACCTGAGAACCGAACGAGGAAGAGGATTGAGAAGGATCTGCCACCTGATGCATCTGCTGGGACGGGAAAGGCTCTTTAAGCACGGCAGGGGACCCTGGAGCACCTTTCAAAAGCCGACTAACCTCGGACCGCCTGGGGCAATCCTTGGTGTAGTGATCCTCTTCGCAAATGAGACAAGGATACTTAGGCTTCCGTTTGGCTCCTTCCTCGGAGGGAGGTTTAGGAGGGTTCTGCTTCGGCTGTCCAGATTTATCTTTGGCCTTCCCTTTCTTTTTGCCTTTCGAGGATTTATCTGCCGCGGTGGACTGAACGGCATTTACCTCGGAGGTATTCCCAGGAATAGATTGGCTCTGAGAAGCATTTTCGTTAGACGCATTTTGTTTCTGCTTCCCAGGGTTCGCGGCCGATTTCTTAGATGGTGAGTTTACGGAACCGATAACCCCATCAACAGAAGGCTTTGGTGGAGCTTTGGGTTGTCCGTGTCTCGGGGCATCTGGCAAATACTCATACAAGGTACCTGACTGAGAATACACTAAGTCCAGGTATTGAGCTCGCGCGATTGCTTGCTCCTCAGTTACACACGCCCCCATTGCGATATCTTTGGCAATTTTAGGGACAAAGGACGTGGTAAACCAGTCGGTCAGGAGTTGATCAGGGATCCAAAATTTAATCAAGTGACGGCACCTTCTCCATTCATGTATATGATCGGAGATGTGCGTTGCCGTATCCTGTTTTAGAGACGTGAGAAGATGGGTCCCAGTCTCGTACCGAATGGGTAACTGAAAATGAGTTAAAAAGGTCATAGCCAATGAGTTAAAATCAGAAAACATGCCGCGATTGAGTTCGATGTACCATTTAGCAGCTGAGCCAGTGAGGGTCCTCTGGAAGAGGCGAAGTCAGATAGAATCATCAAGCCATGAGTTAGATGAGCACCAAAGGTGATAAGTCATTACATGGGCCTGAGGATCCTCTCCGGCTTTGCCGTCGAACTTTGGACAGTCACCTGGTATTTTGGTTGGAACCGGTGGCCAATATGGATTATGCAAAATAGGGTCATTTGTTAACTTGGACACATCAGGTAGTTCCAACGTTGCCAAAAATGGTAGCTGCGGGTTGAAGGACATCTGTGGCTGCGGATTCGAGGCGACATTAGGGTTCCACCCAGATTGGGGTTGCCCCCACGAACTTTGTCCGGACGGGCCCAGCCCAAAAGGACCTGACGCGTAGGAATTTTGTCCCGACGGACCAGGTCCAAAAGGACCTGGCGCATAGGGAGTTTGTCCGTAGGAGTTTTGTCCGTATGGATTTTGGCTATATGCGGACGGCTGTCCCTGTGTTTGCCCCCCAGCTCCCCAAGTGTTAGCAGCTTGCCCGACAGGTTGACCATATTGATAATTTTGATAAGGAGTGGCCTGTGGTTGCTGATAATTTTGATAAGGAGCATACTGATTTTGCCCCTGGGGTGGCTGGTAGCCAGATGACTATTGGGTCCCATACGGAGCCTGGTAGGCAGGCTGCGTTTGGTATGAAGGTTGATAACCTGTTTGAGTTTGAGGCCCAGAGTAATGTCCTTGAACCGGCTGGGGTTGAACCATATGTCCCGAAGGTTGACTTGGTCGGATTCGAGATGGACCTGGTTGGCCAGCAGGGTAGCCTTGCTGGGCGCCAGGTTGTCCATGTGCCACCAAGGGTTGTCTTTGCGGAATGGATGGTCGAATCGGCTGGATAGCTGGTTGACGCCGAGGTTGGCCAGCTTGTCTAGTTTGGCGATGAGGGTGGACACCGGGTTGATTCGGCTGTATAGACGGTTGGCCCGTTTGTCCCCCAGTGTGACCAAATTGAGAAGAGGGCTGGGCTTGCTGCATAGCAGGTTGCCCCCCTTGGTGCATGGGCTGAGCAGAGGGTTGGCCTTGCTGTAGAGCAGGTTGCCCCCCTTGCCCAGAAGGATTCATGATTTGAGGGGTGGGTTGGCCCTGTTGAACATAGGGTTGTCCACCCTGCCCAGGGAATTGACCAGACTGGGCGGTAGGTTGGCCCTGTTGTACATAGGGTTGTCCACCCTGCCCAAGAGGATACCCTTGCTGGACTACTGGTTGATTTGGAGGATTGTAAACTGAGCCAGTTTGTCCAGAGGGGTACCCTTGCTGGAAACCGAGTTGGCCTTGGTGAAAAGAAGATTGCTCCGGTTGTCCAGTGGGTTGATTTTGATATGGATATGGCGGACCTCCAATGCCCATGGGTTGTTCCTGGTAAGGTTGACCTTGTGGGCCCCCAGATTGTCCTGGGTCAGGCGGGCCATAAAGTGGTTGCCCCTGGGGGGTTTGCACGTAGAATGGCTGGCCTTGATTGGGTGGTCCTATGGGCTGCCTGGGAGGATCCCGGTTCCCTTTGAACATATGAGTAGCGTAATCGTACATGATATTCAAGGGTTCCTCGTTTTCTTCGAAAGGGCGATGAGGGAGGCCTGAGACGCTCTCAAGGAACTCACCATTTTCATCATAGAAAAAGAAGGGACCTTCGTAATCCCGGTCCGTTATGGGTTCCCCATAAGCATCATATGGCCCTGATCCTGGAATTCCACCAACAAAGGAACCAGCTTGAGGGATTTCAGACGAGGAAACCGGTACAGCACTGACGACCGGAGTCGAACGTGCTACACAGACAGTAGGTTGAGTGGGAACTGAGGTGACGGGCGTGTTAAGCCCTGACGTAAGGGGTGTACTAAGGGGTTGCGAAACAAAAGGCCCAGTGGAAGCAACAAGACTAGGATCCCATATAGTTGTAGAAGTCGTTCTAGCGGCATACCTATCCCTCAGTGATTGGTATCGTGGAGGGAGGGGAGAGGAAGCCGGGATCGGGGTCTCGACGTCTGTGACCACGGGTGTCTCACCGGTGCTGGAAGCTGCCTCATCCATGTGGGAAGAAGACATTGGAGACGACATACCGAGAGGGGTACGAGGGGTACGGGGGGTATAATCGGGCTCCCAGATGGGATTCCAATCCTCTATGTAATCTTCGTCGCCTGGGGCACGTACGTTGATAGGCCGGATACTCGGAACAATGGGAAGAGTACCGCTTACAACTGGTACCTCTGGAGCGACAGAGGACGGAAAGCTTTGATCACTTTGACCGGGAGTTGATGGATCAGCCAGGATGACCAGACCCCTTAGAAAACCTAAAGGAAACTAACGATAAAACCCTACTCAAAAACTATCGCACACAAGATCTAAAATAGGTGATGTTATCGTGGCCAAATTAATTTTAAGACACAAGAACCAAACTTGACCTTTTCATGTTTCAGGAGTCGAGAAAAGGACGAAAAGATGACTCCAGTCTCCTTCGAATGTTTAATGAGCACGAAGTGACAAGACGCTCACAGGCACCTTTTCGTTTAGGGAGTCCGAAAAGGATCAAAAGTGACTGCTCTGGAATTCTAGGTAGAGGGTGTGCCAAACTTTTCGCAAAACCACAGAATACTTTTTAGGGTACGGGTGGTCAATCTTCGTGAATGCTGTGTTCACTGCATTGTGAATCGTAGGGCGGCCGACTCGGCTTCCTATGGATAAAGGATAAAAGCCTAGTGGGGTCTCCCTATATACGCGACGGTACGTGGGAGCGCAGTCCGTGTTAGACCACTATCGAGTCACAGAAGGAGGAATCACCCAACCTAATGTGAAACAACAGTGACTATGTTTAAAGACGCCGGAACACATCTCTAACCTAGACCTCTAGATATTTGCGTTTAGTTCCAATGCGTTTTTAGATTCATTTGGTTCATTTTATAGTTGATCTTGAGATTAAGTTTCGATTTCAAGCTCTATCGTATGTTCGCTCACAATTACCTAGATGCAATCTATATGCCAAAGACTTCCGCTTTGTTCGATGAATTCTAGCTACGAGAGGGCAAGAAATTTTCCACCAAACAAAACAAGTACAAGCAAACAAGCAACTTAATGCAACTAAAGCGAGGAAAGGAAACTTTTCTTTTGAAGATGCAAATCAATGAAATGTTCTTTTCCTTTTCAATTTTCAAAAGCAAAGCTACCAGTTTGATTTTCTTTCAGTGACACAAAGCATCTAAAATAATTTGGAGGAACCGGAACACCAAGTAAACTACTTAATGAAAGCACGCAAAATTCCCGAAACACTCAACCAAAGCTTCCAAATCAAAGGAAAACAAAGGTCTGCATGAGCTATGTGATCTAAGCTCTGCAATATAAGCAAGGATCGCAAGCAAGGAGGAAGCGAAAAGAAACCACTTGGAAACACAACCCAAACACTCCAACAATCACTGAACAAGTGCATGAACAGATCTGAACTCGGCTGGTCGAACAAGCAAACAAGCTCCCTACGGCAGGCTTGACACACACACGGCCTCTAGATGTCCTAGAGCTAGAGTGCGAAATCAATAGAAAAAAGCAAACACCCGAAGGACGAGAGCCACAACCAGTCAACTAGAGACACAACACAATCCAGCAATTGCAAAAGCGATGATGGGAACACAAACCAAGCAGCGAAAGCAAAAAAGGGAAGGTATTTGCAAACTTAAAACTGAGCAAAAACGAAACCTTATGGAAACAAGCTCCGCAATCAAGCAGTTCAGAGTTCAAACAATGAAAAACAAGTCATCAGGCAGGAGGAGAGAAGAGGGGAAAGTCACAGCAAGAGGTTCAGGAGGCCAATTTGGTCAAAAATGAGTTTTACAGGATCAGCGCGGGTAGCCTTCAGCAACTCGGCGCTAACAGGGGGAGGCCTGTAGCAACTTTGCGACGTCAGCGCGGAAAGACAGGAATAAAGCGCGCTGTCTCAGAAAAACGAGGTCAGCGCGGAAAGAAAACACACAGACGCGATGACAAGAAACACAAAGAAGCGGCGGCGCGATGCCAGCGCGGAAGGACACGAATAAAGCGCGCTGTCTCTGAAAACGAGGTCAGCGCGACTGTTAGACGTACAGGCGCGATGGAAAGAAAACCAAAGAACAGGAACGCGATGTCAGCGTGACTGTTTGGAATTAAAACGCGCTAAGCGCAAAAAACAAGCAAGGCCAAACTAAAAACTTCCCAAACCAAAGGCAAGAGCTTTTTAACAATAAAGATGCTTCCCAGAAACGCCCAGAAAGTTCATAAGCAAAAGAGACAATCCCAAAAACTCGAAAAGAGATCAATCAAAGCCAAACACAAAAGTGGACTCAAGAGACAAAAAGGCTGATCCCCAGTGGAGTCGCCAAATTGTTGGAGAGGTAAATCCCCTCTACGGGTAGAGGCGATCCCTACTAGCCCAGCAGGGGTCTAGCAACAATCACACAATGCTGCTACGCATGTTCCTAATTACAATTAAACAAGAGGTAAAGAACACCTACTTGGATTCCAACGCTGTCGTTTGACAAAGAGATGTTGCCTTCGCTCCTCCGCTTTGGCTGGTCACAATCCTCCGCGATCTCCGCGAATAGATACCTGCACACACGAAGAGGAAACAAACACAAGCGTGAAATCTAGTAAAAGTAACCATACATCAGTCAGAAAAGATGTAATTCACATTTAACCATTGCATAGACAAATGAGAATGGAACAATAATAGCAGTCATCTATTATTAATCAGAATAGAGAAGAGTACAACCAAATGTTCTGACGTCGGTAACCTTCTCAGGAGGGGCCAGTCAGCATGTATCTCAAGCATTCACCTTTGAGGATGATTCTCCCAAGACAAACAACTCTCTCTCTCACACAAATAGCACAAAACAACCTTCCCTAAGCAATCAATCACTTCCACACCTAGCACACCACACCTATAGCAGCAATCTGAGCACTACAAGCTCTGTACAATCCAAGCTATTCCAAGCTAAGTCTAACTAGCTGCTCATGGTAATGGTGGAAGTTTATATAGGAGAAGGAGTCTCCTAAAAAGGTGGAAGGATGGGCTTATCTTTGAGGGAAACGATTGCAAAGGGTCGAACAGTCATGCCATAGAAAGGAGTCGACATTCACAAAGCTAACAACCAAGCCTGGAGTTATCTGGAAGGCTGGTTGTTTGAACAAATTCGCCCAAACTGGATCAGCACGGATAATGAGGAAACTGACGCGATGTCGCCGCGTCTACATAACTGGGACAGTCATGTCAGCGCGGAAGCACATGGGAAAGGCGCGCTGGCGACCAGCGCGGAAAAGTGATGTCCTTCCGAGCTGTCAGCGCATTGAATACACTATGGAGCACCAGTAATCGCGGATATTTTTCAAACAGACGCGCTGATACATAAAACTTTAGAAAAATGGGTTTCTGGGCTAGTTCAGAAGGCATGAAGCTTAGCGATTGACACAGCAGGGTGACTGACAGGAAGGCAGTGACAAATTACTGTGTAACAACCTTGATGTTCTAGTCTACCTTACAGAGAAGAAAGAATGCTGGCAAGCCTTGTCTAATTTCTTAGACATTTACTCCATTCAGAATATAATAGTGGCTGGATATCTCAACCTCGTCATTGATCCAAAAGAAGAGAGAGGTGGCAATAGTGGTAGGGACCAAATGCTTCCATTAGTAGAGGAGTTGATACTTCATTGGGATCTTCTTGACTTCAAACCGAAGAAAGGTCTTTACACCTGGACAAACAATAGAGTTGGGGCAGAACACATCTATGCTCACCTAGATCGCTTCTTAGCACAGAGCTCTTTGTTGCTAGGAAAAAGACTGATCTCCTCAAAAATTCTCCCAAAGCTAGCCTCAGATCACAAACCTATTCTCTTACAGTTGGAAGAGGAAGAATATTTGGGTCCTATCCCCTTTAGATTCAACCTGCTTTGGTTAGGGAAAGAAAGGTTCATGGAAATTGTTTTGGAGGCATGGTCCATACCTGTGACAGGATCTCCAAGCTTCGTGTGGGAGCAAAAACTAAAAATAACCAAGAGGGCTCTGAAAAATGGATTAAATAACCCTCAAATTCTCCTACCAGCAACAGAAAGGAGACAGTTCAGTTGTTATCAAATCTGCAAATGGATTTGGAAAGTAAGGAGACCTCTGCTTCAGATTTAGAAAAAGAACAAGTTATCCAAATCAAATCATTTCGCGCTTTCCGCCATGAAGGAGAGACTTGGATGCTTAAGTCTTGTAGCCTGTCGCTTAAAGCTGGAGATCGAAATACCTCTTTCTTCCATAGGCAATATTGTTGAAAATGGCAACAAGAAATGCTATAAATAGCACTCAGGTACGAGTGTTGGAAATAGAAACAAGGAATGATAAAATAGAAATACTAAAAATAGCATTGCTATAAATAGCATTTCGAGATAGATTCCAATTTTAGTTAGTCCCTGAACTAAAATTGAGAAGTAAAATTTGAATTTGATCTTAGCAGCTATTTGTAAAATAATTAATTAATTCATCTTGAGTTAATTAGTTTTAGAAAATCAAACATGAAGTCCATGTGAAGACATGCAATAGTTTCTTGATCGATTAAGGAAGTTATCCCTTGATTAATGAGATCAGGATGAGTTGTACTTTGAGTTGTAATTGGTTAGCTCAGTTATCTGAGTTAAGTCCAGTTAGATTAGTTCCAACAATTTGTGGAATTGATTGTGAGTTCAGTTAGTTAATGCATGCATGCATGTAATTGTTGCACTTCAGATAATTGAATATTCTCTCATAAATAACTCATGCATGCTAGTTCAGTCAGAGACCCAGTTGAGATCAGAGGAAGGGACAGTGTACTATCAATTGGAGGAATTTTCCTATATAGGAAACTCATCCATGCAGAAGGAATTATCTCCTTCAGGATTGCACAATTTTTTCAGAGGTCAGTGTTATGTGTGAGGTGAGAATCACACAGGTTGCAGCTGGAGGACCCAGGAGAAACTGCGTAAGGAAATAGGAGGCTTCGAGGATTGAGGGAAGGCATATGTGGTGTCTATTCAGTCTATGAGCAGCATTGTAGGATTGTACTGAGAGCTGGATAGCTTGTGAGCTAAAGCTTTGTGTAATCCGAACATATTTCCACTTGTATGATAATACAGAGATCAGGGTTTTTTGCTAAGGCTTTCCCGAGAGTATTCTTCTGTGTTCATGTGTGATTGCTTTCTCATTCTCTGTTATATGTGTTCTATTTGATCTTGCTCAAAATCGATTAAGCGTCCACAAGTTTGTTGTAGAAGTAGATCTAGTATTTTGCTTTAGTATATTGCATAATCTGTTAATCTACAGTGAGAAATTCTACAAATATAGAGCCCGGCTATCTCGAAATCATATCTCTAAAATCACTTGCTCAGATGGGACTATGCTCAAAGGTCAATAACAGCGAAAAAAGGCATCAGAAGATTATTTCCAGAATCTGTATAAAGAGGAAGGGAATGGGAGTGAAGAAGTCACCTCTGAATTTCTCTCCCACATTCTATCTTTGGTAAGCAAGGAGGACAACACTAGTCTTATGAAACCTTTCTCTAAAGAAGAAATCTGTAAAGTAATATGGTCCATGGAACCAGACAAGGCACCAGGACCTGATGGCTTCTCAATTCACTTTTATAGAATCTGCTAGGAAATAATAAAAGCTGATCTTATGAGGATGATTAAAGCTTTTCATCAAAAAGCCAACGTGGGAGGTAGTACTAACTCTACCTTCCTTGCATTAATACCAAAAGAAGTGAATCCGGGCACTTTTGATAGGTTTAGGCCAATCTCACTTTGCAATGCATCATACAAAATCCTGACAAAACTAGTGGCAAATAGAATCAAGCCATTGCTTGGGAAACTCATTTCTCCCACCCAAGGCGGCTTTGTCAAAGGGAGACATATTTTGGACAATGTAATATAGGAGGACTCTTTTTGCAGCAGACCAATATCCCTCACATGGTTTATGCATAAATCTGAAAAGTATGCTCACAATATATGAGATATTTGGTATGTTCGTGGTTAGGTAGTTGACACTTCCAACAAGTTTTATGTACTTGGTTGCATCTTCAAGTGCATTCCCTTCTTTGACGTAAGCTTTAAATTCTAATCCATTAGAGTGGAGAGAGGGCTACAATCTGTCATGCCAAATCTGTTTAGTAGTCCTCCAATGTACTTATTTTGGGAAATTAATATGTATTTTGGATTTTGATTGACTTCAATTCCCAAGTAGTAATGAAGATGTTCCAAATTTGTCATCTCAAAACCTTTCTTCAAATATCTCTTCAAATCTTTCTTCATGGATGCAGTGTAAGTTTCATTGTTTCCAGTTATTAACAGATCAAAAGTGTGGATGGAATCACCTTGTCGGCCTCCTTCAATTGATCTTCAATAAAGCTAGGGCATCAATCCTTTCTTCCTTGGTATGCTACCTCAAATCCACCAAATGTTTCTCCATTTGTGCTCCACGGTTGACCTGTATATATGTGATTTGGAGGGGCCATTGCATGGAATAGACGAAGATTGAGCCGAAGCCTGGATGAAGCCCACTTCATTCTCATCTAAACACACAATTGTATATACGTCAAAGCTATTACAATAGCCTTTGATTGTCAACACCTCCAGGTTCTGTTTATATGCGGCTATCTTTTATGGTTATTATTGAACGTGTGATTGGAAATAGTAATGGTGGCTTAGGGGTACCAAATTTCCTTCGATTCCCTCACTACATCTTAATGAAAATATTTGTTCATGATATGGTTTCCATTAGCGGCGCCCCACTTTTATGGATGTTTTTATCCATTTGCCTAGGCTTATCTCAGAAAATCTCGCATTTCTCTCCCACGAGGCTTTTCGTCATAAAAGATTGCCTTTCTCTCCTACACAACTTTTATGTTTTTCTTGATGGATATTGATCTCCAATCCATCCAGCTTATCTAGAATTAAATCTACAAGCTTATCATGAAAGAATTATCCTTTCCCATTCACCAATGGGATTTGGCAAGAATCTCATCTCTTGGTGTCTCGCTTTTCCAAGTGATTAATTTATTAATAATGTATTTCCTTTTTATATTACACATCATACCTAGCTTTTCTCAGCTTAGGTTTGCAAAGTTTGACACACAAGGGAGGGTGCTACATTTTGGATCCCTTTCTTTCCTTAAGATCCCTCCAACTGCAGCTAGAGTACTTAAATGACTGTAAGGAGGAAGCCCTTTTTGGAAAGGGACATACAGTTTGAAGGTGTCTAGCTTGTTGGTAATTCCTACATCGAAAAGTTGTCTTTTCATAGTCTAGGGGTTGGGAATACGCAATGCCCATCCATTTGAGCTCTATTTTATCTAATAGACCTTCATTGAGATCTACCTAAACACATATGTAGACATAGGTGAAAATGCCTTTCAAAAGTCTTTCCCCGTCTACTTTGACGAATATTCCAATAAAATTGCCCACTTTTTCTAAGAGATCTGGTTGGGAAACCATGACTTCACAGGAAGACCAACTCATCCCCAAAACCATGGGCCTTGGTCAAGGATTTTTTGCTTATCCTCAAGACATTTGAAGATCGCCACAAAAAAAACTTTGAGCAAAATATCAATTCTAGGTTATGAGTCCAATTTTGATAGATCCAGTCCATGAGGGCAGATGATGAGGGCCAAAAACCATTGAAACGACATATGATTGCTTGATTGAGATACTATGCAACCCTCAAATTGATGCCAACCTTTGTTAGTTCTAGTCTAGGAGTGGCCAGAGAGTGCTCAACCACAAAGCCCAAGCCTGAATGATCCTTAAAATTTGAAGAGATGGGACCAGGCTTGAAGGCTTCTTAACTTCGTGGTAGAAGGAGCTCCCTCTCCCCTAGCTTCCCCTTTCAATTCTACAACGAGGGAGATTAAAGCCTCATTTTGAATGCCATAGTCGCTTAGAAGGAATTCCTCTTGTAGCATCCTGCCTTTGTAGATAAGCCTCGAAAGCGCAACTGGAATTCTTATACGTTCCTAGAGTTTGGTACCAAGCATGGCTACCAAGTTAGCTGTTGACGTCGTGATACAGATAGTCCCTTGTGAGAGAGGTTTTACAAATATTATGAAAAGGGGTGGTTATGAATTTGAAAATCCATGCTTTACTAGTTTTTTCCGTTGGAAGTGAGGGACAAATTCATGCCTACCCTCTTCATCGTGGTGAAACATTTTGACAAACATATCCTAGATGGCCCAAGTGCTGCCCCACTTAGCTCATTCAGGTGTTTCTTCAAACACTGTGCGAGCAACCAAAGAACTTGCAGATTTGGGAAGCAACTGAGCAAATTGGACAACTACATTGTAGTAGCTCCCATACCCCGAGCGACCAGCTCAATCCAACGCCTTGGGCCATGGTCGAGACCAATGATCTTTCAAAAAATTGTTTGATGAACTGTCATTTCAGGCCTTAAAATACAATGGCCACCAACGCCCATATTCCACTGCACGATATTGATAAACCTTGGTGCCACTACTAACAATCTAGCTAGAGGTGGTGATACTAAACCCAATGCTTTGAAAACTAGAAACCTCTTAGCTCCTCTCAATTGCCTCGGGATGGCCCACATGAGATTGTGGTGCCGCGGGTTCCAATGTCTTCTCCTTCTTGGCGTCCTACTTATGGTCGTCTAGGGAGCCCTTGTGATTCAAACCACCACCGATTGTGGTGCCACGAGTTCCAATGTCTTCTCCTTCTTGGCGTTCTACTTATGGTCATTTGGGAAGCCCTTGTGATTCAAGCCATGACTATGCACTTACCCCTTTACCTTGACATGATTCAAACTCAGAATAACTACAAAAATATGATTCTTATAAAACATCGAAATCTCTTCTCATATAAACCTAAGTCATCAACAACACTTTAAAAAAAAACCTTCAAGTGAATTGAACAACACTCTTTAAAAAAGCCCTTAAAGTGAATTAAACAACACTCTTTAAAAAAAACCTTAAAGTGAATTGAACCTAGGTAGAAATATCACCATACACATCTAACAAGTGATGGAGAGATTTTCAATAATATTAAAATACCCATAAAAAAAATTAAATTTTCAATAATATTAAAATACCCATAAAATAAATTTAAATTAATTGTTCACATGAAATTTGAACAAAGAGATTATTAGTTACGCCCCGCCTGTTAAAATATTTTCAATCAGCGAAAATTGCGAAAAGTTAAACAAACTAACTCATGGGCCTCTCGAATCATTACTGGACTTTCATCCAGGTACTTTGGAGCTTCATTGCTGTGGTAATTCAAACTAACTAAACAAACTCATGGACCTCGACTTTCTTTTCAGAGAGAAAATCAAGATATATTATATTCAGGAAATATAATGAGCATGTACATATAGAACCAATACACATAAACCTTCTGTTACAGACCTGTAACATGAACCATGAGAGGTTATCCAGGAAAAAACAAAATAGCTGAGAAAATATGTCTCCAAAATGATATGAAAAAGGTTCCGCATGGTGCAGCAATTGACATATAAGAAGAAAAGATAGATCCAGATAACTGAAAACATAAAGAGCGGGTCCAAAATTATTCAAGCCTGTTGAAGCATAGCAGATATAACAACCAGCGTAGACGCAATAGGAGACTTGGAATCCTGGAAGATGCAGGCATTCCTCCACTTCCAGAGACACCAGCACGTGATGATAAAAAGAGATCTCCATTCTGGACGCTGTGCACTCCACCACATAAACCCCTCCTGTACAGAAGAGAAAACGATGTGAGGAAAACCATGAGAAACGGAAAGATCATACCATATTTGCGCCGAAGCTGGGCAGTGGAAGAACATGTGGGCATTGGTTTCTGAAGCCTGGCAGCACATGACACATCGGCCTGGACCAGCCCATCCTTTTCGCTGGAGCACCTCCCATGTGAGGTTCCGGTTGGAAAACAGCAACCATGAAAATAATATTGCCTTGAGCGGGCCTGTGGTTTTCCAAAATTTCACTGGGAAAAAAGGAGAGGGACATGACTGAAGGTTCTCCAATGCGACTTCATATAAGTCTTTGACGCGGACTGGCTGTGATGAAGAGGACGCTGACCATACCAATGTATCTTTGGGCCCAGACTTTTTAATACCCTTTTCATTGAAATATTTGACCGCCGCATCCCAGTTCTGTCGCATAGAGAGAGGGAGACGGAGGACTTCTGCATTCATCCATATTGGCGTGGTAGAGGACCAAGATTGAATCAGAGAATTCCATGTAAAGTGACCTCTAGTTTGCAGAAAAGATATTAGAGCAGGAGAGAGCACTTTTTCCAAGCCAAGAACCGTGGAGTCAAGCCCGATTAGTATGCTGGAACCAGTTGATATGCGCCATCGTAAAAAGAGAAAAAAGAGGTCCTGTACCTTCCTAAATCCGCGCCAGATGGATGATCCTCTTCCCGAGCCCAGAGATCTCATCCTGTACCAGTAAACTAAAGGCTTACCTTTTAAGTATTTTTGATTAATAATAGAACTCCATTTGCCTTCTCCACTAATGCCTTTATGAATGGAGTTACAGAGGAGGGCCTTTCCAAAAGACCGCATGTGTAAGAGACCCCAGCCGCCAGATTTCTTCGGCCGAGAGATAGCTTCCATCTTTACTAGGTGGATCTTGGATCCATGTGAACGCCCACTCCATAGGAACTTTGCAGATATTGAGATCATTTTCCTGACAGTAGAAGCGGGCAAATAATACAGATGAGCCCAGTAGACCGCGAGTTGTGAAAGAACAGATTTAACCAGTATAAGTCTGCCTCCCAAGGATAAAAATCTCATCTCCCATCTCGAAATTTTGTTATAAAACCGATCGATCAGCCAAGACCAGTCCTGAATGCGATTCCCTTTAGGCTTGAGAAAGAAGCCCAAGTATTTGAAGCCATCTTTAATTGAAGCAAAATTTATACCAAATAAATCTGCTATCCATAGCGTTAATTCCATATTAGAATCGTTGTGATACAGAAATGATTTGGATCTATTGATGATCAGGCCCGTTGCAGCTTGAAATTTCTGAAAGATACCGTGTAAGCATAACCAGCTGGATTTAGAGAGCATGGCAAATAATAGGATGTCATCAACAAATAGATTGTGAGAGAGATAGATATTTTTGCATATCTTGATCGGGGCACAACGTTGATCGGCAACCGCTTTGTTAATCTGTGAGCTGAGGGTGTCCATAACCAGGATGAAGAGAAGAGGGGAGAGAGGACAGCCTTGGCGCAGTCCTCTCTCAGCCTGAAAAAAAGGTGAAGGAGAGCCATTAATGAGAACAGAGTATTGAACGTTCTCAACGCAGGCCATCACCCAATTTATTCCTTGAGACCTCAGACCTATCTTTGCCAGGAGAATACGGAGGAACCACCAATCCACACAATCATAAGCCTTCTCCAAATCAACCTTCAGAATAGCAGCATCAGAGTTTTTGGTTGAGACAGAGGGACCTCGACTTTCATCCAAGTACTTCGGAGCTTCATTGCTGTGGTAATTCAAACCAACTAAACAAACTCATGGACCTCTGGAATCATTACTCGATTTTCATTCAGGGACTTCGGAGCTTCAATGCTGTGGGAATTTGTTCAAGCGATTCGGATCCATTCACAGCTTTGAGCTTGCCTCCTCCTCCGCTATCCGTGGATTTTCATTTTGCAGGATTTGGCCACAATTTCACCGTTAAACCCTTGGCGTCAGGTTTTCTACAAGGTATATTTTCCTCTAATACTGAGGTTTTACCAGGCTTTTAAAGTTGGAGAGGTTACACAGAGACCAACAAATTAGTAGGTTTAATAATAAGCGTAGTTCCCAGCGGCTAAGCTCGAGGCCTCGTATAGTTTGAGGTATCCAGTGAAACGTGGTCCTATGGGAGGAGGGCAGTAGCAGCGGGGGCTGGTAGTAATAATACTCATCACAGTAATAATAATCATAATGCCCAGATGCATTCGTCAGTGGAAATTCATGGACCTGGCAATCGGTGCACGGGGCAGAAGTCCCCAAGTATGGGAAGCACATCGTCGACCATAGGGCAGAAACTGGTTAACATAATTTTCATCACCTAAGCCCCCAGCCAGCGGCAGTTTCTCAAGATGAGAAAATTTTCGAGCCCATCCACATCTGTTAGGGTTCAATATGGAGTTACATACCTTTTTGAATTCGATATACGTTAATTTTAAGTTGTTGTTGCGTTGAATGAACTTTGTTGCCCCATTATTTAGATTGCATTTTTTTGCAGATTTTGTTGTTTTTTTGGTTTTCGTTTTAAAGTATTCCCTCTCTACTTGTTTAATTAAAATGAAAATCACCATGAAGGTGATGCACATAGTGCATAAATATAATAGTCTTCCATAACCAGGTCCCCTATTTCATTAAACACTGGAGACCAAAACAGATGACTTAGCGTATGCATCTGGCCTTCCTACAATCACTCAGATTTACAAAAAACTCTTTAACAAGTTCTGTTATTTGGATTCAAACTTTCAGTTCCAACAAACAGAAAGGTCACATTATCATTGTAGATATCCTATCGATCGTTTTAATTTCTGCATCTAGATTACATGCCTTGCTTTCAATGAAAGTTGGCATTGGTATTGTATGTACCATTTGGCTACCTATTCTCTGGAATGTCATTCTCTATGATGAGCGTTTTCCCTGTAGAGAGGGTTTTAAGACGAATGGAGAACGGAGCACGTAAAGGGCCACTGTTCAAAGCCTAATTTGAAGGAGAGATCTTGGAAGAGAGATTTGATCCCAGGATCAAGATATTTCATTTACCTTTTTCCCATTTCTTTCATCGAACTTTGCCTCTGCATCCTGAGGATCTACTATAGGATATTGGATTGGATCTGCTGCTAGTACAACATTGCCCCTGAGTTCTCATGGAAGGAGTGATGCGGAACTGTAATGTTTCTAACTAGGAAATTAAGTGATAACAAAGCAAACAAACAATCCAGCAATCAAAAATGCGAAATAAACATCATACACCCATGAAAACCCTAGAAATAGAGAACTGTCAAGCCATTTTATTAAATCATCAAGGGAAAATACAACAGTGAATGGAATGGTGCCCCTGGGCTTGGGCTTGTCTCCAAGGACAAGCGTGACAAAACCCAGTTGAGCAAATGTTGATCTGAGAGCTGCCCAACTGCTGCTCTAGAACTGATCTGCGCTATTTTCTGGAACAAAAACGCTGAAATCACTGCTTCCCGTGCTCAGAAAATTATAAAACTTCAGCTCCCGGATCCTCAGCAAAAACCTACCAAAACCCAGGAAGGGTTTGGCCTAGATCAAACTTCTAAAATTCGACCCCCAAGTAGTCCGTCCTCTGCTGAAGCTGGCAAACTCGGCCTGTCTGAATGAAGCTAGGAAAGCTCTCCAAAACTGCCCCAAATCACCGGAATGAGACCCCTTATGAATTTCCTTCCTTCCCAACTGTAATTCTGGTGCAATGGCTCTCTCCCTCAAGACCCACGTGTTGCTCAGTCTGGCCCTCTGCGCTGTCCTCCAAGGATGAGTTTTGAACTACCCAATTGCTGCACCCACATGCTCCAAAACTCCTCCCAAGTGCTGACCTCCTAAAGTCCTTCAACTCTTCAGATTCCTCCGGCAAGTGCTGACCCAATAAAGCTCTGTCCCCAACTGCGTGTTCCCTTCTTTGCTGGCCCTGAAATACGCACTGTTGGTTTGTGGATGAATGTGTTGGATATGAATCCTCCCTAGTGCTCTGAAAATGCCTTCCTAGGGTGGCACTCATAGTCCCCCGAAGGTAAGGTTGAATCTCCCGCTTGAGAGATTCATGGCTAAGCAACCAATTGACTCAGCTAAGCAGCTCGAGCAAACATTCAAGTGATTTTCGATATGCGAGAATTAATGAATCCCCAAGTGAGGAACTATTCCTTCTAATGACTTCGTGGGCCTCCCTTTTCCCCATGTGGGCACCTCCAAAGGCCATATGATTTTCCTCCAAGCCAATTCAAATTGCTCAATGCATTTTCCCACGTGGATGGCCCCCACCTTCCACTAACAAATTAATCTGGCCTTCTTTTCTCCTAAGTTCCTAAGTCAAAATTGCTTGGATCCTTTTCCTTAACCAAATTCGTAAAAAATTGTGGAGAGACAAAACCTCTTACAAATTCTTTTGGGAAGGGACATGACAGGAACAATACTCTCGAACTTTGGATTTCAAGTAAACAACTCACACTATCTACCTTCTTTTGCATTACTTCATTTTGTTGTTCATGACAATCTCCTGTTATCTTAAGCTTCTGAATTAAATTTGGGTGCTACTAGACAACTTCATTCACCAATTGTTGCAACTCAAATAATTTAAATTCTTTGACCGATTAGGATATTTTTTCATTTTTATCTTCGTCCCAGGAAGAGCAACTAGCTGTAACTTCACTATTTTCTAATGGGGAAAATCCTTTCTGCCTACTGTTGCGGCTCTTCCTCCGGCCATCTTGGTAAACAAATAAAAGAGTTTGCAGGTTCGGCAATCCACTAGTAAAGTCTGTGGTAGAACCGCTGAATTGATGATTACTTCTAAGTTCTCCACCAAACGACCCACATAAATTGATATTCCCTTCGGTTTATAGATAATGTTTTGACAACGATTGCATGACACGCAGTGTCAAGAGGTGATGCGATGGAAAATATAGTGACATAAGAAATCAATGATAATGTTGATGGTATATGTTGTTTGTCAATATATAATTTTGAGGCCTGCGATCGAGATACGATGTCCAGACCCATATCATTAGGAAAGACATCCCACATCTTTGACTTTCCCCTCAACCGCTCTTCCCTCTGCCTGTAAATAAGACGAAAGTTGGTGTGCACATACACCATTGTCTCTACCCTGGACTGCTCAAGCCTGCTCTTCTTCACACTATACAAATTCCCATATGTGCTCCAATTCCTCTTGCAAAAAGAGGATGAAGTCACCTAAGAAAGGAGCCTCATGGCTAACTGCTGAAGAGGAGGGCTTGTTGCCCCATGATTTGCCCACCAAGAATAAGGCTTCTTAGCCCCCCTGCCTCTAATCACATCATATCCTGCAAATCGACCAGTGCCAGTGGAAAACTCTGCAAAGGCATCCTCTACCTCATCAAGGGATGCTCTATCCTGGAAAACCTGCCTGAATGCATCTTTCCTCCCCTGTGAGATTTCACCATCCATGTGAGGAGGGAATCTACGGGAAGGTCCACCATTCAGCCACTCATCGCTGTAGTATTTTGGGTTCAATGAGTGAGCCAAACAATGTAAAGGTGTGCAATTCTTGTCCCATCTGCTGACAAGAATATCCTGTATAGTACCACAGAAGGCCTCTGGTGATGTCTCATACTCGGGGCACTCACTCTGTAGAATAATGCTCCTCACAGACTTAATCATGGAATCCCATCCCTCATAAACCTCTCTTAGGATGGGTTTGTTTGTATCTACAAATCGAAGCAAAGAAATGATAGGGTCCATGATATGAATAATTAGATCTACCCTCTCCCACCAAGCATCATCTAGCACTGTGTCCTTCACTCTTTTAAAGGCTACTTGATCTGTCTTTCTCCAAAAAGACCAAAACTCAGAAATAACCATGGCCCCAAGAGCAGTCTTGACCTCCCTCAACCTCTTCAACATCATGAATGAAGAGGCAAACTGTGTATCAGCAATCTTCAACAATGATAGATTGTTGTACTCCTTGTAGATAGTGAGGGTATTTGTATGATTTTGCACAAAGTTACGGATATGTCGTGCATCCTCAATAATGTTACCAATCCAAAGCACATCAGAAGCAATGGATTTCGGTGCTAAGTTCAATGAATGGACAATGCAAGGTGTCCAAAACACTTGTGGATATCTAGTTTCCACAATCATGCCAGCAGCCTTGCAAATAGGTGCATTATCTGTAATGATTTGCACACAAGAATCAAAACCTACATCTTCAATAACTTTAATAAATAACTCACCCATAAATTGTGCATCCTTGTATTCTCCAAGTGTATCCACTGCTTTCAAGAAAACTGGACCATTCAGGGAAGACACCATGAAGTTAATGATTGAGTGTCATGCTGGATCTGTCCATCCATCAGAAACAATGCTAACCCCAGATGTTGGCCATGATGTTACAATAGGCTCAAGCATTTTTTGCACCTCTTTTTTTGCCTTCGTCAACAATGTGGTTCTAAGCTTCTCTGAACCAGGAGGCACATACCATGATGGAGACCCGTGAGTTAGAGCTCGACACATCTCAATAAATAGAGCTGAGCATGCAACATTAAATGATATGAAGTTTTGATAGAAAAAGAAGGCAATGGTGAGATCAAGCTCTTCCCGTTTCTCTTTTTGAAAAATCTTGTCCATTGGACCAAGTGTAATTGCTCTTTTTTTTGCTGCTTGTCCCCCAATATAACTCTCAAATGGAAATTTGGTGGTGCCTTTCCTCAAAAATGGAAGGGGGTCTCCATTCTTGGTTTTTCTTGATTTTGCAGCCACATTTTCCATAACAACAGTGAACTAATTTTCCATTTCTTTCCTCTTTTGTAAAGGAACAGTTTTACAAGCTCCAATTCCACAACTTGGTAAAGCCAACAAATGGCCTTTCACATGGTAATATGTGCTTTTGAAAGAAATGTGGCAAAAGTTGCATCTCCATTGCACATTGCATCCTCCCTTCCCATTGGTGCTTGTCCCATCCTCTCTTGTGACATATTTCCACAAGGGATATTTCTCAATGTTGTCTTTAGGTCTTCCTCTTCCCTCAACATTACTTGCAGCAGACTGATGATATTTGGGAAGGAGGGGCATCTCGAATGGAGACATTCTTTCCCTTCCTTTGCCCCCTAACTGCTGCCCTTGATTGATCTATGAATACTGTAAAAAAAATAAACAAAACATGAACAAATTTGTAAAAAAAAATCATATACAAACTGTTGTAATAGAAATGCAAAAAAATAGAGATGAAATGCACTTACTTGGTGCTTGAATCTCTTTGCCGAATTCTCCACACCCTTAGCTCCTTGCTGCAGACCCTTAGCTCCTTGCCCATAGCTCAATGTATGCAAAACTGAAAGAGAGAAATGGTAAAAAACATAAAGAACAACGCCTTTTTTTATGACTGCGGGTTTTATTTTTGGGGATTCGAATCCCAAAATTGGGACACGTTGTGTTCTAACGAGACACGTATGGGATTCGTACGTGTCCCGTTAGGACATGACGTGTCCCCTTCTGGGATTCGAATCCCCAACGAATCGTGTCCGATTCGCGAGATTTGGACATGTGGCCCCTTTTTAGCGAATCCGGTTTCTTAGTATTTTAGTAGCCTTTAGAGAAGTTGGCTCAAATGCAAGAGGTAGAATAAAGGGATATCGTACTATCTTGTAAGTTTTTTTTCGAAGCTGGTTTTTTTTATAAATAAGATGTTATGGCCATAATGACTAGGCCACTCCATGCCCTCACAGACTGCAATAATATTATCGATGATAAATTGCCCTTTGGTGAAACAAGTTTGCTCAGGTTTGATAATAATCATGAGAATATGCTTGGTTATGAGTGTTGAGCTTTGGTAAGACTATTACATGAGACATTCAATAGAGTGATAGGCTTCTAGCTCATAGTCACTTTGGAATCTTCAAAATTGGGTATAAACTTGATAATGCCTTTGTTTAAGTTGGTTCTCAATGATTTCTCTGTGATGGATTCTTTGTAAACCTCTGCAAAATGTCTGGATTGACAAAGTACTAAGTAGCATTATAGAATTCACATTGGAATCTGTCTAATCCTAGGGCTTACCATCATCATTGTTCATGTTTGAGAGGGTAGCAGCTAGCTTACCCAAAGTCAAAGACTAGTCACACAGTATTCTTTGCGCTTCATAAAGTTTGTGACACAACTCCAAGACAGGGTTGCATGGACGTTCCTCATTTAGTATTTGCAATTGAAAAATCTTTTGTAGGGAGAACTGAGAAGTATATTGTTTCTCAATTTCATCTTTTAAGTAAGCCTACCCTTGGTTGATTTGGTAGTGGAGATTTTCTTCAAGCCTTCTTTTGAATATAGGGCCCCTAAAAAATTAAAAATCCTTTTGTAGGCCTATCGCCTGTTTTAAGCCAGTGGATGATGGCCCTGGAATTGTGTCCCTTTGGCACTTTGAATCTTGACAATATTCAGATGACCATTGAGTGTGGCCACCCTGACTTGAAGTGCTTCATTGAAAAGGATATTCTGGAAGCATTGTCTTATAGATTCCCTTATTCTTTGATAACATTTACATTCTATTTGGATGGAAGCAATTTTCCCTCCCATAGGCTCTAAGGAGAGAGGTACCTCACAAGTTATATTAATATAAACATCTTTTGCCAACCCCAATCAGAACTTATTCTTTAAGGTCTTTGGACAAGTTAAACTTCAAGCATGCTTTTATGGCCCCTGAGGGTTGTAAAGTTTCTCAGGCCTATGATAGTTAAAGTGAGTGAGAGAATAAGAAATATGTTTGTGGAAATGCCAGTATTGCATGGCTATCCCAGGGAACCAGGAGAAGACATAACTGTGTGTTTCTCTTCACCGAGAGTTTCTGATACCACCAGGACAACTAAGGTGTTTATATGTACCGAGGATTGCTGGAAACACTTTCATCAAAGACAACTTTATTCCAAGAATAAAACAAACAAGAAGCCCATGGTCAAGCTACCAGTAGTTTTCCAAAGCCATCTGAGACTCCCCTACCTCCTGCATCCATACCTTGAAGATCATCCACAAAGGAATGTGGTCCATGAAATGGCCAAGCAGTGATTGTTGCTGATAATCAGCACACACAAAATTGTATTCAGAAAGCTAAATGACTATTGGAGTTCCATCAAGATCAGATCCATTTCATTGTGGAAGACTTCCAAAATGAACTTCCTAGGGCATTTTGACCATTCAGGGATTTCTGTCCAGACACAGTTGCATCAACACTGGAATCAACAGTAACCAGAGCAGAATTGTCAATAGAAATGTTGGATTCAAGGTTTGATTTAGCCATTATGGGCTCACAGACTCCCCATGGCATGAAGTTAGGGAAATCAAGGCTAGCACGTGCCAGCCAGGTGACAGGACAGTCATTGCATCATATCCTAAGCGTGTAAGAGCCAATATATTGGGTGATTTGTGGAGTAGGATTGTTTTGAGTTTTTCTGAGAGTACTGTATTGCAGCATTACATGTGTTTGAAGTGTTAATGAAAGCCCCAATGTGAAACATAATGTAGCTGCCTAACATGTCAGTTATTTGTTACTGTTTGCATGGTATACAAAATGCTTGGAGAAATAATTTATCCATTATGGTTTGGCTTTATTCTTGTTTGCTTTTTATTGGGTTATTTGTCAAAGTTTTATGTCAGGAAAGGAGAGGAACAATTATGCTAGAGAGCTATTTTAATAAATGCAAAATAAGAGATCTAGAATTTGTTCAAGAAATGCATCTCTTGGAATCGAAATCATGGAACACTGTTTCCGTGCCATAAATTGCCAACATGCTTCACATATTTGAAGTAAAATCAAAAGGTGTATAAAACTTTAGGAGTTGAAGCCATAAATTTTTTTATGGTCATTTTGTTGAACTGTGTTTTAGAAATAAATGAGTCATTGATTGATATCTTTAAGATGAATTATTTGCTAAGAATTTGACCTAGCAGGTCTCATTAGTTCAACTAATCATGTGAGATTCATCGTTTTAGTGCCTTATATAGGTCCTGGACTCTTTCAATCCGTAAATCCAAAAATATAAATGCCGCAAAACTGTCATAAAAGAGTCTGTGATTGTTTCAGGTTCTCTAAACCAAAGCTATGATTATGTAACATAACTTTTATCCTTTTTGAAATCTGTAAACCTATAACAACACCCTTGCGACATGAATTACTGGTTGAAATGTACTACAAACTTAAAACTGTAGTTTTGATTTCTTCATGCACATGTGCATGGATTTCGATGCATGGATGTAGATGCATGGACTATTTCAATCTTACCAACACTAGAAAAACCTTTTTCTAAATTCTTAGTCCTAGTATTGAAAGTTTGGAAATGAAAAGTTCTAAGTTATGCTGACAGAAGCCAGACAAAATCATTAGCCAGAGAAATCGATGTTATCAGACCTAGATTATTTTTGGTGAAACCAGCCTGAACCAATCGGTTAGGGGTCCGTACTGGTTCTATTGAATGTTCCACACTGTAAATGGCTGGTTCCATACTGGAATTGGTGATAAATGTCAAAACTAACTGGTTCTGTACAGAACTGCCCAACTCCATTCTGTAAAAATCCATATCGCTGGTGATGGGGACGACTTGAATATTTAAAAAAAAAATCGATAAAATATAAAAAGGTTGAACATGAAAACCTAACCAGAGGCCCACCCTAATGCTATTTAAAGAGCTCCCCACCTTCCATTTGACTCACAATTCATTGCAGAAATTTGGAAATTTTGAGTTGAGTATCTTGGGTTGATTTGGAGAGCTGATTTGAAGAATTTGTTGGGCTGATTTGGAGAGTTTTAGAACATCTTTGTTGATGTATTTTGGTTTCAGATATGGATTGTACTTGGTGCTATTTTGGTTATATGCACCCTTGCTTGCTACATACATGAGAAACTTTGCATATTTGTGTATGATGGCTTGGATTCATATGGATGCACATGAATTTGTAATTTTTCCAAAAGTTGAATATTTTATCTATTTTTTGGTTGACTGGTTTTGTGGCCCAGTTCTGTTTTCTTTTTTTGTTTAGTTTTGATTTCTGTTGTCGGTCAGTTCAATGATTGTTTCGATTTTGATATTACTGAGAGGAATTAACTGGATATTTTAGAACTGTTTGAAATGGATGAAGAAAGTCTCCAAAATTTTGAAATAAACTAGAAAAACATGCCATTGAAAAAATACACCTCAAGTTGGGCAAAGTAAATTCCAGCAAGGATAAGAAGATGATATTATAATGTTTATAGTAAGGATGGGAAGATGATGTCATCATATTTATCAGGAAGGATGAGAAGATGTCAAGGTAACACCAGTAAATGACAAATATGATGGTATGAAACTTTCTTGCTATCTTTCTAGCCCACGTAGCCTTACAAGTAGAGAATTGCTTACATAAGAATAAATTCTTATCACCTAAAGAGTGGGACCCAACGCTCCATGAGAATCATTCATCTCAATTTGGTGAATCGGGTGACACAGAATATTGAAAAACATCAGCTTATGACTGAATTTTAGAAAATAACACTAGTCATTGTGCCCTAGTCAACCAATAAACCATCACTAATGCAGTAAAATGAACCAATGCAGTTTTAGGAATAATATAACAAAGATTCCCAAATACTAAGTGCCTCAATCAATCATTGTGGGGCACAAGAAGTAATTCAATTGAATTAGTTAATTAGTAAAATATAATTTTTTGTACCTTTTTTTGTGTCCCCTGTATTTCCTCTGCAATTAGTAGTTGCTTTTGCTTTCTCACATGTATCTGTTTATGCTCAATCTAAGTCACACATGACACTGACACTGGAATAGACGGACATGAGTTTTGGGCATGTAGACCATTGAAATGGGACGTGTGTATATATATATATATATATATATATATATATATATATATATATATATATATATATATATATATATATTTGTTGGTTAGACCTATGAAGTTTTTTGTTTTTATTTATTTATTTATTTTTCGTTTGGTTTATGTCTATGTGGTTCACAGACCCCAAAGATCGGTGACGGCTACGTCCACAGAATATTTGTACTGGGAAGATACACCTGAAGGGATCACTTCTTGTTGGCTCAACCACAGAGGTCGTTATGCAATCTGCAGGTACCAAGCAATAATCTCACACAGCAGTGTTGAGGTTTTGCTGGCATCTTATTAAAATCTTTCGTTTCTCCCCATGTAGGTTAACCATACCAATGTAAGGTTCCATTGTTCAAAAGTTTAGGGCCTCCTTGGTACAGCCATGCATGTCATATTCAGTGACTATGGCATACTCCGAGGTCGATTCAGTAATAAATTTTGTACATCAATAGAGTTTTGGCATTTTCTGGCTAAGCTAAGGCACCAACACCACAGCTGTTATGAATGACCTAGTCAAGTCTCAAGGGGGAGCCTCTTTTGTCTCATCACTATATGAATCCATGAAATGGTGGAGAGCCTAACAACCTTCTCTTTTAATCACTCAGGCTAGACCAAATTGACAAGCTGTATTCGTAACGAACCAAACATTTGTCATGTTTTTGCTTCCTCATAAAAGGAGGGCAGTCTAGGGTTTCTCCTGATGCAAAATTTACCTCTCGGAAGACTGTGAACACCTTGTTTCAGGAGATTAACCCATTGGCCTTTGTTCTGTGGTGACTTTCCAAACCCAACAGCTCCTCCATAAGATTACTCATGTATTGAATCTAAAACCTTTTAACTATGATTAATTGGTAGCACGTGCAATTTGCAAGGAAGGGTCACAGTTTCAGGTTTGGACCATTTAGTCAGGTTTATAGCTTAGATAGCAGTTTCATACTTCGAGTTAGACTACCTTTGACATATGTGATTATGATAGTCCATTTTTATGTCACTACTACAACAATCCATGAAATGTGCATGCAAGGTCTAATATCAATGCTTAACTTGGCTTCCATAGTAAATGCTTTTGCTTTCTCACATATATTTGTTTATGCTCAATCTAAGTCACACTTGACACTGACACTGGGACAGACGGACATGAGTTTTGGGCATGTACACCATTGAAATGGGACGCGTGTGTATATATATATGTGTGTATATATATATATATATATATATATATATATATATATATATATATATATATATATATATGCTGGTTAGACCTATGATTTTTTTTTGTTGTTGTAAATTTATTTATTTTTCATTTGGTTTATGTCTATGTGGTTCACAGACCCCGGAGATTGGAGACCGCTACGTATATTTTATTGGTAAGATCCACCTGAAGGGATCACTTCTTGCTGGCTCAACCACAGACGTCGTTGTGCAATCTACAGGTACCAAGCAATAATCTCACACAGCAGTGTCTAGGTTTTGCTGGCATCTTATTAAAATCTTTTGTTTCTCCCCATGTAGGTTGACCATACCAATGTAAGGTTCCATTGTTCAAAAGTTTAGGGCCTCCTTGGTACAGCCATGCATGTCATATTCAGTGACTATGGCATATTCTGAGGTCGATTCAGTAATAAATTTTGTGCATCACTAGAGTTTTGGCATTTTCTGGCTAAGTTAAGGCACCAACACCACAACTGTTATGAACGACCCAGTTAAGTCTCAAGGGGGAGCCTCTTTTGTCTCATCACTATATCAATCCATGAAATGGTAGAGAGCCTAACAACCTTCTCTTTTAATCACTCAAGCTAGACCAAATTAACAAGCTGTATTCCTACCTAACCAAACATTTGTCATGTTTTTGCTTCCTCATAAAAAGAGATCAGTCTAGGGTTTCTCCTGATGCAAAATGTGCCTCTCGGAAGACTATGTTAACACCTTGTTTCAGGAGATTAACCCACTGGCCTTTGTCCTGTGGTGACTTTCCAAACCTCCTGATGCAAAATGTGCCTCTCGGAAGACTATGTTAACACCTTGTTTCAGGAGATTAACCTAATGGCCTTCGTTCTGTGGTGACTTTCCAAACCCAACAGCTCCTCCATAAGATTACTCTCGTATTGAATTTAAAGCCTTTTAAGTATGGTTAATTGGTAGCACATGCAATTTGCAAAGAAGGGTCACAGTTTCAGGTTTGGACCATTTAGTCAGGTTTATAGATTAGATGGCAGTTTCATACTCCGAGTTACTATCTTTGACATATATGATATAACTGACCTAGTCCATTTTTATGTCACTACTACAACAATCCATGAAATGTGCATGCAAGGTCTAATATCAATGCTTAACTTGGATTCCACATTTGAATGGACTTCCCAAAAGATTGCATTTTGTTTATGTAATGATGCTTCAGGCATCTCTAGTAAAAACTAAGGGCTAGATGCCAAAGTTGTTTGTCAGATGTTGCTTATGAACACATAGATAAGATTGGTGTATTTAATATATTCTCATTGCAATACTGAATGCTGGATCTAACTCTTCAATGGTCCATGGATTGAGTTTTAACTCGTTGAGATCTCTGTTTCTATGAAATGGAGCTCAGCAGCAGCATAACCCTTCGAGTGCTATTATTGATTAAGTTCTGTACCTCTTGAATTGGAATTGGGTTAGGTCACTACATAGCAACTTTGAGTTTTCTTCCAAGTCTAGGTACTTGTCAATGATTTCTGGCACATATGCAAGCTTTGAAAGTGTGAGAATGCGCAAGAATAAACTCCTGAGATAAATACCCATTTCATTATAAGGACTTCTCTTACATTGATGTCACAGTGTCAGCAAGGACATTTGCAGATATCTTGACACAAAGAAACAAGCAATCAAATTCCCCTAGAATGCACTTAACTTTCCATATGCCCAAAAGCAGAGGCAATAGCTAAGCTGGAATCTGATCCAGGAAAATGCCCCATATTATCATCCTATGCTTACAAGGAAATGGGTCGGGTATGTGTTTAGTTTAAAATCCGTACAATAAAAAAGAAAGAATCTAAAGGTAGCCCCAGCAATCTGAACAGGCAGCAAGATATCAGTTTACCATGTCAATCTAATAATATAGCATGTGTGGACTCATCTTGATATTGCTGCCTTGATTTTACTGGTTGTTTCACTTGTCAAAGTGAAGGATATTCCCTTCGATTATGTGTAATCAATGGGCCAGGATCTTGAGCACTAAGGAATCAGATGAACTTGCAGCTGATTTTATCTCACTAGAGGTAGCACTGATGTATTCTAGCTGTGTAGGTGTCATTTGAGGAGGTTGCAACTTTTCACATATTACAAAAATACGTCAATATATGGCAAGATCTTCTGTGTGCCTGGTGTTAGAGGGAGTAAAACTCCATTAGCAACAGAAGACACAAGTACAATAGACAATAAAGATGACCAGTTTTTCTATCTTACTGATGCAGAGACCCAGTTGTTACCATAGAAGTTCAGCGGCTAATTTAAGACTCCTGATTATAATAACACTTTCATCATGATCTCTATAAGGTAGTAACTAATAATCCTTTGCCTTGTTAAGTGAGGAAGCAAGAGAGCTCAAGTCCTGAAGTACCCTGAGAATTGTAGCACTAGACATTTGACTTGAAAGAAGCATGGCTTCTGCCTCAGCAAAAACACTGGAGTTCACACACTACAACCTTGGTCAACCTTTTTTATAGCATTTGGCAATTTGGTAATGAAAAGATGTCAATGGGGAGGTGCCAATTTCACTAACTTAATCAATACATCTACATGATGAGAATATACAAGGTTTGACAAACCTTCACATGCCAGCAAGGATGATAACAATCTAAACTCTGTTCCAGGGACACTGAGCAGCATTGTTCATAAAATGCCATGTCTCACCTCTGCACAAGCACAAAACCGAATCATCACTGTGGTGTACGCCTGTGCTGAAGAAGCCACAAATGCACATCTAGATGCACCCTAAATAGATGTGCTAATACCTTCCATTCATCCAATGAAGGTAGGTTGGCCCTCGGAGTTGTTTTGAGATTGCATGAAGAGAATACTGGTACTTTGCCTCTGAATTGAGGACCATTCAGCCTAGTTGGAATGGAGAAGATTGAGGAGGTATAGGAATGAGTTTGTCTATTGGGTTTTGATGTATAGAACAATCAGATGACATGCACTCTCCAAAAAATAAGTAGAAGCAGGCCTGTCTGGGAGACTGCCTTTCAAAAATTCACAAGGTATTATTCCTATCCGTTAGGAAGCACATCCTCAGGTGCTCGAGAATAAATAATAGCACAGTTAGTTGGATAAGCAGGTCTAATTTACAGAATGTCACTCAGATCTACTAGTATCATTTAAGTGATTTAAATAATGAATGGAGGAGTCTTAATACTCCCAATCACTTAACATAAAAGTGACTAAGGCGGCCAGAGAATAATATCCCATGACTCTCATCATCATGCCATATGTGCCTAGGTCTAATTGGAAAAACACATATATTTTCCTATAACTAATTCAGCATGGTAGTCATTGCAAGTTATGGGCTATGGTCACTACCCTGGTATTGAAAGGAGTACAGTTTGTTCACCTTAATTGCACACATATCAATGCATATGCATATTTCAAACTTTAAGCTAACAGGGTTGTAAGTTGTAACTATTGCACAGGGATGGATATATATATATATATATATATATATATATATATATAAGGAATTCCAAGCCCATGAGTACATGATCAGCCTTGCTATAGAGGAGAGATTAATAATGTATATATATGTTATGATCCTACTACCATGAGTCTGCTTTTTGTGATCCAACCGTAACACTAATAACCTTCCATATGGGGTGTTGCATAATTTCTAGGCAGGTTAGTAAGTCAGCATTATACATGGAACCCATCATACTCTTATCAATAGTCTATGAACCATCAGCTTAAATTCAATCCAACACGAGTAAACCATGGTCAAGCATTTAGTGATCATAACAATAGGTTATATAACATGAAATTTCATGGCATATGCTAAATGGGATAGATACTTATCTTGAAGTATGGACCGACAACTGAGTCCGAGACTCCAGCACTCCACCCAACCTTAGATTGGGCTACACTATGGTCTTTCTTGCAATCCAAGACTCCAATCACCCTCGAGCCAAATTCCAGAGCATGAGTGAGGGATTTGCTCAAAGGATTAAAACCAAATCCACCAGTTGAAACAGGGGTTCCAGATGTCCAACTACCTCCACCCATCAGCTGAGACACGAAAGTCAGATTGTGCACAGGGACCTTCAAAGATGTCAATGGTACAACAAGGCAACTTATTTATTAGCTTCTTATGAGCTATCGTGCTCAACTCCTTTCTTCTTCTACTTTGTGTTTTTTGACTTCGTTCAATCACTGCATCAAGGCAAATCTCTGGGAATGCACTCTCATAGCGTAGCTCCCTCCAACAATGCTAGAATTCCTCGTCACTATGCACTCCATCTCGTACTCTTCGCTCACACTAGGGATGCATGAATTGTCTACGTAGATCTTGGGTGAGCTCTGCTACTCTCCTTAGCCAAACTTTCAAATGCCCTCCCAGGTTATCTGCATCCTATTGATAATCCAACTTGTGTGATGTTCAATCAGTTTTGTTTTAAAGTGTAACTAGGTTCGGTCTTCATAACGATATGCGTAATTGTGATTTTATGAAAAGAAGAAAATAAAATTATCTATGTAAGTACTTGAATCATGGGTTTTATGATCAAGGGATTTTATTTTAGTTAAGGTTCCCATTGTGAACCTTTAGGTATTGTTATCTAGTCATAAAAGTCAAATTGAGTCAATGTCATGTATGAAGGACCCTTCTTGGGCATGTTACATTTGTGTATGAGTCTTTACATGTATAAGAAGGCCCTCCAAGATCAAGCAAAGGCACCTCCTACAAGTCGGCTACAAGATGGAATAAGTAATCTTCACAAAAGGACATGTTGGCTCACCCTCTCTCAAGTCAGCTTAATTGACTGGGGAACAACTATAAATAGGCAGCTCGGCCTCATTCTAGAAGGCAAGATTTCGGTGAAGAATTCAGTCTGATATAAAGATATGTGAATTTCACTTAGAAGGAAGCCTAATCATTAGCGAAGAAGGGAGAGAAGTCTATGGTATCATTTGGATATGTTTTTGGGTCACTTTGATCTCACATATGCAAAGAAAAGGGACTGTCCTTGTTGCAGAAGAAGCCGAAATATTGTAGTCCCATTGGAAGGTTAAGTTAGGGAAGAAGCAAGGATGTATCTCAAGCCGAGTTGACAAACAAGTAGCCTTCACCTAAAGCAAAGGAAATTAACGTTACAATCCTAATGATTCACACGTGCTAGGGTTTCTAAAGTAAGCTAAGTACAACAACAAATTGAAGTCTAAGGAGTAGTTGAGAAGGAAAGAAGAATTAACAGTTTGACCATCATTGACTCAAGGAAGGAAAGGGTCAAGCTCAGAAGCTTTGTGTATTGGTCTTACAGGGCTCTTGGTCAAGGGGTCTAGGTTTCGTATTCGTTAATTGAAGTCTCTATAAGAAGAAGAATTCGTTTGGATTTTCCTCTGAAGTGGGAGAGGTTTTGGCCCTGTTTGATAGCCTATATTATGTGTCTCTTATCTCTTTATGGTTTATGCATTGGTAACTGTTTGATGAAGAATAACACTATAATAACACTAACCCAAGAAGTAAAAAGCATTCACAAGAAATTATCAATCGAAGAGAAATCACTTAATCTCAATGCTGTAGATTTCACAACAAGTTTTTCCCCAACATTTTCAAGGGCTCTCGATGCTGTTTGTTCACCATTTAGACCTCTGTCAAACTTTCCCCAAGCTTCTTCGAAGGATCTCCTCTTCTATTTACGACACAGTGTCCTCTACGATTGCTATTTATTCTCAATTTCTCTTAGGAGCTCACTACCTCCACCCTTTGTGCTGCTCCTCTCTTGCCTGTGTCCTCTCGACACTCCAAATTATGTGTTTTTCCCCCTTGTCTCCTAGAATTTTCTGTTGTTACCACAGGCGGCCAACAATCCTATGTGCACCTAGTCACAAACTGGTTCCTTGCTATGTGGCCAACTTTCCATTGGTCTTGTTGCCCTGTGTTCAGTTACTCAAAGGCATACTCTTGCCTTCATCCTTAGCTGCTATTTTTACAACATGTCCCTTGTGCACACTTGTCAGCCTCCATGGCTGCTATCAAACAATCAATATCCTAGACAATTCCCTCCCTCCTTAACTCTGGGATGTGTCCCTAAACTCGACACATTTTTATTTAAATTAATTTACAATGCTTATAATAAATGGGAAAGGTAACGGTTGTTAAACGCAAAGTGCATGTATGTGTATATGTTTTGGGACCAAAGTATTGGTGGGCATATGCTTTTATATGTTTTGAGGCTAAAAAGTCCGGTGTTGCAAATATGATATTTCATGACATACCAATAAACGCATTAGCACTGTAGACCAAATAAGATGAAAAGAGTATGAGGGGGTAAGACCCCATGTGCATACAAAGCGGGTTTCATATAACTTAATCATTATGATAAAAGTGCATTGGCTTCTAAAAAAAGTCCATGACATGACTTGAGGGGTGCTAGGTGTCAAAAAAGAGACATGCAAATAAAAGTATGTGTGTGGGAGCTACTAAGGGTTAAAGTTGTTATGTGCTAAAGGAATTCTAACATTCGTTAGATTTCTTTCATCTTACAATGTTGTTGTTAGCAATACACTTGTGTTTATGATAGAATGAAATCTAGCATGTGTTAGATTTCTTTTGCTTGATAATGTTGTTGTTGGCAATAGGCTTGTGTTTTTGCTAAAAGTAAATATAACGTATGTTATATTTTTTTCACCTTACATTGTTTTATGTGCTTATGTTTGAGCTAGAAGGAAAGTTAGCATGCACTAGATTTCTTTCACAATGCAATGTTGTGGTTGGAAATTTGGTTGTTTGTGCTAGAAGGAAATATGCTAGAATTCTTTGACCTTGCAATGTTGTTATTGGAATTTTGCATGTGATTGTCTTAGAAGGAAATTCAGCACATGCTAGATTTCTTTAATTGCAATATTGTTACTGGCAATATGTTTCAGTTTGTGCTAGAATAAATTTAGTGTGTTATATTTCTTTAACCCTACAATGTTGTTATATTCTTGTGTTTGTGTTAGAAGGAAATCTAGCACGGGTTAGATTTCGTTCATCCTGTAATGTGCTTGTGTTTGTGTTAGAAAGAAATCTAGCATGCGCTAGATTTCCTTGCCCTGTAATGTTGTTGTTGTCAACATGGTTGTGTTTGTGCTAGAAGTAAATCTAGCATGCACTAGAATTCTTTCACCTTATAATGTTTGTGTCTGCTTGTATTTATACTAGAAGGAAATCTAAAACACATTAGATTTCTTTCACCTTGCAATGTTGCTATTGGTGATGTGCTTATCTTTGGGCTAGAAGGAAATTTTGCATGCACTAGATTTATTTCACAATGCAATGTTGTTGGAAATATGGTTGCTTGTGCTAGAATGAATCTAGCATGTGTTTTGTTTCCTTCAGCTTGCAATCTGCTTGTGTTTGTGATAGAAATGAATCTAGCATGCACTAGACTTCTTTAGTCCTACAATGTTGTTATGTGCTTGTGGTTGTGCTAGAAGGAAATATAACATGCACTAGATTTCTTTCAAATTGAAATGTGCTTGTGTTTGTGTTGGAAGAAGATTTAGCATAGGCTAGATTTCTTCTACTCTACAATGTTGTTGTTTCAATGTGCTTGTATTTGTGGTAGACATAAATTTAGCACTTGCTAGATTTTTCACTCTATAATGTTGTTATGTGCTTGTGTTTGCGCCAACAGGAAATCTAACACATTAGATTTTCTTTTACCTTGCAATGTTGTTATTGCTAACATGTTTTTGTTTGGGCTAAAAGGAAATCTAGCTTGTGCTAGATTTGTTTTGTCATGTAATGTTATCATTGGAAATATTTATATGTTTGTTTTAGAAGTAAATATAACGCAGATTAAATTTTTCTCACCCTACAATGTTGTTATGTGATTATGCTTGCATTAGAAGGAAATATACCATGAATTATATTTCTTTCACCTTGTAATGTTGCTATTTGCAACATGCTTGTGTTTTTGATAGGAGTAAATCTAGCATGGGGTAGATTTGTTTTGTCTAGTAATGTTGTTGTTGGCAATATGTTTGTGAATTTGTACTAGAAGGAAATCTAGTATGTGTTATATTTTTTTCACAATGCAATATTAATTTTGACAATATAATTATTTGTGTTAGAAGGAAATCAAATGCCTTGCATTGTTTTTATTTTGCAATGTGTTTTTGTCTATGCTAGAAGGAAATTTAGCATGCACTAGGTTTCTTGCAGTGTTGTTGTTGACAATATACTTGTGTTTGTGATAGAAGTAAATTTAGCACATACTAGATTTTTGACACCTTGCAATGTTGTTATGTGCTTGTGTTTATGATAGAATGAAATATAACACATTAGATTTCTTTCACCTTACAATGTTATTATTCGCAATATGTTTTTGTTTGTGCTAGAAGAAAATCTTGTGGGTGCTAGATTCCTTTTTCCTTATAATGATGTTATTGGTAATATGCTTGTGTTTGTTCTAGAAGTAAATCCAACATGTATTAGGTTTCTTTAGCCATACAATAATGCTCTTTACTTATCTTTGTGCTAGAAAGAAATATAGCATGTGCTAGATTTTCTTTTACCCTGTTGTAATGTTGTTGTTGACAACATATTTGTGTTTGTGATATAAGTAAATCTAGCACATGTTAGATTTCTTTCATCTACCAATGTTGATACAAGTTTTGTTTTTTTGTTTTTTTTGGTTTATCTTATGCTTAAATTTCTTTCCCCTTCTAATGTTGTTATTGGAAATGTGCTTGTGCCTGTAATAGAAATAAATCTAGCATCCGCTACATTTAATTTTCTTTGCAATATTGTCGTTGGAAACATGTTTGTATTTTTGCTAAACGTAATTCTAACACATGCTAGATTTATTTCACCCTACAATGTTGTTATGTGTTTGTCTTTATGCTAAAATGAAATTTAACGTATGATATATTTATTTCACCTTGCAATGTTTTTATTGGCAATGTGCTTGTGTATGTGATAGAGGGTAATATAGAATGTTTTTTTTCACAATGCAATGTTGTTGTTGGCAACATCCTTATGTTTGTACGATATCCCATTCTTAGACCACATATTCCATATGAAGGGCCTTCTAGTATTTTGAGGGTTTAAGATTTTTTATATTGTAACAACAATCTATGTAGGTATGGACTAAAACCTCATTATCTCTAAAAAGCAAGGTCAATTTTCATAAGCATGGAGATGTCTTAGGAAATATTATTATTGCTATGTTTTTATTGACAACGTGTTTGTGTTTGTGTTAGAAGGAAATTTAGCATGCACTAGATTTACTTTACAATGCAATGTTGTTGTTGGCAATCTTCTTTTATGCAATAAAAGGGAGATTAGAATGTGTTACATTTCCATTGCCTTGCAATATTTTTAATGTCAACGTGCTTGTGTTTGTGCTAAAAGGAACTCTAGCTTATGTTAGATTTTTTTTGGTTTGCAATGTTTTTCTTGGAAATATGCATGTGTTCGTGCTAAAAAATAATTCTAGCATGTGCTAGATTTATTTCACAATACAATGTTTTTATTGGCAATATCCATGTGTCTGTGATAGAAAGAAATCTAGGATGAAAATATTGATTTTGCTTTGCAACATTCTTGTTGGCAATATGCTTGTGTTTCTGCTAGAAGTAATTCTATCACATTCTCTATTTCTTTCACCTTACAATGTTGTTATGTGTTTGTCTTTGTGTTAGACAAAGATCTAGAAGAAAATATAATGATTTCCATACTTAATGTTCTTTCATTGTATTTTTCTTTTATGGTTTCTAAAGCAAGCTAAGACTATACATGACTACAAAAGATAAATTTTGTGTAAATATGATGTTGTAGTTTCTACAATTGTTTTTATTTATTCACAATGTAATGTCTTTTGGAAATGTGCTTATGCTTGTGCTAGAAGGAAGGCTAGTAGGTGCTAGCTTGCCTATAGTTACGATTAAAAGAATATAATAAATTATTTGGGGGTGCCTTTTTTCTAATCAACACCATGATTAGATATTATTGTGAGTTCTACACTTGTTATTGATCTTGTTCATTTTGTTACACATATAATGATGCGAGTGGTTATAGTATTTATAAATTCATACTTTCTTCAATAATTCGAAATTGTGATAATAGTGTGTGTGTGTTTTTTTTAGAAACCATGGACTATGAAGCTAGTGAAAATTCAAAGGAAGCATCAAAGGAAAAATGAAGTTGAAGAAACACGACAGCAAAATCTTTAAATGGTATGACAATTTTAAAATTAGTTTATACTTTGTTACAATGATTAGACATTATGCTAATAAATGGTTGTTGATTAGTTTATATTTATTATTTTATCAGATCGAGGATAAAATGTTGTGCTCTTTCGACTGTCCAATTACAATTTTTTCTAATAAACAAATTCTCTTATAACTTGATCAACCTATTTGGGATAAACAGGACACTGTTTTTAACTGCTACCAACTAGGCACATTAAAGTGTTCTCCAAGCCAACTTGATTCTTAGAACTACAAGAGAAATAGTCTACACAGTTTGACAACAACTACTCTTCAGCCCCTTCAGGGGTTGACCATGGAAGAAATTGCTTCAGTAGTAGATAAGCTATTGGATGGAACCATTTGGTTTTCTATTCCACTTAATCATCCAATAGATGTCATAAAACTAAAATATTATTGTTCTAAATTGAAATCCAATAAAACAATATTGGATGCAATGGTACATATTGTCAAAGTCATGATGAGAAATTGAATGAGAAGACTCTTACCACGTTCACAATTGTTGAGCATTATGAAATTAACGATATCATATTTTCCAATTTTTGCAACATGGTGAAGGGGTCTACTTATGTAAAAGGAGCACGTAATACAAAGATAGAGTCCCTTTCTCAGCGAGCATGTGGACTCCTTGACAAAATGATAAATGAATCAAGAAGTGTTCAATAGGTTGACAACAATTTTGAATTTGGTTATCATTTTGGGGGCCCTGCTCTTTTGTCAACACTTTTTCACTCTTTTCCAATGTCAGTTGCAACCAATTCTACATACTCACCTTGTTGTTCTGGATACACTGGCTTTGAAAAAAGGACCATTCCACAAGGGATATTATATTGAATATTTTCGACTTCTTATAAAAAAAAATGTGTTGAATGACTTTACTACAATTCTCTTAGTAGAACTTTGGTTTTGTAATAATGTACGGGAGTCTTTGGAAATTTCCATAAATAACTCCAAGTTCAATTATAAAATGACTAGTGGCATTTATGAATATAAGTCTCAAAACAATTATAGTTATGATATAGTTTTTACTGTACATTTATATATTTCAAAATTAAAAATTTTGGAGGCTTCAAAATACTCTCACACATTTGAAGACATATTTGACGAAAATGGGAGAGATTATGATTTATGAATGGATTTATTGAGAAAACACCAACAATGTAGTGATTCAAAAGTCGTTATTTCTCTTTATGCGGGGACAAATTAATCAAGGCTTGTTGTACATATGGAAGAAGAATTGCATGTGTTGTGCAAACAGTCACAAAGGATAATCATGTTGAATAATTACAAATCTTTTCATTTATCAAATCTAGGATCCATTAACTTTTTGGAAAATTCAGGTACCATAGTTCCTTTGTTGTTTCTCTTATAATACTTTGGATATTATTTTGCTTAGGTTTCTTAGTAGTCAAAGTGTTTACTAAAATGATTAATGATGGAGATTCTAAAACAAAGAAAATGAAAGTGGTAATAAAAAAAAAATCAATATAATGCTTATGATGTTGAAAAAAGTTTAGATATGGAAACAGGTGGAGGAGGAGAAAAAGTTATCATACCAGGTACATAATTTGTTTGGTTATTGCTCTTGTTACTTTTTGAATTTATTTAATTTCCATATTCATAACATTTTTGGATGCCTATTATAGGGAATTATGAGAAGAATGAAATTAATCAAGACAATGACCATGGAATGATGGAGATAGAAATTGGTATTAATCATTGTAATTTTTATTTTTTTTTTTAAATCTAAATTTTTATTTTTATTATCATGATTCATAGCATTTCATATGTTGATTATTGTAGGAAATAAAGAGAGTGAATATAGTGACCAATGGAATGTCCCACAAAACTACAATCAAGACCAAAATATTATATGGACGATTAAAGATGATTCGTTTTTTGTATAGTTGTTTAATGAGTTTTGTTCATTGTCACAATTTATAACGTTTTTTAATGTTTATTATAGCGACAAGCAAGGAGAACAAAAACATTGATCAAGTGAATGTGAAACAAAGCTTTAATCAAGGACAAAATATAATATCAGGTACTTATAATTTGTCCACTTGTTTTGCTTATTATTTAATGATTTTATTCATTTTTAGAATTCAAATTATTTTATATGTTTATTTAGAGACAAATAAAGGTAACAAAGATGATGATGAGGTGCAAAGTTACAAATATGAAGATAATATCATATCAGATACTTATAACTTGTCTTATTGTTTATCTTATTATTCTTCGAACTCTAATGATTGTAACTACCATAACATTGTACATTTTTATTATAAGAACAAATAAAAATGATAAAATTAACAATCAAAATAATGTTAAAGGTGTGTGTGTGTGTGTGTGTGTTTTTTTAAAGGTTGCATTACTAATGTTTTTCTTGGTATTGGTATTTGATTTAAGGTTTAATAAGAAGTACTATTGGTATTTCATTGAAGGTCTAATGTGTTTACTCTAGGTTCTATCAAGATGATAAAATAAATTATTATTTCATCTATAAATAGTGAAAACACCACTCAAGGTAAGTGTATCGTTTCAACAATTTTTTAGTAATTTTTGAAACATGAATAAAACGGTTTGACTAGATTATTTGTAATTCTGTTGCAGCCAAAATAACTAAAAAGAAATTAGTTATTTTTGAACTAAAGGACATTTTTTTTTATCATAGCATTGATGATGAAGCAACAAACAAAGGGCATATTGAGAAAATTGGAACTAATGCTAATTACACAATAGAGAAAAAGGTTATTTTGGATTCATTCACATGCAAAAACATCTTTTGAAATGTGTTTAAAAAATGAATCTCTTGACATTTCAATTTGGACAACAACTTTGAAGCAAAGCACAAGAAGAGTTTTAAAAAAGTTGGGGTTTCAGAAACATTACAAGATAAAATTGTGTTTATGTGGACTGCGTAAGATTGTAAACCACAAAATGGACATAAGGTCATTGACAATCCAACCAAAGTTATACACTAAGTCATTGAAAAAAATGTGTGAAATGCATACCCAATATGATGCAACCAATATTATTATAGTGGATTGTTCATTTGAGAGAGAGAGAATCTCAAAGAAAATGTGATTCTTGCCCCTCCATTCATTGGAACAAATCAAGAGGATAATTGGTTGATCGATGAACTATGGAGAATGTTGCTTAAACTCAAGAAGGCTACAGATGTGTGAGCTACTTTGAAAGATGTTCAATTACATTTAGAAGTACCTTAAGATGACCGATGTCTATTTCATGCTATTATATGTATGTCATCATGAATTATTGCTTTTATTTCACAACGCTAATAAAATAATTGTTGATTTGGTTAGTCATTACTAAAAAAAATTATTTTAGTGTTATTTATTTTTGGTGAGATATTGTGTTGATAACGATTATTGATTTCAATGGTCATTTAATGTTTTCATATCAAAATTTCCCATGCTATACAATTTTTTATAATGGATTACATTATATGTAAAAATTAATATATAACTGGTCTATTTGTTTGAATTAGATCATTACAATTATTTGTTTCAATTGTGGTTTAAGTTATCATTATACCTCTTAGAAATTAGTAATGTGAAGGATGGCCCATTGCATCCTTATAACTTTTTTATTCCATATAAGTTGAAAAACTATATTAGGTTCTACGTAGCACCAACAATAAACATACAATTTGTACTAAAAGAAGCACCAAAATCAACTAAGGTAGAGACTCTAAAAATTAGCATATAATTAATTAGGTTTGAAATTTAAAAATTGTAATATATTGTATGTGGAAATTAATATATAATTATTTTGTTTACTCGCACTAGACCATTGTAATTATATTTTTCAATTGCAATTAAAGAAATCATTATAAGTATTAAAATCAATGATTTAAATGGTGGGTCAATGAGTTCTTAGAAAAAATTTATTCCATACAAATTAAATAAAGGTATTAGGTTGTATGTATAAATTAAACATATCATTTGTTTGTTCATTTTAACAGAGCCATTGTATTTGTATTTTGTGATTACTATTAACTCGTTGTAAAATTCCCTTTGCATACAAATGGAAATAATTCATAATAAATGTTAATATCATTTTTAAATTGGTAGGTGTTTATGTCCTTAAGCAATGAAGTGTAGATATTTTAATATCATACATGTGGTTGCAATGCAGATGCAGATGGGCATTACTACAAGTCAAAAGATGTTGATATTTGAAATGGAAGGAGTATTCTTCCAATCATACACCAAAGATGAACAAAATTTTCATATTCAAAGAGGACTAGATTGATAGTTTGGTGAGAGTCCTCTTTTTTTTAAGGCCTTTTTAGTCAAGAGTATTAAAATGTTGCTTAAAAAATTATGATGTTACAATATGGACATTAAATGTCACTGACAAGTACATCTGAAAAGTACTTGAAAAATCAAATATTGATATAGAGGATTTTAAATTTGCATGGGATAGGTCTCATTGTCATTTGCAAACAAAATTGGAAGCAGGGAGAACAAGACAATTTTATGAGAAAAAGTTGATTGATTTGTGGTCCCAATATGGAGATAATTATGAAGAATCAAATGTATTACTAATAGATACAACAAAGCATACTTTTCAATTCATTGGATATCGATCAAACCACGTCTTGATAAAAAGCCTATACAGGAAAAGAGCAAGATACTTGACTTATGCAAGTTTTATTCCCCTTTCTTAAGACGCTTCATTGTATCAAACAAAAACACGAGTACATTCGAATGTTTAATAGAACATGTACTTCATTGTAGTGGATGGAGATAATTTCCTTTATAAATTTGTTGAAAAGTACATTCCAATTTTTCAGTGCATTTTGGAAATAGTTTTTGTTGTATCAATTTGTACGATTTTATATTTTTTGAAATATATGGGAATTGGCAATTATATTAATATGTATATTTCTTATTATTTATAATTTTTTTGCAATGACTTGTATCGAATTTTTTTTTTTTTTGTTAAATCTAAAATGTGTGTGTGTGTGTTCTAAAATGAATTGTTTACCTTTTAAATTATCTTACATGGACCATCGAGACATGTTATTTTTAATGATTTCTGTTTACTTATATGCATCAATAATCATATATAAATGTGAAATATAAGTTTTGAAATAGAACTCCTTGCAAACAAAGGTGTAATTCTTACTAAAGAAATTATAATAATTTTCTTGATAAATGCTCTGTGCACTATTCACTATTAAGGCTAATGGGAAATGTGTTGTAGATGAATGATTTGAATTTTTTGAAGCATAAGATATGTGATTTCTCAATTCATAATTTTCATAAATTTATATGCTTAAATCAATTAATGATTGTAGTTGCAATCATATCATATTGAAAATCAACAAGGCACAAAGTCGGTTATTCTTTTTTTACATATAAAATGCACTAATATGAGTGCATAAATATGATTTGTAATTTTTGGGATAAAAATATATTGTAAATAGTTTTGCATTTCTTAAAAAAACATATATAATTAAGATAATTGATTGTTAAGTGGACTATCAAGGTTTGGTTAGACACTATCATGGATGAATTATGTCTTTGAACTGTAAGGCATCTAATTTCATTACTTAAAGTTAATTTTTTGTAAATTAATATTTTAAATAAATTGAAATCATATCATTTGAGCTAGAATTATATTGACTTGTACTTAGTTATGTCCAATAATATGAGTGTATAAATGTGGTATATAATAGCCATATTCAATGATGCATTTCTTCAAAAAATAAGTCTTATAATTTCTTGGTAATAAGTACTAAGTGGACACTTTAGGCTAATAGGTGATGACACATAGGTGAATACTAGTTAAATTGTAGGGCATTTGATTTTTAATCCATAATTCTATCACTTAATTTATTAAGAGTATTAATTTCATATTGTATTGTTTTGAAACAAAACTCTATGTAAAACAAAATTATCTTCTTAGTAAAACATGGAATAATTAATTAACAATGTGTTAAGTGGACCATCTAGACTCATTAAAGAGATGGGTAAAAAATGGTTGTATTTAAACTTTTTGCACCATAAAACATTGATTTTCCCATCCATATTAACATTTTGTCATTTTCAATTCTTAAATAGTTTATTTTTGGTTTAAATAATTTCATAGAATCCAATAGGACTTGAAGAATTCTATTTGGTTATATGGATTGATAAAAGTTTATAAATGTGGTGCATTTTTGGAATGTAGCTCTTTATATATATATATATATATATATATATATATATATATATATATATATATATATATATATATATATATATATATAAGACAAATTATAAGTAATTGATAATGAGTTCTAAGTGGTCTATATAAAACCATTTATCGACTTTTATTTTCCTATCATGAGGTTTAATATAAATGTATAAATGTGACATTTTTTTGAAATAAAGCTCCATGTAAAATTAAATGATTTTCCTAACAACACATGGAAAAATTAATTGGTAATGAATGTTAAGTAGATTGTTCAAGTTCATTTAGGATATGGTCATAAATACATGTAATTAAACTTTCTACAACATACAACATTTGATTTTACCACCCCTATTAACATTTTGTAAATTTCAATTCTTAAATAGATTATTTGTAATTGAAATAATCTCATAGAAGCCAATAAGACAAGTATGTATTAAATTCTATTTTGTATGTATGTATACACGCAATTTATTTTTGAAATAAAGTTCTTAATGTAAGTAAAAATATATTTTTTAGAAAATTAATAATTTAAAATCAATTGTTGATGAGTTCTAATTGGTTTATTCTATTTTGAATTGACAACTTTTTCTAACTATGCATTCTTAAATCATTTATTTTTATATGTAATCATGTCATATTAGTCAGTAAGTCAATAAACCAATAATTGATTTTTATTTAACTATCATGTGGTTTAATATGAATGTATAAATGTGACATTGTTATTTCTAAAATAAAAATCCATGTAAAAATGCATTTTCTAATAAAACATGGATTAATGAATTCACAATGAGCATTAAGTAGATTATTTAAGCTCATTCAACAGATGACCCATAAATGGATGTCTTTAAACTTTTGCACCATATGACATGATTTTCCCATCAAGATTAACATTTCGTAAATTTCAATTCTTAAAGAAACTATTTGTATTTAAAATAATCTCATATAATCCAACAAGACTTGGAAGGTATTTATTGAATTTCATTTAGTTATATGTATTGATATAAGTTTATAAATCTAATTTATTTTTGAAATAAAGCTCTTAACATAAGTAAATATATATATTTTACAAAACTAATCAGAATTAATTGATAATGAGTTTTAAGTGGTATATTCAGAGTATATGAAAATTCAAGTGTCATAGATGAATGCCTTTTAATACATATTTAATCTTCAAAATCAATATCTTAACAATAATTTATTTGTATTTACATTAAGTATTTAATAATTAAAGAACACGAGGACTTATATAAATTTCAACTAAAATCCATGAGTTATGTTTCACAGTCATTTTTTCCCCATTAAAAAATCTTTTCGTTTTCTCCTCTTAGTGAAAGTAATGGTCAATCATGGTTTTCCATACAATTGAGACTAGTATTTACGTACATCGAGACTATTATTGGTTTTGACAATGTTTACAAGGAGATATCAATATCCACACTATTATCAACTGTACTAATATTTGAAAACCCTTGCCTCCACTACTTACAAGAAGACCACTAATTCTTGTTTACTTCAATTTGTGACATTGTCCATCACAATGGAACGACTTGAATACCCATTTAAGAACTCTCATTTGATGTACTTGGCTTTGAGTGGAGATAGATCAATGGTGCCTAACCTTCTTGAAATACCTAGATCAACAATGCCTAACTTTTATAATGGATTCTTGGATGCTACGAAGATGAATGATCACCCCCTCATTAGTGCTTCATAAAGGCACGAAGAGACCGTAGGAAACTTGAGCACAAAAACATTTTACTAGGTTTTTAGTGGAATATTTTCAATGCAACGCAAGGGACACACATCCTTGCCATTTACACTAAGATCCTCACATCACCATCATTCAATCAATAAATCTGTCGTAGGCTGTGGGAAAGGGGGTTAGAGTCACTAGACACAAAATTCAAACATCGAGGAATCTAGTCTGTTATCCATAACTATAATATCTTCATTGTATGTTAGACATACTAATATGATTTAGCTTAAATCAATTGCTTCTAAGAGTTTGATTTCACACTCCTATCGTGTATTGATACTATTGTACATAACAACTTCGTGTTTCACTTATTCATGATCTCTACTTGGGTGAAATTACTAAAAGTATTTTTATGTTGAATTAAGTTAATATGGCGATTTACAAAAGAATGAATGTTTATGAAGGCCTTGTAATAGAAAACTTCCAAATTTAATGAAATATGTGTTCTACAAGAGGTATCAATATTTTCCATCAGTTTGAAAAATTGTTTCTCACCAGATGGGAGGTGAAGAAAAACTCCCTATAGATTTTATTCAAATATGTTGCTCTTAAAAGGAATCTAGGGGAATCTGTCCGAGAATTCACAACTTGATTTAACAAGATTTACAATTCAATTCTAGCTGAGATAAAACCTCCCTCGGGATTAGTCTTGTTACATTATCATGACAGTTTTTATGCCAAAATGGCCTATCAACTCTGGGAAAGAAATCACGTTACTTTGGAAGTAATGAAAAGTAATGCAATCATAGTAGAAGCCAATTTGTTGGCTAAGAAGGAGAATTTAATGAAAATTGAGAAAAGAGTAGTGTTCAAAGAAGACTCATCTTCTTCACCTAATATCAAATTTGTTGTGATGTTGAAAACGATGGAAAATATGGTTGATAAGCTAACTCCTTCTAGGGCTAAGAATCAACGACAAGGGAGAAATTCAAACTTCAGGAGGCCTCAAGGGGCTCAGAACCATCCAAGAGACCAGAAGGTTGCTAATGATCAACAAGCTATTGTTTGAGCTCCTTTTTCGGAGGGGTTTGTTGATGAGGAGGTCACTGAAGAAGAAAAGCATCAAATTGGATGTTTTGATGATAACGATACACAAGTGTTTGCTACCAAGGAGGCGCACGACCTTTTTGTTGGATGCTCAGGTGAGAAGGACAAAATTAACAATTGTGATTCAATAGTTTATCAACAGAGCTATAATAATGTAGTAGAAGATTTTCAAAAGAAATACAATCTCAAGAGTCAGAATGTTCCCATAAAGATGTTGAGAAATGACAAGAATAAATTTGAGTTTAATTTGTCCTTGAATTAAACTGTGAATGAAAATCGAATTCTATTCTCATAGCAACTTGTAAATATTTGATTAAGTTTAATTAACTTAATTATATTAGAAATTTCGAGTTGGAATTATTTTTGTAGTCATATATATGTTCTCCCTAAATTTTAGGGGTCCAAGCTAAGTTATTTGAATTATAATTAGATAACTCAGTTTGATTAAGTTATAGACATTTAAACTAGTTCTAACTATTTGGGGAACTAGTAGAGGTCTAGTAGTGAGTTGGTGTGTTGGTGCATCCTTAGTGCTACTCTAGCTAACTAAAGATTCCCTCATGAGAAACTCATGCATGTTAGTTCAGAGAAATACCCAGTTCAGACTAAAGTGCAGGGACAATGTACTATTTGTTGTATGATGATCCGAGTTGTACAGGTCATGCATGGAATCAGAGAAGGACCCAGTTTTGGATTGCACAATTATGGAGGAAGGATTTCCCAATTAAATATGGTTTGATCCTCACAGGAATTTCACAAGGAAATAGGAGCTTTGTAGGTAGAATAATTGGCTAAGTGTTGGCTAGAGTGGGCTTGTGAGGTAGAGAGTTGATCATACTTGTGCAGGAATTGTTCTAGTGAGAACAAGCTTTGTATTATCACTCAAATTTCTGATTAATGCAATAGATAGTTTGGGCTTTGAGTAGTGACTTTCCCCAGAGAAAAATTGTGTTATGTGTCTTTGATTATTTTCCTCTTGTCCATTATTGTTTTCATCGATCTATTGGTTTCTATTGTCGAAAGAGTAGAGTAGATTCTTGTCTTGTGTTTTAGTACATTACATGAGCTGTGAATCTACAAGAAAATATACACGGTAATGGAGCTGAAGAAAATATAATAGAGGAGATTTCGAAGTTTTGAGTTTGCAGTTATAGGTGAAATTCGAATTTAAAATACATACTTCAAGATCGGAAAATGACTTTCTACGGTTTGAGGCTCGAGTATGACTTGGAAGGTAGCTCGAATTATATAGCCTAGAAGGATAAGATGGAGGTAGTGTTGGAGGATAATGACCTCAAGGAATTCATTGATCAAGGCATTCCTAATCTAGCAACATCGGATGCATAGAATCTGGCCGAATGGAAGAAGTGTGTGGCGAAGGTGAGGCAAATAATCCTTGAGGGAGTTTGAGACCACATTGTCTCGAGTCTCCATGGGAAGGAAACTATGTATGCTATGTGGAAAGCATTTATGAACCTATTCTAGAACAACAGTGACCATAGGAAGTTGGCACTGAAAGACAAACTTTGAAAAATCAAGATGGAGAAAGACGAGACCATTCCAAAATACTTTACCAAGTTCACTAACTATCATGATGAGCTTGGAAGTGTTGGAATAACTGTTGTCAAGGATGATATGGTGAGCTTAGCTCTCTTAGGAATTCCCAAGAGTTGGAACATCTATCAGCGCTCTGTCAATGGGAGGGAGAATCTTTCATTGTCATGAGCTGGGACATTTTGCTAAAACTGTCCGCTCAAGAAATCCAAGAAGAAGTCCTTAGGAGGAGTGGCTAGTGAGGCTTTGGCCTCTCAATTCGAATTGCACTTTACTCTCATTGCATGCATGGTTTCATCAATGATGGGTAGTGTATGGTACCTTGACAGTGGAGCTTCATTCCACATGGCTGGTGACAAGGAGTTGTTCAGTGACAATGGGAGGTCTAGTGCTACTGAATTTGGTGGAGTTGCTTTTCAGAGGGAGCAAGGTGCTCCTCTCACCTTGAGAGATGTTATGTATTTGCCGAGGTTGAAGAAGAACTTAGTATTGGTCGCCATGGTTGAGGATAGAGGCTATGATGTTATTTTCTTGAAAGGAAAGCTGTTCCTTCGAGACATAGCGACGGGTCAAGCAAAGAAGATAGGGATTCGAGTTAAGAATCTCTATAAGTTGGAGGTAGAGGAATGTGCTTCTTTGAGCACAAAACTAGAGAAGATGTAGATTTGAGACATTAGTGAGTTGTGGCACAAACAATTGGGCCACTAGCATCATGTGTTTTTGAAAATCATGCAGCAGATCTCTACTGGTCTTCCCAAAGGTACGCTAGATCAAGTTGATACATGAAGAGGTGTACTTTGGGAAAATACAACAAGGCTTCCTTTCACTGTAGAGATAGCCGAGCAGAGGTGATTCTAGAGTGATTCCATTCAGATGTGTGTGGACTATTCTTGACAACATCCACGAAAAAACACAGGTATTATGTTATATTTGTTGACGATTTTTCTCGTAAATGTTGGATCTTTTTCATGCAGAAGAATGATCAAAATTTCACAAAATTTTGTGAATTTAAAGCATTGGTCGAGAAAGAGTCTGGAAAGAATGTTAAAGCTTTGAGGAGTTAATATAGTGGTGAGTATGTCTCAAATGAGTTTAAGAAATTCTATGCAATAGAAGGGATTAAATCAGAGTTGATGACACCCCATAAACCACAACAGAATGGGGTGGATGAAAGGAATAACATAAGCATTATAGGGGCAGCACGAGTGATGTTGCATGATCAAGGCCTACCACTACACTTGTGGGTTGAGGCATGTAACACAATTGCTTATTTTCATAACATAATCCTGCATCGAATACTTGGGATGAAAACACCGCAGGAGGCTTTCTCCGATAGGAGACCAGATGATGGTCACTTCAGGATTTTTGGGTCATCAGTATATTTCCATGTGACCAAAGATGCATGGAAGAAGATTGATATGACAACAGAGTTGGGGATATTGTGGGATGCACGGATACACCTCACAACTATCATGTGTACTTGCTAACTAGCAGGATGACAATGGTTCACACGGATGTCAAATTTGATGAGGAGAAGGTCATGAGAGTTTCCCTTGAGAGGGAGCTTCAACTACATGCTGTTGAGGATATTTTAGCTCCTAAGGTTGAGGAGCCTCAGATTGATGTGGATCAGCCACATGCAAAGGATCCAAGAGTGGAGACATCCACTCAGAAAGAGTCTTCTAGAGATGGGAGAAAGCGCACCAGAGAGGTTGATAGGTTATTTCATGATGCATGGGAGAATGTGGGACCACCCACATCTCAGCATAGGTAGAGGAGGTCACTTGAGAGGTACACTAGGTACATGGGTCTTATGAGTGGATGTGTTGAGACAAAGCCATCTTCCTTTGAGGAGGCAGTGTAGCAACCAGTTTGGGTTGATGCCATGGTGGAGGAGTATGACTCCATAGTTTGTAATAGTGATTGGGATGTGGTCCCGAGGCCAAAGGACAAGTCAGTGGGGAGATCCCAATGGCTTTACAAGGTAAATCAAGTTGCAAATGGTAGTGTGGAGAAGCATAAGACTAGGTTTGTGGTATGTGGCTTTTCACTGGTAGAGGGGATTAAATATGATGAGACCTTTGCTATTGTTTCAAGGTACTCATATATCATATCTATATTGGAACTATCAACATAGATGGGTTGGAAGATACATCAGATGGATGTAAAGACAACCTTCCTTAATGGCATGATTGAGGAAGAGGTTTACATAGATCAACTTGAATGTTTTGAGACCTTCGACCATGAGTCGCATGTGTGCTGGCTCAAGAGAGCATTATATGGGCTGAAGAAAGCACCCCATGCTTAGTACACTAGGATCGATAGCTACTTCACCGAGTTGGGCTTCACTAAGAATGATGAGGATACGAACTTGTAGCGATCAGCTGACCAAGTCTTGCAAGGAGGATCTTGTAAGAGAGTTTGAGATGAAGGACATGGGCTCATGCATTAATTTCTAGGCATGGAAGTATGGCAGAGTGATGGGGTACTCTTTATGTCTCAGATTAAGTATGCCAATGAGATACTTAAGAGGTTTTTCATGGAGAGCAACAAAGCCATGGAGACTCCTCTAACAGGTAACTATAGGAAGGAGGATGCTACTTCAGGGGAAGTAGTGGAATCTATTGTTTGCAGGTAGCTTGTGAGTTCATTCATGTATTTGGTTAACACACGACCAAATATGTGCTATGCAGTTAACCAACTTAGTCAAGTGATGTTTAGGTCTACAAGGTTGTATTGGAAGGTGATGAAGCTTGTGTTGAGATACCTCAGAGGCACTACTCAGTATGGATTGTGGTACATACAGACAAAGGGAGTGAAGCTTAAAGGCTTCACCGATGCAGATTAGGTAGGAAGTCCATCTGACAAGAAGAGCACATCAGGAGGGATCTTTAGTATTGGGTCAGTAGTTGTTTCTTGGTACAATAGCAAATAAAGATCGGTTGCACTCAATTCAACATAGGTAGAGTACATGGCTACAAGTCAAGAAACATGTGAGGCCATCTAGATTAGGAAGATTCTGGTTGGTTTGTTTGGTCAGAAGATGGATCCAACTATGATTTATTGCAATAATCAAAGTTGTATCAAACTCTCTGAAAATCCAATTTTCATGATCGGTCCAAGCATATAGATATAGGATATCATCATCTTCAAGATTGTGTATTGAGGAAGATTATGTTGTTGGAGTAAATTCCCATGGAGGAGCAATATTTTGACATTTTGACAAAGGCATTGTCAAGATACGAATTCAAATTCTAGAGAGACAGGATCGGGGTAGATGATAATGCCTTTCTTGCTAAGAGGGAGTGTTAAGAAATGGAAACAAGAAATTCCAGTTTGTTTTGTACTTGAATTAAACTATGAAATAAATCAAATTCTATTCTCATAGAAACTTGTAAATATTTAATTAAGTTTAATTAAATTAATTAGCTTAGGAATTTTGAGTTGGAAGTATTTTTGTAGTCATGTATATGTTATCCCTAAATTTTAGGGGTGTAGGATGTGTTTATTTGAGTTGTAATTAAATAACTTAGTTTGATTGAGTTATAGCTGTTAAACTAGTTCTAAATGTTTATGGAACTAGTATAGGTCTAGTAGTGAGTTGGTGCACTGGTGCATCGTCAGTGCTACTCCAACTAATTGAATATTCCGTCATGAGAAACTCATGCATGTCAGTTCAGATAAAGACCCAGTTGAGGCTAGAGTGCAAGGGTAATGTACTATCAATTGTATGATGATCCAAGTTGTACAGGTCCTGCATAATGAGAGAAGGACCAAGTTTTGGATTGTGTAGTTATGGAAGAATCATTTCCCAATTAAATATATGATGATCCTCACAGGAATTACGCAAGGAAATAGGGGCTTGGTAGGCAACATAATTGATTAAGTGTTGGCTAGAGAAGGTTTGTGAGGCAAAAAGTTGATCATACTTGTGTAGGAATTGTTCTAGTGAGAACAAGCTTTGTATTATCACTCAAATTTATGATTAATGCAATAGATAGTTTGGTTTTGAGAAGTGGCTTTCCCCAGATAAAATGGTGTTATGTGTCTTTGATTATCTCCCTCTTTTAGATTATTGTTTTCATCGATCTACTGATTTCCGATGTTTAAAGAGTAGAGTATCATATTGTCTTGTGTTTTAGTACATTACATGAGCTGTGAATCTACAGGAAAATCTACACAAGACTTTGCCATAAAAGACAACATCTGAGAAGCAAGTTGATTCAGGGAAAGAAATACTGAAAAAAACTAGAGGAGCCTAATAAGGATGGCTCGAAAAAGGCGAAAGAAGCCAAAAAGGAGATTAAAGAATTGGAAAAAACATAGTCACTTTTCAATCTGGAAAATGAAATTAGTAAGTTAAAAGTTTTCATTCCTATTGTTGAACTTTTTAAGAAATGAAAAGCACAAAAAAATAATCTTCACAATGGTTAGGAGTTTGGAGAGTGATCATATCAATATATATTCAGAAGATTCCCTAAATCTAGATGATGATGCTCCAAAATTGTTTTTTTGCTCCACATGTCACTAGCATAAACGATGATGTTCCCACTTTTTATGTAAGTCTGAACATACATGATATGATTCTTCATATCGCTATGTTAGACTCTCGAGCTTCCCACAACTTGATGACAAAATCAGTAATGGACCATTTGGGACTCTAGATTACCAAACCTTACAAAGACATGTTCTCATTTGATTCCATAAAAGTAAAATGTTTAGGCCTCATAAAGGACCTAGTTGTAACCTTGGAAGCAATTCCTGCTAAGAGTGTAATGATGGAAATAGTGGTAGGAGACATTCCAATTAAGTTTGACATGTTATTGTCTCGGTCGTGGGCAGCAAGATCAGGAGGAACACTATAGATGGACATGACTTATGCATCAATCCCCTTGTTTGGTGAGTTGAAAATATTGCATCGGGAAGTCAAAATGGCCTACATGGTAAGCAGTAAAATTCAGCCAAATAATCATCCCATTTATGCAGTAGACATAGATGTAGTATCACAAATTTCTTTAATAATGTCTGTATTAATGGAGAATTGTTAGAACAGGTTGAGGTTGGTGTTAAGCAAAAATAGGATAAAGAATTTTCACATGAAGTTTGGAATTTATATTTTGATAGCTCCACTTCTGAGAAGGGATTTGGTGCAAGAATTTGGATTTTTCTGCCAAACTGTACTAGTTAGTTACATTCATACAAACTGTATTTCGATTGTACAAACAATGTGGTAGAGTATGAAGATCTGATTATTGGGCTGAACATGTTGAGAGATCTGAAAGCGAAGATAATTTGTATCTTTACAGATTCAGAGCTAATTGTGAACCAAGTCAAAGGTACTTATCAAACCAGACATCTAAGGATAAGGGCCTACTAGAATGAGGTATGGGATTTATTTTTAATTTTTTTCTCTAAGCATGAAATTTCTCTCATTCCTAGATAAGACAATGGAATTGCAAACTCTCTAGCAATAACAACCAGTGCATTTGGAATTCCTATTTATCCTAATGAAAAATATGAAATCAATGTTAAACATAAGCCATTTATCTTGAATAACACTAGGCACTATTAGGTGTTTGAAGACGAACAAAAAATGAAAGGTTTCTTGAAAGAACAAATGAATTTCTCAACACTCCAATTGAAAAATATGAAGGTGAGAACATAGAAAAATATGTTGAAACATTAGACCTTTAGAACAAGTGTTGTTGGGTAGGATATAATTCAGTTAAGTAATAACATAATCCCTAGAGGCTCAGTTCCTTTAGAGAGTTTGTTTGATTCAAATGATGTGGAAATAAAACTCATAATCCTGCGAGATGATGGGGAGATGGAAGATTATAATTTGGGAACTAAAGATAATCCAAAAATGGCCCAAGTTTCTAACACTTTGAAAACAGAGAAAAATATGAAGTATGCATAATTCTTAAAGGAATTTGGAGATGTATTCACCTAGAGATATGAATACTTGAAGGTCTATGATAAAACTGTCATCCAAAATACTATACCACTCAAAGAGAATGAGAAGCCCTTTAGACATAATTTGAGGAGAATTAACCCAAATCTACTTCTACTAATTGAAAAAGAGGTGAAGAGATTGTTGGATGCAAAAATAATCATCCCACTCAGATTTCCAAATTGGGTTGCAAACTTGGTAGCAATTAGAAAAAAGAGCGGGGAAATTCACCTGTGCTTGGATTTTAGAAATTTAAATTAATCCTCATTGAAGGATAAGTATCCTTTATCGAAAATGGATCACAATTTGAAAACGGTGGTTGGCTTAGAAAGGATTTCCATGTTGCATGTTTTTTTTGGGTATAATCAGATCCTAGTTAATCCAAAAGATCACAAGACTACTTTCACCACAACCTAGGGCACATTTATGTATTAAAAAATGCCTTTTGGACTCATGAATGTCAATGCAACCTTCCAAAGAGTGATGGATATCACTTTCGCTAATGAAAGAGATAAGTTTGTTGTAATTTATCTAGATGATATAACTATCTTTTCAAAAACATAATCTATTGACTTAAAGCATTTGAGGAGAGTCTTCACTAAGTGCAGGAAATTCAAAGTATCTTTGAATACAAAAAAAAAAATCCCATTTTTCTATGAAAGAAGGGAAGTTGCTGGGACACATAGTATCAAAGGAGGGCATTCAAATATATCCCAACACAGTGACGGTAATACAAAAGATTTAGCAACCAAGAAACAAGAAAGAAGTGCAGCCATTTCTAGGTAAAGTAATTTTTATTGCGACGTTTTATCCCAAATTTTGCAGAAATTTTGGAAGTAATGTTAAAAATACTTAATAAAGGAAGTGAGATTAAGTGGACTAAACAAGTAATGAGTTCTTTTAATGATATAAAAAAAGATTTAGGTCAAGCACCTTTACTTGGAAATCAAGCCTACCAAGTTAATTAAAGGAAAAGTTTTGGCTAGACTAATGACTGAAACAAATCTTAATACTTTTGGTATAAATTCAATTCTTTAATTATCAAATATTCTAGATGAAGAATAAGTGGTTAGAGCATAAGATTGTTTCAAAGAATGTTCGTGGTATGTTGATGTTGTTCACGTTCTACAGAATATACAAGTTCCACCAGGAATAGACAAGACTCGGGCTAGATTTTTGAGACTGAAATCTATTAAGTATTGTATTTTAAATGGTTATTTATATTGGAAAGGCCATCAAAGTATCTTATAGAACTTCCTATTAGAAGATGAAGCCAAGAAAATGAGTAAAGACTTTCATGAAGGAGCTTGTGGGTTACGTCATTACTGGAAGGCCACAACAGATAAAATCTTGAGAGATGTATTTTACTGGCCTACTTTATTTTATGATGTTAGAAAATAAGTAGTAGCCTGCGATAAATTTCATTTGTTTGAGGGTAAGTCAAAATTAATGTCTTTGCCTTTGAAACCTATCTCTGTGGAGGCACCTTTTCAGTAATGTGGCATTGACTTCATAGGTAAAATTCATCCGACATCATTGGCACAACACATATGGATCTTAATAGGGACAAATTACTTCACAAAATGGATTGAAGCACTCCTAAGAAGGCAAGCTATTGATCTCATGGTTATTCATTTCTTAGAAAACATTGTTTCTAGGTTTGGTTGTCCAAAGAGTTATTACTAGTAATGCACAATGTTTCAAATCCAAGAAACTAATAAAATTCTATAAAGACTACCATATCAGGCTTAGCAATTCCAGAAACTATTACCCTCAAGGTAATGGACTCACAGAGTCCTCAAATAGAAGTTTAATCAGAATTATTAAAATATGTTAGAAGACAACACGAAGACTTGGCATACAAAATTCAAGCTTTCCTTACGGGCAGATAGAGTTATTACTAAGAGATCAATCAACACTACTCCTTTCCAGTTAGTATATGGCGTCGACACAGCATTTCTTGTTTCAATTGGAATTCTTGTTATGAAATATTTACAAGAATTAGGAGAAGAACCAAATCATCTGCAGAGGAGGATAAATCAATTAATAGAGGTACAAGAAAATAGAGAGAATGTCTATGGAAAATCTGAAGAAGTTCAATATTAGATCAAGAAATATTTTGACAAAAAGACAAAAGAAGATGACTTTAAATGGAAAGATTTAGTTTTGAAATGGGATGCTTGAATTGAGGACAAGGGTAAGCATGGGAAGTTTGACAACATTTCGAAAGGAAAATACAAAATTGCATCTTTTCATGGTAACAACAGTTTCATCTTAGAATATATGTAAGGAGTATTACTTCCTGGAGGTCCAATCAATGGACGTTTCCTAAAACATTACATCTCCTGAAAAAAGAATGATTTTCAAATTTCATTGTACATATCCATATATTTTTGAAAAAACTTGCAAGTGTGGATGAGAATTTTGAGGAACTTGAAGCCCGAAGAGAAGGCCCTAAGGTTTTGATAATGTTATCAAAGAATAAAGTTGTTTTATAAGAAATTATGTTTTTAAAGTTCAAAGTCTATAAAAAGAGCCTATTTTGAAAGATGAGTTCTTTATTTTTGAGTCAGTAAAGTTTTGTTTTGAACCAACCTTTTTGTAATAAGTAGGCTACTGGTGTATGGGGTTCTTGCTTCCATCATTGATTGAAAGCATCACCATGTATCCCACTGTTATCACATTTTGATTTATAAAATGTTCTTAAGAAATTGTTGATAGCTTTTGTGTCAACATTTTTCATTTGTAATAAACAGGGAAATCGTTGTCAGTGATATTATCAGCCTATTGATGGTTTCACAGTTTTTCTTCAAAACGATGCACTGACAACAGGGTTATCAACATTTTGGGTTTGGTTGATAGGCCGATTATCAACGTCAAAATAAATTTCAAATTTTGATTTTTCAAATTGTGTTGACCATGCCAGCAACGAAAATGATGGCTTTTGGAAACGTGTCATGTCCATATCAAAGGGGTAATTAGTACTTGTTAAATCAATGTTTTCGGAGACCATAGGATATGGTTAATTCAATAATCATCCCAAGTTTAAACAAAGGTTCCCCACTACAATTATTAACCCAAGCTTGTAATGATTTACCTCACATTGTAATTATTTCACCCCATTGTCAAGTCATTTCACCGTTACTAATTTTTATTATTAGCTTTGAATTTGGTTATGCCTAGCAAGATTTGCATCTGAGATTTCCACAAAAATCTAAGATCAAATCCCGATAAGTTTCCTGCATTTAAGAACATAACAAAGTGGGAAAAAGAAGTAAGACTAACTAAAATGAGCCTAAGATATCTGACCTTTTGATGATCTAACCAAACATCTAGTAGCAATTTCAGTAGGAAGGGTGGGAAGAATTCTTCCACCAATACACAGATTATCACGATGTCGTAGCTCGTGTGTTTTCTTAGAGCTTCGATGGTAACCTGGTGGAAATTAGCGTACACTTTTTTCGAGTTATGGAGGAGCTAATTGTAGAGGATATGACCCTAACTACAGATGGAGAGCGGGTTTTTAGAAGCCATGTATTAGCTAGGATCAATGTCCCATTTTTCTTGAAGACACAGTTCAAAGAAAAAAATTGGAATACAGGCATGGAAAAATCATGGATGGAGGATAAATGGCATGACCTGCTTCACATTAGTCAGTAGTAATTCACATGTGAGGGGCGTTTCAATTGGGTAAATCTTTACCACTTTCATTTCCTAGCACATCTAGCTGGTTAAGTTAGGATGAACACTTTTTTTTATTTACTTGAGAGTTTAAAACACATGGCCACTCATTTTAGAGCTAGAACCAACACTTCTCCTCATTTTATCTACAATAAAGCTTTGATAAAAAAATTTATTGAAAACAAACTGGCCAAAGCAAGGAGAACTTGGAATCATTTCTTGTTTTGGGGAGGTTTCCAACCTCAACCCCCTAAATATCTAAGAGGAAGGAAGAAAGGTACTAAATAGGGGAGGAAAATTCATGTAGGAGCTCCCACTAAGTCAACCCCTAGCAAAAAAGTAACAGATAACCCTTCATCATCCTCTAGTCCTAAAATCCCTAAATTTTATCAAAGGAAAAGTGTCAGGCTCAAGAAACTAGACCTTGCATCCCCTGAAAATTTAACCTCTGCTATCATTTCTCCTTAGGTAGTAAGTTTTCCCCTTGAAGCATCCCCTACAGACAAGAATGTACGAGAAAATATTAAAGGCAAAGAATTGAAGTTGATATTCAAAATGAAGAAACTCCATTGTTTGAAACTTTTGAAGGAGGCAAAATACCCCATTCAAGGCCAACAAACAAATTAAAGTTTATAATAACGCTGAGAATCAATCCATAATTGGTCAAGGAGGTAATTAACGTAGACAATATGCCATTAAAGTACCTTATAATCAACAAGAAAAATACTCTAATTTCTAAAAATAACAAAGATAAAGAAACCAAGGGGAAAGTTCCTATGGAAACCAAGAAAAGAAAAAGACAAAAAATGGAGAAAGTAGATGTTCTTCTGAAGGCAACCAACACCCTCATCTAAGAGGCTAGGGGTCATTTTGAAATTTTGATTATGCATTGAGAAACAAAAATTTTTGGCTTATCATTGATCATGTGCCTGACAACATTATACAATGACAAACGTAGGGGGGAACTGACAGCTCTTTTGTTAGTGAATTTTGAAGGGCTATGCTGACATCTATGTTGTCAAAAAAAATTGAAGGGTTGTGCTAACATCTATGTTGTCAACGAATTTTGAAGGGTTGTGCTATTATCTCTATTGCTACCAAAATTTTGCAGAAAAGAGCATTGACGTTCTTATTATTAGTGCATTCTAAAAAAAGGCAAAGAAGAAAACATTAATAGTCAGTCTCTTAGAGAAATTATTAACTCAGGCAACTAAAAAATTTGGTAGTGGTAGTATCATCGATTGCACTAGGAAACCAGAGGAAGAAGGAGCTCTTACAAAAGAGTGTTTTTTCAAGAGTGTCTCGACCTATTTTGCAGCAAGGGACCTGTTTGCAAGAGAAAGAGTTGTTTTATCAATAAGGGACCTATTTCTATCATCAAGGGAGATCTTATGAAGTTACTTATTCTCAGCCTAGATACTAGCATATTTTCCAGAAAATAGTTTTATTTTAGAAAAACTTTATGAATTTCAATATATATTTCAAATACATGAACTTAGAAGTCTTTACCAATTTTTTATTATTGTAATTAAGTCTAAAGCTATAATCTTGTGAATAGTTAATGTAAAGTCTATAAACAAAATTTCTAAAGAATGAAATGAAGTTGGATTTTACTTGAAAATATAGCATTCTGTTGTATTATTTGAGCAGATCTTAAATATATACAGTGTTTGATGAGCATTTGCAGAAAATTGTTGTGTTGTAGTTCCATGTCTTTTTTTTTCTCTATTTTAAAAACCTTCTTCATGTCTGGAAAATTTAGGGTCTGAATTTGGGATTCTTTATGCTCTCGTTTCGTTATTTCTTAGGCATTAGTACTTGTTCAATTAGATAAAATATTGTTTTCTTTAGTTCTCTTCTACCAAGTTTCTCAAACTGTCAAAGGAGTTATTGCTACCCTGCTTTCTTCATCGTGCTCATTAAATCTGTAGCATCATTTGATAAGTCTACACTCCATGCCCAATGATTTATTTTATATACATCCCAACCAAATTTCATCATTCCATAGACAAATTTGGCCATAGAACTTAAAGTAAAACCTACTACTACAGTGACCTAGAGTGGCTGTGTTTTAGGGAGAGATCCCTCTCCAGGTTGAAGGGCCATCTATCAAACTCAAAGAGGTTAGAGGTTATCTACAAGGTTTTCCCGCAGCCAGGTTCCCTCAAAGAGATAACATTTTGGCATCATTACCAGGGAATGAAAGGCGTATTTTTCCCCAAATGATTTTTGTTAAAGATCAGATCTCTGAGGGAAAGATGAGATTCGCGTATCAGTTTGGCTACAAGATGTTTTCTCTAGAGACTCCACATTACAATATTAAGTGTTCTTATTATTGAATTTCTAGATCATATAGGCGTTTATACTGAGAGGAACCCTGATCCAAATCCACCCCATATTTTTTCAAGCCCAAAAAAGTTGTTTAGGAAAAACGATCCTAAGGAATAAGGTACGGTCAATTTAGAAAGGTCTTATTCTCTACCTATAAAGATTGAAGTTTTTGAATATTTAGTGTTAGATATTAAATTTGAAAGTAATTTACTTATATCTAACTCCAAAAGTAGTACATCGGGTATTTTTCTTGATCCAATAGATCTAAAGACCTTTACCCCTGGGCCCCCCATCCCAAAATTAGAGCTATTACCATAAGATTTTGAGATTTGGTCTCATTTTCAGAAACTAGAACATAAAGTCTAGGAACTCCAAGAAGTTGTAGCTAGATCTCTAAATTTTCCTTATTTCATCCCATCTTCATTTTCTTGAAATACTCATTTGTCCTCTGTGGGTTTCCAAAAGCCTATTCCATCAACTTCTATCGCAACAATCTCAATGCCTCTGATATCTGTTGTCCTAACTCATGTTGTTAGTGTAGTTTCATATACTAACCCCATGGTTTCCTAATATACACCTTTGGATCTTGGCGGTCAGATACATGACCTCTTTTTAAATTATGGACATCGTCTGATTTAGTTTGATGGTACTAGGTATTATACATCTTAGTAGCATGTAGACAATATTAATGACTTTATATATCTAGAGGAGGTTGACTGTCACACGGAATGAGTCGATCTTGCGGACAAGATAGACCTTCCTAGAATCTAAAGAGACCTAGTGACAAGCAAGCCAATCAAAAACTATCTTTCTCTAAATATGAATTTATAAACAAAGGCAAACAAGTGTTTTAGGCCTACCTTGGGTCCAATGCAAGTTTGTGGAAGCCTCGCTCCTTCGATCCAAATGAGCTCCCTCGTTGCGAATCTGCAAACACAAACAAGCAAACAAATTAAATAGCACCTGAAAAGCCAATATCATAAAACATATTTAACATGAAGATCAAGGAATTCATGAAACAAATGACATAAGACAATTTGTTGAGAAAAATGAATCTGATTGTATTAATTCAAATCAAAGAAGAACTTTACAACCTGTATCTTGACGCTGTACAAGCTCCTCCCAGGGTCCAACAAGAAGTTTCCTCTACTTTAACAAGTTTCACTCTCTTCCCAATGAAGCCAAAAAGGTATGTGATCTCTCCTCTCAAGCTTAACTAGGAAGTCTCAATTCCACCAGCATTTACCCTCAAAAATGTTCAGCTTTCAACCTCCTTAGCAACCAGCCCAATGCCTGAATTTATAGTGCAATGGAGGGAAGTTACTAGGTCCTCCTTCAAAGGGATAAAGCCCTCCTTCAAAGGGATAGCTCCTCTCATCAAGGGATTAGCTCCTTCTCATTTGGGATGCATGAACCACCTAAGAGCGACCAATCCACGTCAAAATTCCTTCAGGAATCATCTAGAATTAACCCAAAGTGAGTTTTTTAGAATAAACTTGCGCCTTTTTGACTTTCACAGGGGTCCGCACCCACTCCTTTAGGGACAGAGCAGGCAGGTCCACAGTTTTTGTAAACAGTAGGTGCGGGACAGCAGGCAACAGTGAGAGAAAGTGCGGAACCAGAGCTTTGTTGATTTTCAATGTCTTTCTCTCATTTTCAAAGCTTGAATTGAAGATTTGAGGTCTGAGACTTGCTTAGGAGGACAATACAAGTGATGATGGACCCATACTGACTGCAAATAATCATGGTGACGATATTTTTGTGTAACAGATTGCCCCCTAAAGTGCGAAGTCTGTAGTAGATGAGGATTTCATTCATCATTTAGGAATAGTGGAGTACTTTATCATTTCGAGGATCATCTTGTGGAGAGCTCGTTCAGAACCTGTAAAAAAATTCAATGCAAGATATATATATGAGATCATATCATCCCTGAGGTAGGCATTCCCATACTCAGATCAAAACTGACTTAGAAAACTAACTACTGCTCTGATACAGGAATGATCTTGTAATACATCACAAGTATAGACTCATGTGGACACAGTATGGATGCAGCCATCTATTTATGAATAGTCCATCATATAATGAATACAAAATTCCTCGTAGCCTGGATTGCAGAAACTAGATCCAGGGTCTTCATTTCTACTTCTCGAAATAGTACAATTCTATCCATGCGAATGAATGTGTTGATGTCGAACATGGTAGAAACCACTTGATTGCTAGTCAATGAAGTAAACTGTTAACAAGTGTGAGAGAAACCACCAGTAATGTCTATGGCTCTCAAAGTACCCAGTACAATCCATGAGATGTGAATAGATGTGTTGATGTCGAACATGTCACGAAATCCTTTGATCGAAAGTCAATGATGCAACCTGTCGTCAAAGGTGAGAAACCTGCCATTGAGGCATGCAGATCCCAAGGTACTGATGATTTCTAGATCATCTTTCTAGATAATGAGCTGAAGTTGATAGAACGCGATCCGTCGCAAGCAAGCCTACAACACGAAATCATAGATCAAGTTGAAGAAATTTAGTTGCAAGGACTGACTCAAGGATGGTCAAGATGGATGACAGATATTTTGCAGATGAATGGCTTATTGGCAGTGACCTCTTGAACGCATAACAACACAACAGATGGTTTGGTGACAATTAACCCAAAGTTAATACCCAGAAACCGACTGAAGACTTTCAATGTGGTTTGATCAACTGTTAGGCAATGGATTTCCCAACCCAGGTGAATAAAAGTGTTGTGTTCAAGAGTGGTTACAAAGTATGACAAACAGGATCATTTTTCTCTCTTTTCCCCCACCATTTCTAGCAAGTACCTCTTTATTTTTGACAAGCTTGAGGAGGACAACATTTGCTTGATTATAAGCTCATCCTTTGGATGAGTCCAACTTAGTTTAAATTCGAACCCTAAGAAGGAGTGGTTCGTTCCTGTTTGTAATTGAACAGGTCTTTTACTGTGAAATTTTAACGAGTCCAGTATAGGAGAAACTCGGCGTTTTTCAATTTTAGAGAGTTTGAAAAAACTTAAGAAGACTGCAGGGTTGACCTTTTTTGTAAATTTGTGTCTCTCAAGCCTGAAAAAGTATAAAATAATACTTGAGAGAACTGCTTGATCTTTACGACCAAGGAGTATTTTTCGTAATTAGTGCCCCTAATCCGAAAAAGTAAAAAAGTGATCAACGACACGTCGTTTTATAACCAATATCGAATTTGAAACGACAAAAATTCGGCAATCTTTTCATGTTTTTACAGTTAGAAAAGAGTTGTAAGTGGATGTCTTTTTAGTTCCGTTTTAACGAGTTTAAAAAGAAAAACTCAGCGATCTTTTCATGTTTTAGGAGTCAGAAAAGAGCTTAAAGGTGACTCTAAATATTTTTTCGTCGAAAATGATAGATTTGAATCACCAACCTTCGATCGATGCATTGAAGGCATGCGGCTTGTACAAATTCTGGGCCATACCTGGCATGAGGGCCCAGGTGGATTTCTTACAGTGGCTGGTTGACAGATGGAGCATACAGGACCAGTGCTTCTTCATTGGTGGCCACCAGCTTGAAATCGAGCCGGCAGACATATACTTCTTGATTGGTTTGCCTAAGAGAGGCGAAGACTTGACTCTATTCGGGACTAGGCCAGGTGGCCAGCCTGTCGATAGCCTCTAGAGTTCTACAACAGCTAGGCTAGAGACAAAGGGATAGACATTAAAACCATATCCCTTCCTGAACTCATGGTGATCGCGTTTACTGTCACCAGACTTTGTGGGAGTGCCGCATTACATATTGCCATCGGATCCCAGATGCGGATGGCAGTTGACTGCTTTCGAGGCACCATCTTCAACTGATGCGATGTTGTGTTGGCCAATGTAAAAGGCCAACTAACCAGAGCCAAGAACGAACAACTGAAGACCTTTGGTTATGGGGCTTTAGTTGTGAGCTTTGGTCTAGAGAGGGTTCCAATGTTGATCCCGCAACACCTTACTGTTGGAGCTGGGCTTCCTCGAGAGCCCAAACTGATGCGATGGGTTGCAGTTATGGCCCGTCATCCGGACGAGGGGACAGAGGTTGTTCGATTCAAACCTGAGTATTTCCAATGGTTGGAAAACCATGTTTTTTCTATTCAGGACTTCCCTTATGCTGGGGTAGATTTTCGTGGTGACCCAGACATGGCTCTTCCACCAGAAGAGCAATGGGATGACTCAGGTAAAATCATTTTCAACATTTTCCTATTTTAATTTTTCTTATTTTTCTATCGTCCCAAAACTGATAGTAAAAGTTTCAAATGTAGATGTGGGTCCATAGTGACCAGCCGCTCTCTAGCCTTACGAGAGGAAACAACCAGTTGCAGCCACGCCAGCCCCACAGGACGAATCAGCAGAGACTTTGGCCGAGTTGGAGAGTCATCTAGAGCGCTTGACAGGAGATATTTCGGAGACCAGCATAGATGACATTCCTCATCGACTTCAGCTCTATGTGATTGGGGGAGGTTCCTTTGCAAGGTGGCCCGTGCAGTGGTTTCTTATCGAGATCATCACCAGTGATAGGATGATCGCCTATTGTAGGCACATATGACATTTTTTCTTTTTGTACTTATCATTTTTGTCGATCATAAGGTTTTTTTCAACCTATGATCGAGGACGATGTATTTTTGACACACTCCTATATATATATATCACTATTACCGGCTTATCTTGTAAATCATGTTATGGAATGGTTTTAAATTTACATGTATGATTATTGCAAATGTCTACTTAACATTCGAGAAGCAATTGCATCTGCTAATGTATTTAAAGATCTTGGAATATGTTGATATTCAATATAATCAAATTCACGTTCCAAGAGACGCACTCTCAAAAATAATCTCAATAACACTGGATTTCTAATGGCATACACTCTATTAAGCTGTAATACAATGAGTTCAGAATCTAACCTCACTATCAAACTCCGAATCCCAAATGAAATAGATTCAGATAATAACTCAATCACTGCACTATACTCGGCAATGTTGTTCATTGTTTGACCGAGGCTTACCCCATGCATAGATACCAACTCGTCAGAGGGTGAATAGATAACCCAAGCTGTGGAAGAAATGTTCCGTGTATTACGACAAGCACCATCAGTGAAACCAATGTATTTTTGGAGAGGCATCGACATCTGCAATACCAAGAGTAAAACCAAGATAAGCAGGAATGATGACGAAAAACACTCTCTAAGCTAAGCACACTTTTTAAACTAAAACACACCAGCTAGAAAGAAAAACTATCCTAACTAAAAATCTCCATACCCATTCTTTAAGCATAATACCTCTTCAGGTAAAGACCATTTCAGGGTTTACCTAAAGAGTCCCCGTCAAAGTCTACCAATTCATAGGCCCCATTTGCTAGCTTTCGCTTGACAACATAGGGACCATGCCACATAGGAACGAATTTTCCAGTGCCTAATTTATCATTAGCTTGATCATAAACTAAGACTAGATCTCCTTCCGAAAAATTTTGAGGGGTCACATTTCGATCATAATGAGCTTTCATATGTTTTGCGTGAGTTTCGATCGCCAATGCAGCATCACGTCAATTCTCATCTAATTGAGCCAAGTATAACAAACGTTTTTCCTCTTCGGAAGTGGCTGGAAGTAACTCGATGGCCATTTGCAATGACGGGATTTCGCATTCAATGGGTAACACAGCTTCCAGACCATAAACTAGTTGGAAAGGAGTGAACCCTGTTGATGTTTTTACTAAGGTTCGATACGCCAAAAGCACTGAAAATAGCATGTTATGCCAATTCGACCGATGAATCCCAATGATTCATTGGATCATGATGACTAAAACTTTGTTGATGGATTCAACCAGACCATTAGCTTGTGGATAATAAGGAGTTGAACTATCGTGATGCAAACCAAGCTGGCCTGTAAGTTCGGTCATCATAACGTTTCGAAAATGATGCCCATGATCAGTGATAATCACTTGTGGGACACCAAACCTAGCAATTATATGATTGAACACAAAAATTGCAGTTGTCTTGCCGTCTGCCTCAAATGTAGGCATCACCTCGGCCCACTTGGTAAAATAATCTACCGCAAGAATGATATATGCATGCCCCCCGGCTGAGTGAGGGTTACAGGTAATAAAATCGATACCGCATTTGGCAAAAGGACAAACGGCAATCATAGGGTGGAGAGGAGCAGGTGGAGTGCGCATCTTTCGATCAAAAATTTGGCAGTTGTGGCATTTTCGAACCGCGTTAATACAATCTTTAAACAAAGACGGCCAGAAGTAGCCAGCACGCAATATCTTTTGGGCTGTGGCATACCCAGACATATGACCGCCACATGCTCCAGAGTGACAGTCATTTAGAAACGTTTCAGCTTCCTCGTGAGTTAAACAACGTCGAAAAACAGAGTCCGCCCCATGGCGATAAAGAGTATCTCCAATAATCCTGAATTGTTGGGACTGGAATCATATTTTTCGACGGTGTGACCTTGAAATTTCTTGTCGAAAGGATTGGGTCTGGAGATAAACGATGATATCCCCATACCATGGATCTAAAGTGTTAATGAGAAACAAGGATTCATCTGCAATGGGCTCCTCCACCACAGTTTCCGTGTCAGCACGCGGGAAGTCACACATTAATTCCACAAAAACTAAATATTTCTTAGACTTAGATTTTTCAAATTCCAAGTCGAACTCCTGTAGGATAACAATCCATTTAGAGTACTTTCCCCCTAGCAATTGCTTGGTCAAAATGTATATCATAGGGTTGCAATCAGAAATTACTGTAGTTTTACATAGTAAAATGTAGTGACGAAAACGTTGGACAGCTTGAACAGCTGCCAATGACAATTTCTCCACATGTGAGTATTTTAGCTCAGTTGGATTTAAAGTTCAACTAAGGTAATATATCACATGTTCAGTACCGAATTCATCTTCCTAAACTAAGACCATTCCAATGGTGGAATGAGAAGCGGCGAGATACAAGAAGTAGTCCTGGTTGTAGTTGGGAGGATGCAATAACGGTGCATGGGTCAACGCGTGTTTTAGTGCATCAAAAGATTTCTAAGCTATCTCATCCCAATAGAATGGAGTATTCTGTTTCAACAACCGGGTAAAACCCTTGGTAACCTCGACGTAGTTAGGAATGAATCGTCGTAAAAAGTTTTCTTTCCCTTGCAAACTTTGGAGTTGGCGAAGACTCGAAGGAGGAGGAAATTTGACAATAGCTTCGACCTTCGAGGGATCGAAGCGAATGCCGGCTTTTGAAACAACAAACCCCAACAATCAACCTGTTTCTATACAGAAAACACACTTGTGTGGATTCAACCGAATCTGATAATTCCTACACCTCATAAAGATTGCTCATAAATGGATGAGATGATCAGCTCGATGTAATGAATGAGCAGGAAAATCATCGAGATAAGGTTGCACAATGTGCTTGATGTCATGAAACGCATAAGACATGGCCCTTTGAAAAGTTGCTCCGACATTCGTGAGCCCAAAAGGTAATTTGCAATAAGCAAATGTCCCCCATGGACAAATGAAAGCCGTTTTTTGTTGATCGACAGGTAGAATATTGATTTGATTGTATCCGAAAAAACCATCCATGAAGGAGAATATTTCGCTGTGGGCACAATCATCAATGATTTGATCGATATAGGGAGTTGGGTAATTGTCCTTTGGACAGGCTCGATTAATGTCCCTATAATCGATACATATTTTTATTGTCCCTTGCCTTTTGTTAACCGGAACAATATTCGATACCCAATCCGTTAACGGGATCGGATAAATGAAACCTGCTTTGAGTAATTTTTCAACTTCTGCTTTAATAGCAACAGCTTTTCTTGGGTGAATCTGATGCAAACGTTACCGGACGGGTTTAGCATCCGGGTAAGTCTTGATTTCATGAACAACAATCGCGGGATCAATCCCTGGCATTTCCTCATAGGACCAGGCAAACACGTCGCGAAATTCTTGAAATAGGGCCGTATATATTTGAATTTCGTCTTCTGTACACGAGGCACCTATATGAATGTTCTCAACAATTCCAGGTTTAATCAAAATGTCAATAGGAATAGTTCGAGAGATGTTTCCCAAATTTAACTCTGAATCAAGATGTTTCATTGGATTCTGAGGTTCCTTGACATATTCAGTCGTAAAAATTGATGAAAAATCATTTTCAAAACAATCATTCTTGGGTAAGAACGAAGATCTGTGATGGAGATCTTCCCATGGTAAATCATCTACACATAGGATTTCATGAATTTGCTCATCAAAGTGAACAAGTTCAGAAAACGTGATAGAATCCGAGCTTGATGTGAAAAGTGATTCCTCACGGACCACATTCATTAAGTCAATTTTGGTTGAAGATAGGTCGGTAAACGATTGCTCGGCCTCATATGCAATTTCATATGGACTCAATGGCATAACATCGCCAAATGAGTCTATCTCAAATTCAAAAGGAACGATCCAATGATCATCATAAACAATGGTGTCTGACGAAATCATATGAATGGTTGCAAATGAAGACGATGCGTTGATCGGAGGAAAAGGAAAAGTTTCCAGTAAACCGGCATCTTTAACTAGTCCTACTCTAACATCCTTATACGGGATAGTCGTTTTTCCGACACGCTGAATACTTTCAGAAGAGGCTGGGTCAGATGAAAAGTAAGCCAGCTGGTCTATTGTTACGATCTTTCCATTATGAGGAAACTTTATAACCCGAAAGACCGCTGAAACGACAACTGTCATAGCGTAAGACCAACTACGACCCAAGAGAAGGTTGTAATCTAGAGGGGCATCAACCACCTCCACATCTAGATTAACGGTTTTTCCTTCAACCCCTATAGGTAAATCCTGTAGAATGCCAAAAGGATGAAACCCACAGCCATCAAAGGCCTTTAGAATCGTCAGGGATTGATTTAGTGAAGGAGAACCAAGCGATCTCCAACACTGTATCGACATAATACACGTTGAGGCTCCCTCATCAATCACAATCCTATGAATAGGCATGTTTTTGACTATCACTGGAATCTGGAAAGACATTTGATGAGGTAACCACAGCGTACTATTTTCTAGATCGAAAATTATTAGGTTCGAGTCCTAAACATCAACAGCTCCTATAGCCGACAAAAGTAATTTACACTGTGCTGGACATGATTGCAGCACTTCCAAAGCCGACATTGATGAGGGTGAAACAACTAAATTCTCAACAATGTTATAGTTCTGAGCCGCTCTTGCATGTGGATTGAAATCTGAATTTCGAAGTATACCCTTGGCGGGCGGTTTGATTACCAAGTCTGGATTAGGTTTCTCGATCTGTAGTGGATCAGAACCGGGAGCTGAGGTTGATGGGTTAGAATGAGAAGATTTTGCTTCTTTACCATCAACAAGACTTTTACTACCATAATCATGCGATCGAGTCGCAATCCTAACATGGGACATCATCAGAATGGTTTCTTCATTGGCACTCGAGGAAGAACCTATCATCTTACTGTCTTGACTTGGAAAAGGATCCTTCAAAACAGCAGGCTTTTGGGAACCTTTGACAATTTTCACAACCTCTGCACGATCAGGGCAGTCTCTTGTAAAATGTTCTTTGTCACAAATGAGACAAGGATAACGAGGTTTGCATTTTTCATCATTGGATTCCGATTTTTCAAGTTTCTCTTTTGAATTTTTTTCCATTTTATTCTTCTTCTTCCCTTTCTTCTTGCCACCGGATTTTGATTTGGCTGTAGATGACTCTACAACGTGAATATCGGCGGAAATCTCTGCGAAAGAATCTCCTGTCAGGGAATCAGGCAAGGTTATGATAGGAGAAGAATTCTTGGAAGACTTCTTCTTACTTTTAGTGTTAACGTACCAATCATACCATCAGTGGCATGAGACCCTGAAGGAGCTGCAGCAATTTGATTTTGCTTGGGAAGATCGGGGATTTTCTCGTGTAACGTACCTGACTGAATATAAACCAAGTCAAGGTACTGTGCTTGAGCAATTACTTTCTCCTCAGTAACGACTCCGGCCTTAGCTACATCTTCAGTTATCTTTAGCAACAAATATTTTACAAACCATTTAGCCAAGATCTGATCCGGAATAAAAACCTTCACTAAACACCGTCGACGTCTCCATTCATGAATGTGATTTGAAATGTAAGTGGACATCGATTCCTTTAATGAAGTTAGTAATTCTGTGCCATTGTCATATCTGACTGGCAACTGAAAATGAGTTAAAAACGAGGTAGCTAACTGACTAAAATTATAAAAAATGCCTCACGGTAACTCAATGTACCACTTGGCCGCGAGACAATTAGAGTGCGCTGGAAAATCCTTAGATGGATTGAATCATCTGAAATGGAGTTAGATGCACACCAGAGGTGATAAGTCATCACATGGTTCGACGGGTCCTCTCTTGATTTGCCTTCAAACTTAGGAATATCACTAGGCAACTTATTCGGCATTGGCGGCCAAAACGGAAGATAATTAATGGGATCATTCGTTAGGCGCGACAAGTTAGGGAAGTCCAAAGTTGCGATAAACGGTAACTGACGATTAGGGTCCCTAAAACTCTAGGTCATGAGACCAGCCCCAGGAGGAGGATATCCAGGATAACTAGGAATAGGAATTGCATTTGGGATATTGTATCCTCCCGGAAAACCAGGATTAACCGGACCATACTGGGGTTGTTGAGGTTGTTGATATGTGTACCCAGGGTACGGTTGATACTGATAAACTGGCTGCTGCACAACAGGACCGAATTGGTACTGTCCCTGGTACGGTTGATAAGTAAATTGTGGTTGACTTGTGACAACCGTACTTGAACTAGGTTGTCCTACAGGCATCTGAACCGAAGTTTGAATCGTGGATCCAGACGGAGGTAAAGATGTCGGAGGAGTAGATACAGGAACAATAGAAATCGGAGCTGTCGATACTCTAGAAGTAGGTGGGATAGATTGAACAGATGTTGCGGCAGTTGCAGTAGTCGTTTGAGGTGGAGTACGAGGCGTACTAGGCCCAGGCTGAGAAACTATCGAAGGTACAGAAGTTTGAATAGTAGACTGGACAGGTTGCTGGGGTTTACCAGACACTAAGGGTTGTCCAGTTTGAGATGACAACTATACATTCGGTTGCAAGACCTATTGAGTTTGCGATGGATCCCACACTAAATTCATTCCGGGGTACGGACCCATAACAGGCTGAGAATATTGAGGACCATAATCGGGATGAGGATAGGATTGATAATTCAAAGGTACATTTCTCGTTCCTTGAACATATGATTGACCGAAGGGTGGTTGGAAACCTTGGTTCGAGTACTGACCTTGGGGTTGATGCCCTTGAGGCACGTACTGATACTGGGGTTGACCTTGAGGTACATATTGATACTGGGGTTGACCTTGGGGTACATATTGAGTCCGGGGTTGACCTTGAGGAACGTACTATCCCGTAGGTATGTATTGTCCTTAAGGTTGCCCCCCAGGTGCAAATTGGGAACCTTGAGGTTGCCCCCCAGGTGATAATTGAGGATTTTGAGGCTACCCCCCAGGCGATAACTAGCCACCTTGAGGTTGAGGATTAGGAATAGTACCTGACATCATGAGAATATCTTCTACGCTCAATGGTTTAGTACCATTTCTTCCAGTTAATAACCCTTGTTCAATGGGTTGAGGAGATGCTCCTGAAAAAGTACCAGAAAGTGACTGATACCCAGAGGGAACAGAAGGACCGTCGTACAAAAAGGATTTTGGTGATTGAGTAAACATGGACGACTGTCTTGACATATTTAACGGAGGATAGTAACCTCTAGGTGTTGGGTGATAAGGAACACGAGGTGGTGAAAAACTTAACCCTGGGTTTTCTAAGAAATTAGTCAAAGAAAGATACCAAGCACTGCTCCTAGGTGGACTGTAAAAAATTGATTCACGCTCCCTTAGTTCAATAGCAGGTTGATTTTCAGGGATAGGGATGCCTACTTCTTCTTCCGGAGTAGCAAGTTCTTCGATAGCTATAAGTCCAGAAGGAAGATTTTGGGTAATTATTCTTTCTACCCTAGGTGAACTAGGACCACTAGAAGCTGGAGAAGCAAACCCCGATGTTGGAGTAGCAGCAAATTCACTTTCAAGTTCGGATATTTCAGGTTCCTCACCTGTATCACTAGTAGACGAAAAGCTACCAGTAACTTCGGAAACAGACACTGATTGTGGATTGTAATCTACTACTAAAGCTTGAAAATCAGGATGTACCACCAAAGAAGACTCTCCTTCTTCAAGTGATCCAACTCTACTGTCTCTAGGAGTTATGAGGGCTCTCAACCCTTCAGGCTGGCTCGGTGAAAACTCAGGAGGTTGGCCCCGAAGTCTACGGGACTTCCTCGGTAATTCAGCCACGATTAAAAATTTTAACTACTTCACATGCAAACAAAGTAAAATCTCAATGAAAACCACCTAAAGCCTCTAAATAACCAAACAAATTTGAATCACACGCCTAAAGAATCTAGGAGATCAAACATACACAAACAGTAACTTTCCGTACTAAAAACACTAGTTGGTGATGAAATCCAATGTCGCAAAGTTCAATACAGAAATGGTGGTTGGAAAAGTTACCCCAGCAACCTGCTTAATGAATAGACTGGCATAAGTTTCTCCACTTATCCGTCTCGAGTGAAGAGAACCCCCCAGAAAATCCAAGTGAGTCTAGCCGACGTCTGCTCCAGGTACAGTGGGATCTTCCCACCACTGTCACCTTAGGAAGAATCCTAAAGAATATGGTCACTAAGGTTACCAACTGAAACAAATATACCTGGGGGAACAGTCTACGATCTGATATGCACGCAAGGGCAGAGTAGCAAGCTCAATCCCCTTGAAGGCTCCTTGACATAATCCAAGGTTTACCAACAAGTGACCCCAGGCTCCTCGACAATGGTTAATCTGAGGTTTACCATTTTTAATACGTGAATATCTGGCGTCGTTCCCAATGAGGAAGGATTGATTCCCACACTGGTTCGGACATGATCTCGTGCTTCTCCTTTAAGAGGAGCTTTCCCAAAGCATAAATGCAACAATTGGATTTCTTCCCTACCACAAGATACAGCTACTTGTTTGTTTTACTGTCTTGGAGAGTTAATTACTCTCCTACTCCAAGACACTAGCCTAAGCTATGTTGGTGTATCAGAGCCCTAGAAATAAAAATATTACTAGATGAATTTTACTTTAAGCGTTATTTTTATTGGTTTTTGTTTAAGTCAAGAGGTGCGGAGATGAAACTCATGGTATGAAGACTCAACTCAAAATCACTAAAAAATGCACTTAAGATGATTAAACAATCTTTTCTCTTCAATGAACTTCTAGCTAGGAAAGAGTTTGAGAATGCAAATACTTGTAAACACAAATATTTCTTAACAAACAAATTAAAAGAAGAGCTTTTGTCCTTTCCAATGCACTCAAAATGAGACAACTAGCTATTTTCACAAAAATTTCCCTTTTCTTTTCAAAACACTCAACCACTACAAAAACAAACATTTTCAAAAGAGATTTTTTATTTTTTATAAAACACTCAAAACTATGGAAACGACTAACTTTGAGATCTATAAATTATAAAAAACTATTTGAAGTCAAAGCTTACAAGATGTCTTTTTTAAGGATGTTTTACTTAGCTAGATGTAAACTAAAGACTAATTTATGTAGAATCATAAATCAGTCAAAAACAAGCAATTTTGTTGTCTTCTTTAAAAATGAAATCCAAACTTTTAAACACAAGCTTTTCAAAGTTTTGCAAAGAGGAAACACAAGGCGGATTCCTCAACAAAGGTAGATTTCACAAATGGTCAGACTCATAAGAAGGCTGGTAAAAACCAAGGTGATCTGAGGTTCCTACAGCTTCTAAGCTCAGAGCTACTACAAGAACAAAAAGAAAACCAAACCCAACAAGCAAGATTTCTAGGAATTTCACCTAAAACCCTAACACCAATGAAATCAACCTAAGGAAAGATTCTGACAGGTTATATGCAGGTCTGGGCAGGGGATAATAACTTATAAACAAAAACTAAGCTGATTAACAGAGAAAATCTTAGGTTTTCCAAAATTTCGATAGGGTCCGCAGGCCCACAGTTAACATAGGTGCGGTACCGCTCTGTGCTAAAAGAAAAAGTGCGGATAGGTCTGCATTGTGTCAAAAGCCTAGGGTGCGGTCCTCTCCCAAAGTTATGAAAAACAAAAAATAACCCTGGATCTACTAATTCTACCCAATTCCACACACAACAAGCCAAAAACAGAAACGAAAACATAGTTTCTCAGGTCAAAGTAAAAACAAGAAAAAATCAAGTCCCCAGTGGAGTCGCCATTTTGTCACACGGAATGAGTCGATCTTGCGGGCAAGATAGACCTTCCTAGAATCTAAAGAGACCTAGTGACAAGCAAGCCAATCAAAAACTATCTTTCTCTAAATATGCATTTATAAACAAAGGCAAACAAGTGTTTTAGGCCTACCTTGGGTCCAATGCAAGTTTGTGGAAGCCTCGCTCCTTCGATCCAAATGAGCTCCCTCGTTGCGAATCTACAAAGACAAACAAGCAAACAAATTAAATAGCACCTGAAAAGCCAATATCATAAAACATATTTAACATGAAGATCAAGGAATTCATGAAACAAATGACATAAGACAATTTGTTGAGAAAAATGAATGTGATTGTATTAATTCAAATCAAAGAAGAAGTTTACAACATGTGCCTTGACGCTGTACAAGCTCCTCCCAGGGTCCAACAAGAAGTTTCCTCTACTTTAACAAGTTTCACTCTCTTCCTAATGAAGCCAAAAAGGTATGTGATCTCTCCTCTCAAGCTTAACTAGGAAGTCTCAATTCCACCAACATTTACCCTCAAAAATGTTCAGCTTTCAACCTCCTTAGCAACCAGCCCAATGCCTGAATTTATAGTGCAATGGAGGGAAGTTACTAGGTACTCCTTCAAAGGGATAAAGCCCTCCTTCAAAGGGATAGCTCCTCTCATCAAGGGATTAGCTCCTTCTCTTTTGGGATGCATGAACCACCTAAGAGCGACCAATCCACGTCAAAATTCGTTCTAGAATCATCTAGAATTAACCCAAAGTGAGTTTTTTAGAATAAACTTGCACCTTTTTGACTTTCACAGGGGTCCGCACCCACTCCTTTAGGGACAGAGCGGGTAGGTCCATAGTTTTTGTAAACAGTAGGTGTGGGACTGCAGGCAACAATGAGAGAAAGTGCGAAACCAGAGCTTTGTTGATTTCCAATGTCTTTCTCTCATTTTCAAAGCTTGACTTGAAGATCTGAGGTCTGAGACTTGATTAGGAGGACAATACAAGTGATGATGGACCCATACTGACTGCAAATAATCATGGTGACGATATTTTTGTGTAACATTGACCATGAGGACATCAAATTGATACTTTTTACACAAAGTCTATTAAGATAGGTAAAGAAATGGTTTAGATATTTACCTGCAACAAGTATCAATACTTTCCAGTAGTTTTAGCAGTTGTTTCTTGCCATATGGGAGGTGAAGAAAAATCCCCTATAGATTTTAGTTGAATATGACGCTCTTAAAAGGAATCCTGGGTAATCTATCCAAGAATTCACAGCTAGATTTAACAAGATTTACAATTCAATTCCAGCTGAAATAAAACCTCCCTCAGGATTAGCCTTGTTACATTATCCTGACGGTTTTTATGTTGAAATAGCCTATCAACTCTGGGAAAGAAATCTTATTACTTTGGAAGCAATGTAGAGTAATGAAATTAGAGTAAAAGCCAATTTGTTGGCTAAGAAGGAAAAAATGAAAACTGAGAAAAGAGTGGTGTTTAAAGAAGACTCGTATTCTTCACCTAATATCAAACTTAGTCTTTACCTAGTATCAAATTTGATGTGATGTTGAAAACGATGGAAAACATGCTTGATAAGCTAACTCCTTCCAGGGCCGAGAATCAACCTTAGGTGAAAAATATGAACTTCAGGAGGCCTCAAGGGGCTCAGAACCATCCAAGAGAGAAGAAGGTTGTTGATGATCAACAAGGTGTTGTTCGGCCTCCTTCTCCGGAAGGATTTGTTGAAGAGGAGGTCAGTGAAGAAGAAGAGCATCAAATTGGATGTTATGATGATAAAGATACATAAGTGTTTTCTACCAAGGAGGAGAATGACCTTTATGTTGGATGCTCGGGAGAGAAGGACAACATTAACATTTGTGATTCAATAGTTTATCAACAAGGCTATAATTATGTAGTAGCATATTTTCAAAGGCAGTACAATCTCATGAGCCAGAATGTTCCCATCAAGGCTCCACCATAAAAGACAACAGCTGAGCAGCAAGCTGATTCAAGGAAAGAAATATTGAAAAAACCATAGGAGCCTAAGAATGACAGCTCGAAAATGGAAAAAAAATCCAAAAAGGAGATTAAAGAATTGGAAAAATCACAGTCAGTTTTCAATATGGAAAATGAAATCAGTAAGTTAAAAGTTTCCATTCCTTTTGCCAAATTTTTAAGAAATGAACACTACAAAAAAATATTCTTCACAATTGTTAAGAGTTTGGAGAGTGATCATATTAATATAAATTCACAGGATTCCCTAAATCTAGATGATGATGCCCCTGAATTTGTTTATGACCCACATGTCACTAGCATAAACGATGATTTTCCCACTTTTTATGTAAGTCTGAACATACATGATATGATTCTTCATAATGCTATGGTAGACTCTGGAGCTTTCCACAACCTGATGCTAAAATCAGTCATGGACCATTTAGGACTCCAGATTACTAGATCTTACAAATACCTATTCTCATTTGTTTCTAGAAAAGTAAAATGTTAGGTCTCATAAAGGACCTAGTTGTAACCTTGGAAAATATGCTTGCTAAGAGTGTAATGATGGACATAGTGGTAGAAGACATTCCAACTAGGTTTGATGTGTTATTGTCTCAGTCTTAGGAAACAATATTAGGAGGAGCATTGTAGATGGACGTGACTTATGCGTCAATCCCCTTGTTTGGTGAGTTGAAAAGATTGCATCAGGAAGTCCAAATGGCCTACATGGTAAGAAGTAAAACTTGGCCAGATAATCATCCCATTTATGTAGTAGACATAGAGGTAGGATGACATATTTTATTTAATGATATTTGTATTAATAGAGAATCATCATAATAGGTTGAGGTTGGTGTTCAACAAAAATAGGATAAAGAATTGTCAGATGAAGTTTGGAATTTATATTTTGATGGCTCCACTTGTGAGAATGGTTCTAGGGCAGGAATTTAGATTATTCCACCAAACTGTACTAGTCGGTTGCATTCATACAAACTATATTTCGACTGTACAAACAACATCGTAGAGTATGAAGCTTTGATTATTGGGTTGAACCTATTGATAGATTAGAAAGAGAACAAAATTTGTATCTTTGGAGATTCAAAGCTAATTGTAAACCAAGTCAAAGGTACTTATCAAACTAGGCATCTAAGAATGAAGGCCTACTAGAGTGAGGTACGAGATTCGGGATTCGGGAAACAATTTTCATGAATTACCGAGATTCTGGGATTGTATGGGACCAATGGTCAGCAAAGAACAAAGAATTTAATACAAAGGCACAGATTATTCCATGAGGCAAGGTATGCGGAAAATGTAACAATTTAGTTTCAGGTACCGCGACATGAATAGATTGCTGAAGAAAGTGAAAAGGGCATAGTGACATGAACCATTTTCAATAGAAGAATAACACTAAACATGAAATTTTCCCACAGGCAGAGCAATAAAATTGAATTCTACCTAATCTCACTCAGAAAATTTCACTGGAAATGAACATGAATTGAATTATGAAACATAACGAAATACATATGAAAACATAAGAGATACATTTGCTACACTCACAACCACAAGAATCTCATGAAACAGAGCCGTTGCTTTTCATTAATTCTCTATCAAAAATACACAGTGAAGAAACAAAGTTTCTTTCCCACAGTCGCCCAGAAGTTACAAGCAAACACACCCTTTGCAAATAACTTGCATACAATATATAGAATGTGTAAGGAAGAGATAGAACGCCGAAGGGTTGGGGAGTTACTCGAATCATTGAAAAATGGAGATGGAGACCCAACCATCAGCGACAGGTGCAGCGCTACAAACATGACATTTGGCTTGGGTGACCGTTTGCCTTCCTCCGCCACTTGGATAGAAGCCAATCTAGAGAAAAAAACACTTTAAATGCCGCCTTTGGTGCCAAAAAACCGAAGTGTAGATGAGCGGGTCCACTTGGAGAAGTTCCGAACCGAAATTTCACGAAACGGAAGCAAATTAGGCAATTTTTCCTCTGTGCGCCGCACCATTTTCTCTATGCGCCGCGCCACTTTGGGGCCTGTTTTGGGGCACTTTCAGGTGTCCAAAATGTGCCCAAGTGTGCTTGTTCAAAATCTTGTCCTGTCTACTTTCGAACCCCACTGGAATTTTTGAATTTGGTGCTCATTTTCCCCTCCAAATCTTCATTCTCCCAAGGCTGCTTCATGTGTGTCAAAAAAGTGGCAGAGAGGCCAATTTTGGGTGTTTTTTGGCCTTTTGGAGACTCATACCTTACCAAAATTACTTGTCCGAACACCAGTAGTCGCGATTTTCCATGCTAAATCCAAAAATGCAAGCCATTCCTCATTTAGAGCTCTAGAATTTTAGCGTCGTGCCAGTGGCGCGGCGCACAAGAGAGAAAATCCCTATTTTTTGCCCAAAAAATTACCATGTGACCAAAAATTCCCCAAATTTCTTGAAGTTTGGGCTGGAGGTTCCCTATGGGGTGTTATGATGGGCCAAGGAAGCCTCAGCCAAGATTCAAAGCTGATCTTTCTCTTTTGCCTCTTTTGACTTTCTTGTTGCTTTCCTCAATTTCGCTTTCAAACTCCTTATTCGGGCCTGTGCACTAATGATTCGTACCCTGTAACGGAAAGCCATGTGTCTCAGTAGAGCAAGGTCTTGGTCAGCCTTGTCCAACAGCCTCTCCAAATGCATGTTGACCCTCTCAAGGTTGGCCTCCCGATCCTCATTAATTTCTTGCTCCAAAGATGTGAGCTCAACCCTTCTTCTTTGAGCAGCTTGGCGATGCTCACGAATGTTTTGCAGCTCCATAATCGTCTGCTGATCCTCAAGCTGCTTGATTCTCTGCTCCAGGTACTTCATGTTCCACTTGGCCCTCTCCAAGTCAAGGGATAAGGACTCAATCACTGATTTCTGCTCCTGGACGATCTCTGTAAGCTTTGCATTTGTTGGTTTTGCATCTGTCTCATCATCATGGAAGAGAACGAATTCGGTCTCTCGTTCACCTGCTAGCCCTTCCTCCTGAACTGGCTTCTTACCCTTGCCCTGCTCCTGTGATGCTGATGTCGGAAGCAAGGCCCCTTCCACCCCAGGTGGAGATAACACTAGCTTTGCTGCTGCAAATAGGGGTCTACTGCCTCTCTGATAGGTGATGTATACTGGCATAGTAGCAGTCTCATGTCGCTCATACTGATGAGATGGGCCACCTATCTCATGCTCTGCCTCTGATACTACTGAAGAAGTCACGGGAGATGAAGTCCTCCAAAGAAATACCCTACAATCCCAACTGATGGTCCACCAAAATCCGGATAAGAGCAAAGTGATAAACACTGTTGAGCTGCTGTCGAGGGGTCTTGTGCTGCATGAAATTTTTCATCCTCTCTATGTTCCCGCAAATGAAAAATGGGAGGCTCATCATCCGCACCCTGGTAAAGTGCATGAGCAACCTAATGTGATAGGCATAAAGGCGAGAAAACCTCCCCTCACAACTGAAGTACTTCATGATCAATTTCATGAGCGGAGCATACTCATCTCTCAAAAATCTGAATGGAAAAACTCTCGTGAGCTGGCTCAAACAGCTAGCCTTAATGTAAGGCTCATAATGATGCCTCTCCACCTTCTTCTTCTTATGCCACTATTCTCCAATGTTTGGTATGCTTGTTGCCATTGATATGGTTTCAGGTGTCAATGTGAAAGTGACCCCAGCCAAGATAGACTGTCCTCCATGTAGGGGAAGTGCAAAAAGACGAGCCAACTCATGATGAACTCTGACATTTGCCACCCTCTGACAAAATTCGAAACATGCTAAGTGCTGGAAACATGAAATAGTAAGAGGGCATGCCTGCAACTCGTTGAGGGTGTTTGGCTCATCCCTAACATGTTTTCCACTCTGGTGATGTCTCCTGGGGGCCTGTTCTCCTGAAGTTGTATCACTGTGGGTCTCCTCCTCATATTCTGACGAAACCTCGGATGCCATAACTGTTGTTTTGTAAAATGAATTCAGGCTGCCCTTTGATTTAAATGAAGCTGGTAGTTGCTTTGACAATCTGTCACCAAGGGGACAATTAAAAAGGGACATTAGGATGGGGGATAATATAATGGGAATAGGGGTTTATAGGAAAATTTCATTTAGGGATATACAAAGGGTTTTGGGGTATTTTGATAGGGTAGTGTTTGTGTTGTTGGCAAGGTAGGGTTTGGGTTTTTTGAGAAATAGGAGGAGGGGGAAAGGGAGTATGATTTTAGTAGTGTTAGGGTTGTGATTATGGGGAAAACGGCATAGGGGAATGAGTAATAGGGGAAGGGTAGGAAAAACACCTTGGCAGCAATATTACTCTAGCACAAACCCTAGCATCATGGTTTTCTTGATGTCTTCTTTTGTTTTCTTTATAAAAAAAATTTGCATTTGATTTATAATCATAAAACCATGTTATTCCTTTCAAATTTGATGCAAAAGTGGAGGTAGGTTGCCTACCTTTCAATTGGATGAGCTCCACAAAAAATTTAGGGTGAATTGGGCGGTTTCTAGGCCTTTTACCCCTATGCGTCGCGCGCAATGCCCAGTGAGTCGTGCGCCCTGAGTGCACTGCGCCAGTGATGATTTTCAACGGTAGGTAGGCTCTATGTGCGCTGCACCAGGTGAGTGCACCACGCTCCTTCCTGTGTGGGCTGCGTGCTTTGAGATCACCCAAAGTTGCTCCAAATCGCTCTAATTCTTCAACTCACAACATTGCACCCTTCTTCCAACGCCTTGCTTGCACAATGAGCTTGTTTTATGGTGATATTTGTGTATATAGGCTTGGAGGTCATTTTTAAATTAACTTTTTCAAAAACCCACTTTTCTAATGTCTTGTTTCAACACTTTTTTCACTGACTTTAATACACCCTGATTTTCGCTTTTTCTTTGGATTTTGGGCTCAAATCATGAAATTTTCGACACTTTTCGCAGGGACTGCATGATAGAGCACTGTGGCCACGGAAACCATGACTGCACCTAAAGAAATCAATTGTCAACTCTTTTTGAATTTTTTTTCATAAATGACACTATTTGACTTTTCTTCAAAACACAATTTTGAAGAATAGTCGAAGTCTGTCAATATGATGGTGAAACTCTACGGATCATTACATTGCAAGAGCATCCCTCTGTCCTGCGTGGCTTTCCTGAACATATTTAAAGACCAAATTGATCAATCCCTGGACCTAATGGCCAAAAATGACTTTTTTCCATCAAAGGATCAGACCTTGACTGTTGTGGACTTTTTGATGGTTTGACACAAAGACATAAGCCAGCAGGAGCCAGACATGAGGGGAAATGACTAGTATGACCTTCTCCGTCATATTATGGCATGCCCCTAGCGGAATGCAACTGAGTGAATGGAGCGGGACACCTAAAAATGAAATGCATAAAGAGTTTTGATCTCTGACAGAGGACTGACCAGACCGACTCTAACATTAGCTCCAATGGGGGATGGTAACTCCTTGGAGGTGCCAAGAACAGCAGATCTCTGGAGAAGCTAGACAGTGCCTTTTGTCCATTGGGCTATGGAGTCATCATTTTGACAAACAACACATGACTTTGACTTATTTATGAAACTGAAATGACCAAGAAATTGACTCAACTTGACATTGAAATGACTCAAAAACTAACTTGACAGACTGAAACCAAACTGAAATAAAAATGGTATTTACAATGACAGTGGAAGCAGCGTTAATAAATCAGTAGTGGTACTGCTTGAGTAGCCGACCATTGATCGGCCCTCCTGGACAATCTTCCTCGTTCATTTCCTTCAGAAGAAAGGCATTCTGACCCCTATATGTTGCAATCTTGAAAGGACCTTTCCAAAGATTTTCGAATTTTCCGTGCTTGAATTTCTCTTCATTCCTTGCATCCCACTTAGGCACCACATCATCCAACTGAAATTTATCTGCCTTTTCTTTTCTGTTATAGATTTTCTTTATTTTCTCCTGTAATTTGGATGTGTTCTTGAAAACTTCTTCTCTTGTTTGCTGCAAGTGGACCATTTGATTCAACCTTCTCTGCATGGGATCTTCTTCACTGCCGGCCTTCTGAAGAAGTCTGACTACCGGGGCAGCAAGAGAAGTGGAAAATACTATGTCAACTCCATAAACAAGCTCAAACGGTGACATACCAATGGATTTTTTCTGACTGATCCGATCTGCCCAAAGCGCATTGACCAACCTCTTACTCCAGCACTTTTTATTTATTTCCAACAGCTTCTTGATGATGTTGACCAATGATTTATTCGAAGATTCCGCCAATCCATTGCCTTGCGGATGATAGGCAGTTGAATGACCCAAAATGATGTGATACTTATGACAAAATTCCACCATCCTTTTTGATTTGAAAGCTGCTGCATTATCGGTGATTAACTTATTTGGACAACCAAAGCGAGACAAGATGTTATTTTCAAGAAATGAAACGATTACCGTATCTATAGCTTGTCTGGTGGGAGTTGCCTCAATCCATTTTGTGAAATAGTCTGTCACTGTAAGGATCCATCTATGTTGTTCCGAAGAAGCGGGATGAATTTCCCCAATGAAATCCAACCCCCACTGTTGGAAAGGAGTGCTCACCTCAATAGGCTTAAGTGGCAAAGGCTATAATTTCTATTTTCCTTCAAAAATCTGACATTTATGACAGCGCTTGACCATCTTATACATATCAACAAACAAAGTAGGCCAGTAGTACTCTGCTCTCAAAATTTTGTTCACTGTTGACTTCCAAAAAAGGTGACCACCACACTCTCCTCCGTGGAAATCCTCCATGACTTTCTTTGCCTCCTATTCCACCAAACAATTTAACAAAATGCCACCGAGATCTTTCCAATACAGTGCAGAATTCAAAATGCAAAACTTGGCAGCCTTCAATTTGAGTGTTCTCGCTTTGTTTCTAGTTATGTCGGGTGATGGTGATAGATTTTTCAGCACATATATTATATCTGAATACCATGGAGACAAAGAAAACATTTTAGATACCTGACTTAATGTTCCTTCCTCATTCTCATCGGACATGGCAGCGATCAGATTTATGTCTAAAGCATGAAAATTTGATTTGGCCATTAACTTCGCCAACCCTTGTCCTTTGACCAGCTTTGTGGGCTTTATTTCCACATCATATTCCAGCAAGGTTGTGATCCATTTGCCTCTTCTTCCTTCCGGATTGGTCTTCACTAAAACATCTTTTACAACAACATTAGGAACATAGGCCAAAATGTGAGAATGTAGGATATATACCCGGAAATCCTTCAATGCCTTCACCAATGCCAGGGCTTGCTTCTCAATGATGTTGTACTTTAAATCTGCGTCTCTTATAGCCCTGCTGAATAATGCAATGGGTCTTTCATGATCATCTATTTTTTGCAATAATACCGCTGCCATATTGTGTTCAGAAGCAAATGAAAACAATATGAAATCCTGAGTGTAGTCCGGGCTAACTAGAACTGGAGCTGAAGAAAGGGCCAATTTGACCAAGTTGAAAGATTTTACCGCCTCCTCTGTCCATTTCACTTGGCTGTCCTTCTTGAGCATGTTGGTCATCTCTCTTAAGTGTTTAGCAAGATTAGGTACAAAGTCACGCAGAAAATTCATCTTACCATTGAACGATTGTATCTCTTTTTTATTCTAGGGCAGATCGATTTGTTGAATTGCTTGCACACGTGTTGGGTCAATACGGATGCCATCCTTTGAAATGATGTGCCCAAGTAATTTTCCTTCCTCCATGGCGAACAAGCTCTTCTTAGGATTCAGCGATAGACCATATTTGCTGCACTTTTGAAAGATGGTTTTTAGGTAATGCATGTGCTCTTCATCAGATTTGGAAAACACCGTCAAATCATCCAGGTACACCACTGTTGAGGGCCCCGAAATCGGGTCAACAACAAGGGGGATACCCACCCGGTCGGGAACCTGGTTAGCAGCTCCTTGCCCATTTGGTGTAGCGGGTCTGACTGGGGATAATGGGACCAGCTTCCGAATCTAAAAGATGTGTGTGTGTGTGTGTGTAGATTTTGACGATGCTAATCTAAAGGTAATTTTAAGCTAATTTAATTCTAGATTCTAAACTGACTCTATGCTACTGTAATCTAACAAAACAGCACATCTAATCTATACTAACCCGGGGTAAAATTCTTTCATTATGCGATCTAAAAAGATTTCATACAACAACTGGTAATAAAGATCATTCAGCTATCATAAGAATATAAATCAATTAAGATAAACCATTCTGCATAAGAAGTTAGGCAGGACAGTTGTGAACAACATATCGCATAATCAGTTATTCATATGTTAAGCACAAACAAATGACTACACCGTACAAAAGTGCCAAATGGTAACCCACACATTCATATATTAACATATAAACAACTCAGTTGTATATCACTCTAAGAATATGAGCAGAAATTAATCAAGAGATAAAAGTACCATTTATGACTGATTTCACTCACAAACTTCAAGCAATAATGATTTATCTCTACTTACTTCTAACATCTACTAAGAGTACAGAAGTGCAACATCAGTAGAAGACATTAAAATGTAAACATAAATAAATCTCGATCCATCCATTCATCAAAAACCCCCTCCAAGGGTGCAAAAGTGCATGTTCTGAGGACAAGTTTTTTGACAAATTTCCGGACCCTTCTCCAAATGCCATGAGAAGGGTTAAATACTACTAACTAACTAATCTTAATTACACAAATTTAGGAAACGGCTTCAAATGACCGCCCTTTTACTAAAACAAATTTATTTCTAAAAATTGAATCTAATTTCTAACCGTTTATGTATCTGCTCCTTAGTGTTGTAAGCAATGCAAGGTTCGCCTGGAAAGAGTCGGTTGGTTGTCTTTTCCTTTTGCTCGAGAGATAAAAGTAGAAATAACAAAAGCTGGCACCTCTTTCTGACAAACTAGAAAATATTTTTGAAAATCTTCCTCTGGCTGGGTGTTTTTGCTGTGTGTATACTTAGTATAACCCAGATTTCTTTCAAACTGATTGTGTTGTTGCTATTTTGGTTTCTGGCTGTGCGAATGACTTAATGAGTTAGGGATTCCGTCACCTGAAAAATCTTACGTATTGAAAATTGCTTCTGTTCTTTGTTCCAGACTTTTCTGAAGCATCATCCCTTTTTAGCGTTTTTCTTTTTGCTTTATCCAATCTGAGCTTCAGGATCTTTTGCAAACATGCTGCTTTTGTGCGCCTTTGACTCTGAGTCTTGGATAGTCTATTTTCATCAGTGTCTATTGAGTGATACTCTGGAATCTGCAGTCCTGCTGCATGCGGCATCCACTTGTGAAGGCATCTCCTCTCTGTTCTTCTAGTATTGGCGCTTTCCTCTTTTCCTTAGATGTTTCCTGCATATAGATTTATATTAGTTGCTGCCTTGCAGTTCATGCAAAGGAAAAGAGAATTGACGAAACGATTGACATGAAAGCTTTAAGTCCTAATGAATGCATAATCATGACACTCATAATGACTCGACTCTTCGAAAAACGCAACACGTTCATCTTTGGATACTCAGGCGTGCGATCATTAATTTCCCTTAAGGTGCGCGCTCAATTTTGGGTTTACAGATCATGCCGAAGAAACTTTGCAATGAGTGGTTCTTGCGATTTGCATCGTAGCAAATTTGATAGTCTCATTCGTCGCAGATCGCAAATCGCAAGATCGCAGATTTGTAGGATCGCAGATCGCACATCGCAAGATCGCAATTTTCATTTGATCAATGAGTGCAACCTTTGCAACGTTGCGATATGCGACGTCGCATATCGGCCGTCGGCGATTCCTTAGATTTTCTTTTAAGGGCGCTTTCAAAATATGCGACGCGATGAATTTCGCATCGCTTCTTTGCAGCTTATTTATGCTCATAGGAAAATGCTTCACTCTCTCTTTGCGATGCGATATAGCTTCTATGGAGTTAAATACAAAAATTTTGATAAAAATATTTTTGGGATTTTTTGTTAAGGGTCCCCCTTTTCTTGATGTTATTGCTAATATCAAACAAAGAAGGGGGTTGTTGGTGACCACAACAATGGTGATTCACTGTGAAGAACCAGTTATCTCTGCTTTTCTATTGACATTTCCACTTCCGAAACAGAAAAATTTTAATATGTCTAAATTTTGTTATGGAAATATAGAGTAGAGTACCCCTTATCCTGTCAATAATACTTTGTCTCAACCTTTCTTTTATTCCAATTGTCAGCTTCCTAAGGCTTAGTTCTTGCATTCATACCAGACATTACTTGGTCCCTTTTTAAAGATAAAATAAAGTCTTCTCTGCGTACTGGCTTTAAAATATGCTCATTTGTCGTAGGTAGAGCCTCTGCTACCCGCAAGCGTCCATAGCCTCGACAGGGTTACCATGTTATCCAGCAATGATCCTTTTTCCTGCTTGAAGTTATTTACAACATTTCAGAGAAAAATCCTTTTTGACACTTTTTCCTTTTTTACTCTCTAAAGAACAATGTCTTGGTTTGGTGGCCAAATTATGACACAGTCATTCACTTGATTTACACTTTTGCTGAACAAGCTGGCTCGTGATGAGACCCCTTGTCTTTTGATTGCAACAATCTTGAGTCGTTGCCCTGTTTTGATAGACAGTATTGGCAAAGTCAGCAAGTTATAATATCTGTGATCATGATAAGCCGGCTCGTGATGAGACCTCTTATTCTTTGAGATATAGTGTTTTTCTTGGATTGTTTCTCTGAATGCTGCGGTTTCCTTTAGCAGGGAGGAAGTCATTTTTTTTCCTTAAGAAAGCTCTGGACGACAATAATAGAGTTTGAAAACAACAGCTTTACAGAGAATATTTATTTTATTATTGATGATACCTTTCATTGTGCTGGCATAAAACAATTTTTTACCAAAGGTTGTTCTCATCAAAGTTTTTTGAGAGGTTGAAACTAATATCAAATCCAGGTTAAAGTTAACTCTATTTGTCAATAATAAAAGTTAGATTTTTTGAAAAGTTTTTCTATTTGTACAAGTGAAATCAAAATCTGATAGAGAGTTGGTGTGCTCTTTCATGAATCTTTTTCAATGATCATTTACAACCGGTTTTATTTATAAGAAAGAGAAAAACAAAATTAAAAGAAACTAAAACTATCCTACAAAAATAGAAGAGTTATCTTCTATGGAAAATACATTTTAAGAATCTGTCCATTCACAGGCAAAGAATCTCTTCTACCTGCCAAATCCTGCAACATAAACGTCGATGGGCCTATGACTTCTACAATCTGAAAAGGACCAAGCCACAGCTTCTGAAATTTCGTATGTTTGCCCTTTTCTTCATGAGACTTATCCCATTTCAAAACTAAATCTCCCATCTGAAAGTTCTTTCTGGTTATGATGGCTGAGTCAAAAGAGGATTTTATTAGCGCTTGGTGGTGAGCATGGGTTTTCTTAGCTTGTTCTCGGCGTTCTTCTAGTTTGATTATCTCCATTTGTCTCAATTGCAAAGAGGAAGTAGATACTTCATCGATGTGTTGTACTAAAGACAAAGAGGGAATGACTAAGTGAGTTGGAAGAACCACTTCTTTCCCATAAACTAAATTAAAGGGAGAAGTGCCTATTGAAGCTTTCTTCGTGATTCTATCTGCCCATAAAGCATTTACCAGCGCTTTGTGCAAATTCTTTTGGTTTTGGTCGACTGTTCTTTTGATAATCCTGATTAGGTTTTTATTTGTTGATTCAGCCAACCCATTACCTTGCGGATAGTAATTGGCAGAATATTTCAGTTTGAACCCTCTTTTTAGTGCAAACTCAGTCATTGCATTTCTGGAAAAGTATGATGCATTATCAAACATTAAGTCCGTTGGCAATCCAAACCTAGTGATGATAAATTGATCTATGAATTCAATAATGTTTTCAGAATTAACTGTCTTGAGAGGAACTGCTTCTACCCATTTAGTAAAATAATCTGTTGCCATGAGGATATACCTATGCTGCTTAGAAGAGTGAGGAACGATCTCACCTATTATGTCCAAGCCCCATTGGCTGAATGGTTGCTCGATGTTAACCGGCTGTAGTGGCATGGATGATTTCCTTTGTTTCCCTGCAGCAGTCTGGCAGATTTGGCATTTCCTTACGTAATTGTATGAGTCTTTGAACAGCGTGGGCCAATAATATCTTGCACGTAAAATCTTATGCGCAGTAGCTTCTCCAGCATAGTGTCCACCTACTGGTCCATCGTGGAGTTCCTGCAAAACCTTTTCGGCTTCAGTTTTCTCAAGACACCTAAGAAGTACAGAATCATAATTCCTTTTAAATAGAACATCATTTATGAGCTGGTATTGTTTAGCTTTCAACCTCAGAGCTCTTTTCTTGGTGTGGTCCAGGTGTGATGGAGCATACCCGTTCTTAAGATAATAAATGGTGTCCGCATATAATGATTCTGCGTCGTTTAGGCTTACCTCATACGTGTGTACCTCTTCAGATGAGTTCTCAGGAATTTGCGACGCTCCAGCTAACATCTTGCAGAAGCCTTGACCCCTTACGATGTTTGCTGGTTCGATCTCAAGGTCGTATTCTTGTAGAGCGGTAATCCAATTTGCTCTCTTTTCGCCCACATCCTTCTGTACCAAAAGGTTTCTTACCGCTGGAAATGGTACTACGACTTTGGTATGGGCTTTAAGTAAGAAAGGTCTGAAATATTTGATCGCTTTGAAAACGGCATATGCCTGTTTCTCCACGTCTGAATAATTGAGTTCAGCACCTTGTAAGTTCGAGCTAAAGAATGCGATTGGAACTTCCGCCTTCTCTTGATTTACTTGAGTCAAAATCGCGGCATAAGATTTCTCTGAAGCAAAAGTGTATAAGATGAAAGATTCTGAAAAATTTGGGGTAGCTAAAGATGGAGCGTTGATGATGGCTTGTTTGATCAAGTTGAATGCTTTGTGCTCATCTTGACCCCATTTAAAATTTGAATTCTTTTTTATCATATTTTGTAAAGGAGAAATAATACGTGAAAAATCCGGCACAAACCTTTTTACAAAATTGATCTGTCCAAGGAAAGGTTGCATTGCCTTTTTGTTATGGGGTATGGATATTTCGGAAATTTCTTTGATTCTGTTAGGTTCTATGTGAATACCAGATTTCGACACTATGAATCCAAGCAATTTCCCTTCACTTAATGCAAAAAAATATTTCTTTGGGTTAAGTGAAATCCCATACCTTAAGCATCTTTGAAAGATTTGTTTCAAATCTTTGAGATGGTCGCTTCGCTTCTTGGAGTACACTATTATATCATCCAGGTAAATCACTACCGATTTATTGACTAAACCTTTAAACGCGATGTCCATGGCTCTCTGAAAGGTAGCGCCGGCATTGATCAGACCAAATGGCATCTTCTGATATGCGTATGTGCCCCATTTGGTTCGAAATGTGGTTTTCAACTGATCATCGGGATGTACCAGCACTCGATTGTATCCTAAAAATCCATCCAGGAAAGACATTAATTCTGAGCCCGCTACTGCCTGTAGTATTTGCTCCATAGGTGGGAGCGGAAAATTATCTTTCTGACAGGCTTTGTTGAGGTTCCAGAAATCAATACAGATTCTAATATCTTCGTTTTTCTTTCTAACGGGCACCATATTGGATACCCATTTGGAGTGTCTGACGGAGAAAATTATTCTAGCTCTCAACAATTTATTTAGCTCAGTCTTTATCTGATTTTATAAGTTGGGGTGGATTTTTCTGAGCTTCTGCTGGACAGGTTTTTCATTGTCAGTCATAGGGATAGTGTGCTGAATGATAGAAGTGTTATATGTCTTCAGCTCATCGTAGTTCCATGCAAAAACGTTTTTGTATTGTCTCAGAAGACGTATATATGTTGATTTTTCTTCAGGGGCTAGGCCGTGGCCTAGATTAACGTTTTGCGGCTTCTGATCGGTCCCTAGGTTCACTAATTCCTAGTTCATAGTTGAACTGTAGAGTTTAGAATTGGCAGACCTTTTAAACCGACTTTTCAAATCATATAAATCTTCTAACTTAACCACCAATTTAGGTATAGCATTATCAGTGCTATTTTGCTAAATTTGGTGATGATGATGGTATTCGTCAATTATTTGATTTGAGTAGGAGCCTTGGGAAGTGAGGAAATTTACAATGTCTGGATTGTCGTTGAATACTCTCCAGTTGGTGATGTTGTCAGGGATGGATGGTCTAAAGATTAATTCTATTGAAAACCTATCGGGACTAAAATCTTCGGAGGGAATCAGTCTAGAGGCTACGTTAGGTAACAGGTCTGCGCTTGCATTTTGGAGTCTTGGGATTGACAAAATATTGAATGCTATGAAATGTGAAGTCAGATCTTGTACTAAAGATTGATAGTGCTTTAAATGACTTGACAGGCAATGTATGGTGTTACGTACCTATTTGACGACAATTTCGGAATCTCCAAAGACTTGAAGATACTTAACATTCAACCCGATTGCTTTGTATAGGCCTTGCACCAAGGCTTCGTACTCCGCTGTATTGTTTGTGCAATCGAACTCAAGTCTGCATGTAAGCATGATCTTGTTCCCATCTGGGTTAATCAGAACGCATCCTGCTCCTGCTCCCTCGTTAGATTTAGAGCCATCAAAATATAATTTCCAAAATAAAGACGTATTTACAGAGTTATCTAAAAAATTAAAACATTTTGAATCATCAGTTTGGGAAAAATTTTCAACTTGGGACACAACTGAATTTTCTAAGTAAGGTGAAGTGTGAGCATTGAAATTGCCGAGGAAAGAATCTACCGAGTAATTGCGTATGATACTACTGTTGTATGCTATTGCTTCGTTTTCTCCTTCCAATTCTGTCACTATGTACTTTTGGTGCAACTCTCGTTCAACCTTTATTTGATTGGGTTTACCGTTGTAGGGTAACCACATGTGTGACCAGTCGGTTGAGAAATATCCGTGGAGTTTCTCGGACCAATCCCTGCTAAGAATTAAACCATAGAATTCAGGGATATCAGCTACTAGAATGTCGATAACCTGACACACTTTCGGGTTAGACGACAATCTTATGGTCACTTGGTTAAGTTCACCAATCACTTCGACTTGAGATCGATCAAGTTGAACTATGCGCACTGCGGATTTCTGAGGCTGAACATTCAATTTGGCACGTATTGATCTGGGTAGAATATTCGTTGAAGCACCAGAATCAATCAAGCAATTGTGCACGTTTTTATTGAAAATTTCATAAGTGAGAAGAAAAGGAGGAGTATGGGATCTTGACCTTCCTCCAATCAAAGCAATGTCATTCGGATCAATCTTATTGATCATGTTGGTTGGAGGTCTTCCCATGTTGTGGGAAGCTACAGCTGTAGGTAAAGATGTAGTAGGCACGGCATGCAATTCTTTCATCATTATTTTCTGTTGATGTTTCAATTTGCTCAATTCGTAAAGAGTGATATTAGCCCTAGTCTTTTTCATGTCATCGATAATGTTATACTCCATTTCATCCGACACTATCAATGTTCTTGATGGAGGTGCTTGATCTGATTGGAATGGGCTAAATTGGGTTGCTCTAGCAGTTGTTTTCTTTGTGGCGACCTTATCTTTTGTTGTAGGGCTTGCGCCCTTCTGTTTAGGGGTAGTTTGGGGAGGATCAAGTTGATTTTTGCTTCGTGTGCAAACCGGAAATGCTTCTTGATCCTCTTCTTGTGGGAGGATGAAATCCCACATTCCTTGTAGTTCCACAACTTCTTCATCATCGGTCTGCCCTTCAGTGGTATTCTCTTCTTCTTCTTCTTCTTCTTCAGATTCGACGTTTGAGACAACATTGGGTGGCTTCACCTCCATGGGAGGATTTCTTTTAAAAGACCTGTAGGGCTTTTTTGAAAAAGTTTCTGCAACTTGCTTTCTTATATAAATCATCTCGTTGGACATGGCCTTTAACACCTTTTGTAATCCTTCCATATCGAAAGGATCTTTCGTTTGCTTCTTCTTGGTGTCTTCTTTGAAAGAGATTTTCTTAGATTTGCGTTCTTCTATCGCAGATCTCTTTTCTAGGGAAACTACGCGTTTTTCTACTGCTAATGCCTCAGTTAAGTTATCAACTAAGGTCGTCTTGTTTTCCCTATCTATGAAGATAGCCAAGTTTGATGGTAAGGCCATGATGTACCATTCACATCTTACTTCCTCGTTGGGTTGAGAAGCAGCGGGAATTTTGTTGAGGATCTTATTGAACCGTAAATTGAAATCTTTAATGGGTTCTCTAGCCTCAGCTTTAAGATTAGATAGGTCATTGATCAATGTCGCTGTTGATCTGTCATTGCCAAATTTGGTGAGGAATTGACTTTGAAAAATGTCCCAACTTGTGATGGACATGGAAGGTAACGAAAAGTACGATGACCCGACTGTTCCTTGCATCGTGTAAGGAAAAAGTCAGATGACAGCATCTTCGTTAGTAACTCCGTTGAGATTAACAGAAAGCATGAAATTATTGATATGTTCTTCAGCTAGCATGCCTGTTTCTGGATTGAACTTAGGTAGCCATTTCTCAGGATGGGCCGGTATTGGGCTCAGGGGTGGAGGCATTAGAACCGCCCCAGGATTGTTCCATGGAGACTGGGCCATCGTTGAGCCGCTAGTCAATGAGAGTGCAGAAGACGCTCCTTGATGTTTATAAGATGAAGGTATTATGATCTTTGATGATTGAAGGGGAAGTGTTGTGGAAGATGGATGAGTGATTTGGGATGAGGATGTGGGTGGTTGACTTCGCGGTGATGGTGTTGAAATGGACGAAGTGGATGAAAGAGTCTCACAGTCAGACTCTGGTGGTGCTTTCCTTGCTCTTTTCCTAGTAGGGAGAGGGAGTTGACTTGGTTGAATGCCAAATTTCTCACTCTTCAATCTGGTCAGAGGATGAGCAGGATTGTACTGCGAAGTCATGCTGCTGTTAGATTTATCAGACCTATGAGAAAAAATAGAGAATCCCTGGATTTTACGAATCAAAGTTTGAATTTCAGGGGGTTCAGTAATGAGTTGGTCTGATATATTAGAGTAGGTAGCAGCGGTGGATACTCGAGCGACTTCTAAATCCGGGTTTAACCGTACTGGAGAAGTCGGAGGAGTTGATGAGGGCGATTTACTCTCAGAATGGCATTTAGATTTTGACTTAGTTGCCATTCATAGTTCGTGCCCTCCTTCTAGCGCCAAATATGTTGAGGGCCCCGAAATCGGGTCAACAACAAGGGGGATACCCACCCGGTCGAGAACCTGGTTGGCGGCACCTTGCCCGTTTGGTGTAGAGGGTCCGACTGGGGATAATGGGACCAGCTTCCCAATCTAAAAGATGTGTGTGTGTGTGTAGATTTTGACGATGCTAATCTAAAGGTAATTTTAAGCTAATTTAATTCTAGATTCTAAACTGACTCTATGCTACTGTAATCTAACAAAACAACACATCTAATCTATACTAACCCGGGGTAAAATTATTTCATTATGCGATCTAAAAAGATTTCATACAACAACTGGTAATAAAGATCATTCAGCTATCATAAGAATATAAATCAATTAAGATAAACCATTCTGCATAAGAAGTTAGGCAGGACAGTTGTGAACAACATATCGCATAATCAGTTATTCATATGTTAAGCACAAACAAATGACTCCACCGTACAAAAGTGCCAAATGGTAACCCACATATTCATATATTAAAATATAAACAATTCAGCTGTATATCACTCTAAGAATATGAGCAGAAATTAATCAAGAGATAAAAGTACCATTTATGACTGATTTCACTCACAAACTTCAAGCAATAATGATTTATCTCTACTTACTTCTAACATCTACTAAGAGTACAGAAGTGCAACATCAGTAGCAGACATTAAAATGTAAACATAAATAAATCTCGATCCATCCATTCATCAAAAACCCCCTCCAAGGGTGCAAAAGTGCATGTTCTGAGGACAAGTTTTTTGACAAATTTCCGGACCCTTCTCCAAATGCCATGAGAAGGGTTAAATACTACTAACTAACTAATCTTAATTACACAAATTTAGGAAACGGCTTCAAATGACCGCCCTTTTACTAAAACAAATTTATTTCTAAAAATTGAATCTAATTTCTAACCGTTTCTGTATCTGCTCCTTAGTGCTGTAAGCAATGCAAGGTTCGCCTGGAAAGAGTCGGCTGGTTGTCTTTTCCTTTTGCTCGAGCGATAAAAGTAGAAATAACAAAAGCTGGCACCTCTTTCTGACAAACTAGAAGATATTTTTGAAAATCTTCCTCTGGCTGGGTGTTTTTGCTGTGTGTATACTTAGTATAACCCAGATTTCTTTCAAACTGATTGTGTTGTTGCTATTTCGGTTTCCGGCCGTGCGAATGACTCAATGAGTTATGGATTCCGTCGCCTGAACAATCTTACGTATTGAAAATTGCTTCCGTTCTTTGTTCCAGGCTTTTCTGAAGCATCATCCCTTTTTAGCGTTTTTCTTTTTGCTTTATCCAATCTGAGCTTCAAGATCTTTTGCAAACATGCTGCTTTTGTGCGCCTTTGACTCTGAGTCTTGGATAGTCTATTTTCATCAGTGTCTATTGAGTGATACTCTAGAATCTGCGGTCCTGCTGCATGCGGCATCCACTTGCGAAGGCATCTCCTCTCTGTTCTTCTAGTATTGGCGCTTTCCTCTTTTCCTTAGATGTTTCCTTCATATAGATTTGTATTAGTTGCTACCTTGCAGTTCACGCAAAGGAAAAGAGAATTGACGAAACGATTGACATGAAAGCTTTAAGTCGTAATGAATGCATAATCATGACACTCATAATGACTCGACTCTTCGAAAAATGCAACACGATCATCTTTGGATACTCAGGCGTGCGATCATTAATTTCCCTTAAGGTGCGCGCTCAATTTTGGGTTTACAGATCATGCCGAAGAAACTTTGCGATGAGTGGTTCCTGCGATTTGCATCGTAGCAAATTTGATAGTCTCATTCGTCGCAGATCGCAAATCGCAAGATCGCAGATCGCACATCGCAAGATCGCAATTTTCATTTGATCAATGAGTGTAGCCTTTGCGACGTTGCGATATGAGACGTCGCATATTGGCCGTCGGCGATTCCTTAGATTTTCTTTTAAGGGCGCTTTCAAAATATGCGACGCGATGAATGTCGCATCGCTTCTTTGCAGCTTATTTATGTGCATAGGAAAATGCTTCACTCTCTCTTTGCGATGCGATATAGCTTCTATGGAGTTAAATACAAAAATTTTGATAAAAATATTTTTGGGATTTTTTGTTAAGGGTCCCCCTTTGCTTGATGTTATTGCTAATATCAAACAAAGAGGGGGGTTGTTGGTGACCACAACAACCACCAAAAACACATCCTTCTCATTCGCAAAAGCCAAGTCCATTGCACGCTGAAATGTGGCACCTGAATTCTTTAAACCAAAAGGAATTTTAGCATAATGAAAGGTTCCACATGGAGTGGTGAATGCTATCTTGTCTCGGTCATCCTCATGGACAGAAATAACCATCAAGCAGTGACATACGAGATGCCCCCACTACTCGCTGAAGTATATGGTCCATCTTGGGCAGTGGATAATTGTCCTTCAATGAGACTTTATTTAGATTTCTGAAATCAATGCATAGGCAGATCTCACCGGTCTTCTTTAGTATGGGCACTAAGTTAGAGATCCAATCTGAAAACCTAATGGGCACAATGATACCTAACTTGTACAACCTGTTTACCTCCTTTTCAATAGATGGCAGCAATTTTGGATTTATCCTTCTTAGCTTCTGTCTGAATGGTTTTTGATTGGGCTTGATGGGTATTGTGTGCTGAATAATATTGGTATCATAGGTCTTTAAATCAGAATATTCCCAAGCAAACACATCTGCAAATGAGGCCATCAAACTAATATATTTGTCCTTGATCTTTGGCGGTAATGCTTTAGACAATTTTACCAACTTAGGATTGGCAGCTGTTCCGATGTTGACCTCTTCTACACCCTTCTCTGTTGGCTGTAATGTTGGCTTGCAGGCTACATCATCCTGATCAAAAATTTCTTCTAAAGGTATCAAGCCTTTAGGAATAATGTTATTCTCCAGCTACAACACGTCCATTTCATTGATCTGCACTTCATCTGTACCATTCCCTTTGCCATCGTCGTTTTCTACATCAATTGAGGTTTCTTTGAACTTGCCTTTGTTTAGCAAAAAATCCTTAATATCCTCATCATCTTGAAACACTTGCCAATATCGTTGATTGTCTGGAATGGTTGGACGATGCTTGACATGGATTTCAAATTTATTGTTGGAGTTCATGGGGATCTTCAAACTGCTTGTTGCCTTGGCAAGAGCATCAACAATACTATTTTGTATACGAGGCACACATGTCAAGGTGTATTTTGAAAATAACTTTAAGATGTCTAAAACTGCATTACGATAGGCCTGCATCCTAGGATGTTTTGCTTGATACTCACCTTTGACCTACTTTATTACCAATTCGGAGTCGTCGTATACCGAAATCCTTTTTGCATTTAGCTTTCTAAGAATCTTCAAGCCAGCAATTAGAGCTTCATACTCAGCTTCATTGTTTGAACACTCAAAGGCCAGCTTGTAAGAGCAAACCCTCACGCTGCTAGGCACTTTGTTTGGGGCGGAGAAAGGACTGCATACCCAAATTCCAATTCCTGCGCCATCATTTCCTAGTGCTCCATCAAAATCCATGGTCCACAAGCCTTCTTCCTCCTCTTGTAAGTGCTGGAAATCTATTTGTTGTGCCTTGTCTACTTGTTGTCCATTACTTTCAGCTGATTGCCCAACATTTTCCTGCTTTTATTGTCCTTCTTTCTTCAAAATTTCTCTGAAATTTTCTGTTATTTCTAGAATATCATCTGCTTCTACTATCTGACTATCTATATCATTTAAACTATCTGAAAACAAAACAAAAGACTCTAAATCTGTATGTACATAGTTAATAGGATGGTTTATAGGTTTCTCCTTGCTTGTGATCATATATTTCATTTTTTGTTCCCGATATAATTTCCTCATTTTTCCAAACACTGGGATTGTTGCATAGGAGAAATCCAGCTGTAGTGTCCCTTTCAATTTCGCTACCCAAGACCTGGAAAGAAGCATGCCAAACCTTGGAGGAATATCTGCTACCACCACATCCATCAAAACATTTTTCATGGGAAGCTGATCCAAACTCACAACCAAGTATTTGATGAGTCCTATACATCTTACTCTGCTGGAATCGAATGAATAGAGATCATGATATTGCCGGGTGATGTCCAAACCAAGCTTATCCATGACAGCCTTGGGCATGAGATTGTGAGAAGCTCCAGAATCGAACATGGCATTGTGTAACACAAAATCATGCAATCTTAAACTGATACAGAAGGGTGGCACATTGCTATCAGGAGACTCACCATTCGATGCTGGTCCAAAAATCATTTCAGGTTGATCATCTCCTACATTTACCATGTCAGACATTGGGTCCAAATTCAACATCTTAGATATTTGTCCTCTATAACTGCTGTTCCTCATTATTTCAGTCAAGGGGATGGATACCTCTAACTTAGAAATCTCATTCTCTAAGCTAAAAGCAGGGGTCTTTTCTACCTCTTTGACTGGTATCTCTTTCCTTTCTTTTTCTTTCAATGTAGCTTGATGCTGTGATTGTTCTTCTGATTTTGATTTGCTGCTCTCCGGACCAACTGCCTCTTTTCCTTTTCTTTGTGTAGCTGATGAATCATCCTTTGTTGTTTCAACCTCCTTCTTTTTATGAATTGGTTTGGCCGGCACATCTCTATTTCTAAGTGAATATTGTTGCTACTGTGTGGACAAAGCATTCATATATCCCCTTTGATACTCCTATGATTCCTCTTCTAAAACAGTTTCGCTAGCTAGAATGAAATCCGTGCCTTGGTGTGCAGCTGAACTCACAGCACACTCTTCTTCTTCGGTAAAGTAAGTAGGTAGCTCATCTCGAGTAAAGAGGTGGTTTTCTTCGCCTATTACATTCCCGTCCTCATCTGACTCCAGTCCATGCACAAAATTCTGCTGCAAAGGTGTTTGTACCGGTTGTTGTGTTGTCTGCTCTTGGGTTCGTTGATCTCTCTGTCTTATTCTATATTGTGGCTGCTGCTGGCCACGGAAGTTAGGATTCCTAACTTGTGGCTCAGGCTTGTCGAGCTTCACCCTTTCAAGCATCTACTCTACCTTTTTGAGTAGTTGATCCATTGAAGAAGACTCTTCATTCACAATGATTTTCTTTTCTGCTTTCACTCTAGCTCTTTTGGACAGTAGATTTGCTTCAAAGCTGACTGCAATTTTCTGCATGTCTTCCATTGTGGCAGGTTCTCTCTCTCTTAATTGGTAGGCCATGTCAGCATCAAAACCATCTGGAAATTTCATCATAGCTAGTCCCACATGTGGCTTTAGATGATCTGGAATTTCGTTATAGACTGCATTAAATCTAACACAATAATCTTGACCGACTCACCAGCGTTTCGTTTGATTTGTTCATATTTGGCCAGAATTTGAAGGGGATTTTTTTTCACTTCCCACCAGTTTAAAAATTGTCTTTGTAGTTCAGCCAAGGTAGTGATACTTGCTGCCGGCAAACCTCTGAACCATTTCCTCACATCACCTACAAATGTCTGTACAAAGAGCCTCATTGCCACATTCTCCGCATAGATCTCATGAAGTTCATAGAAGTCTGCCATTTTGTCTACATGTTGCCGAGCAGTAATGCTGTTAGGAGTGCCATCAAAAAATGGGATTTTACTTTGATAATCCGTTGGCATATCATCTAGAACTTGGGGCAGAACAAGGGGTGTGAAACGGGCAGCCATCATTCTCGGTGTATTTTTCCTTGGAGGTGTTGGAGGAGTGTGAACAGTTTGTAAGGGGCTTGCAATTGGAGTTTGGGGTTGTGTTGCAATATAATTATCAATTAACCTATTAGCTCTTTTTGTTTCGAGGTCTACAAGAAATTGCGGATTGGGGATAGTATAATCAACAACCCTTTCGGATTTAGACTCAAACAATGATATCTCAAACCGTTCGTCAAACTTAAGCTCTTCAAGATACTGAAAAATGTTGGGACATGAATGGGATTTGAACACGGGAGTTATGGCGCTTTCTTGATGAAGGAGTCTCAGGATCAAATTGGGGTTTTTGTAGATATGAGGAGGATCCGGCTCTGGATTGGCTCTAGTATATCGTCTCGAAGCCAGTGTGTTATTGAGAAAAGTCACAGGACACAACCAACTTACTTAGCCTTTCCAATCCTAAGCTTATCATTCAGAAGCTTAGAATTATTATGAAACAAGGGGATTTGATTTCAGTTCCATCCCCAACGGAGTCGCCACTATGTTAGCACCTAAATCTGCCTTAGGCTGAAGGAAGGCAAAAATTAGGGTAACCACAAACCACGCTCAGTCTGGTAGCTAGCCCTACCAGAGCAGGAGAGGGCTCTCTCCGAGTCACGCTCAGTGAATAGATAATCGAAAATAGTCTGAGATGACTTACAATGAAATATTTACCTTAGGCTAGTAAGTGAATAGGGATTCGGGAAACAATTTTCATGAATGACCAAGCTTCTGGGATGGTATGGGACCAACGGTCGGCAAAGAACAGAGAATTTAATACAAAGGCACAGATTATTCCATGAGGCAAGGTAGGTGAAAAATGTAACAATTTAGTTTGAGGTACCGCGGCATGAATAGATTGCTGAAGAAAGTGAAAAGGGCATAGTGACATGAATCCTTTTCAACAGAAGAATAACACGGAACATGAAATTTTCCCACAGGCAGAGCAATAAAATTGAATTCTACCTAATCTCACTCAGAAAATTTCACTGGAAATGAGCATGAATTGGATTATGAAACATAACAAAATACATATGAAAACATAAGAGACACATTTGCTAAACTCACAACCACAAGAATATCATGAAACAGAGCCGCTGCCTTTCATTAATTCTCTGTCAAAAATACACAGTGAAGAAACAAAGTTCCTTTCCCACAGTTTCCCAGAAGTTACAAGCCAACCCGCCCTTTGCAAATAACTTGCATACAATATATAGAATGTGTAAGGAACAGATAGAATGCCAAGGGTTGGGGAGTTACTTGAATCATTGCAAAATGGAGATGGAGACCGAACCATCAGCAACAGGTGCAGCGCTACAAACATGACATTTGGCTTGGGTGACCGTTTGCCTTCCTTCGCCACTTGGATAGAAGCCAATCTGGAGAAAAAACACTTTAAATGCCAACTTTGGTGCCAAAAAAACAAAGTGTAGATGAGCGGGCCCACTTGGAGAAGTCACGAACCGAAATTTCGCGAAACGGAAGCAAATTGGGCAATTTTTCCTCTGTGCGTCGCGCCATTTTCTCTGTGCGTTGTGCTACTTTGGGGCCCGCTTTTGGGCACTTGTAGGTGTCCAAAATGTGTGCAAGTGGGCTTGTTGGAAAGCCTATCCTGTGTACTTTCTAACCCCACTAGAATTTTTCAATTTGGTGCTCATTTTCCCCTCCAAATCTTCATTCTCCCAAGACTGCTTCCTGTGTGTCAAAAACGTGGCAGAGCGGCCATTTTTGGGTGTTTTTTTGACCTTTTGGAGACTCATACCTTGCCAAAATTTCTCGTCCATACACCAGTAGTCATGATTTTCCATGATAAATCCAAAAATGCAAACCATTCCTCATTTGGAGCTCTAGAATTGTAGCGCCGCGCCACTGGAGAAAATCCCTGTTTTTTGCCCAAAAAATTACCATGTGACCAAAAATTCCCCAAAGTTCTTGAAATTTGGGCTGGAGGTTCCCTATGGGGTGTTATGATGGGCCAAGGAAGCCTTAGCCAAGATTCAAAGCCGATCTTTCTCTTTTGCCTCTTTTGCCTTTCTTGTTGCTTTCCTCAATTTTGCTTTCAAACTCCTTATTCAGGCCTGAGCACTCATGTTTCACACCCTGTAACGGAAAGCCATGTGTCTTAGTAGAGAAAGGTCCTGGTCAGCCTTGTCCAGCAGCCTCTCCAAATGCATGTTGACCCTCTCAAGGTTTGCCTCCCGATCCTCACTGATTTCTTGCTCCAAAGATGTGAGCTCAACCCTTCTTCTTTGAGCAGCTTGGCGATGCTCACGGATGTTTTGCAGCTCCATAATCGTCTGTTGATCCTCAAGCTACTTGTTTCTCTATTCTAGGTACTTTATGTTCCACTTGGCCCTCTCCAAGTCAATGGATAAGGACTCAATCACTGATTGCTGCTCCTGGATGATCTCTGTAAGCTCCGCATTTGTTGGTTATGCATCTGTCTCATCATCGTGGAGGAGAACGAATTCGGTCTCTCGTTCACCTACTGGCCCTTCCTCCTGTACTGGCTTCTTACCATTGCCCTGCTCCTCTGATGCTGATGTCGGAAGCGAGGCCCCTTCCACCCCGGGTGGAGATAACACTCGCTTTGCTGCTGCAAATAGGGGTCTACTACCTCTCTGATAGGTGATGTATACTAGCATAGTAGCAGTCTCATGTCGCTCATACTGATGAGATGGGCCACCTATCTCATGCTCTGCCTTTGATACTACCTGTGGAGTGGTGAAGAAGTCATGGGAGATGAAGTCCTCCCAAGCAATACCCTGCAATCCCAACTGATGGTCCACCAAAGTCTGGATAAGAGCAAAGTGATAAACATTGTTGAGCTACTGTCGAGGGGTCTTGTGCTGCATGAAATTTTTCATCCTCTCTATGTTCCCGCAAATGAAAAATGGGAGGTTCATCATCCACACCCTAGTAAAGTGCATGAGCAACCTAATGTGATAGGCATAAAGGCGAGAAAACCTCCCCTCACAATTGAAGTACTTCATGATCAATTTCATGAGCGGAGCATACTCATCTCTCAAAAATCTGAATGGAAAGACTCTGGTGAGCTGGCTCAAACAGCTGGCCTTAATGTAAGGCTCATAATGATGCCTCTCCACCTTCTTCTTCTTATGCCACTGTTCTCCAATGTTTGGTATGCCTGTTGCCACTGATATGGTTTCGGGTGTCAATGTGAAAGTGACCCCAACCAAGATAGACTGTCCTCCATGTAGGTGAAGTGCAAAAAGACGGGCCAACTCATGATGAACTCTGACATTTGCCACCCTCTGACAAAATTTGAAACATGCTAAGTGCTGGAAACATGACATAGCAAGAGGGCATGCCTGCAACTCGGTGAGGGTGCTTGGCTCATCCCTAACATGTTTGCCACTCCGATGATGTCTCCTGGGGGCCTGTTCTCCTGAAGCTGTATCACTGTGGGTCTTCTCCTCATATTCTGATGAAACCTCGGATGCCATAACTGATGTTTTGTAAACTGAATTTAGGCTACCCTTTGATTTAAATGAAGCTGGTAGTTGCTTTGAAAATCTGCCACCAAGGGGACAATTAAAAAGGGTGCATTAGGATGGGGGATAATATAATGGGAATAGGGGTTTATAGGAAAATTTTATTTAGGGATATACAAAGGGTTTTGGGGTATTTTGATAGGGTAGTGTTTGTGTTGTTGGCAAGGTAGGGTTTGGGTTTTTTGAGCAATAGGAGGAGGGGGAAAGCGAGTATGATTTTACTAGTGTTAGGGTAGTGATTATGGGGAAAATGGCATAGGGGAATGAGTAATAGGGGAAGGGTAGGAAAAACACCTTGGCGGCAATATCACTCTAGCACAAACCCTAACATCATGGTTTTCTTGATGTCTTCTTTTGTTTGCTTTATAAAAAAAAAATTCATTTGATTTATATTCATAAAACCATGCTATTCCTTTCAAATTTGATGCAAAAGTGGAGGTAGGTTGCCTACCTTTCAATTGGATGAGATCCACAAAAAATTTATGGTGAATTGGGTGGTTTCTAGGCGTTTTACCCCTGTGCACCGCGCGCAATGCCCAGTGTGCCGTGCGCCTTGAGTACGCCGTGCCAGTGATGATTTTCAATGATGGGCAGGCTCTGTGTGTGCCGCGCCCAGTGAGTGTGCCGCGCTCCTGCCTGTGTGCGTCACGTGCTCTGAGATCACCCAAAGTTGCTCCAAATCACTCTAATTCTTCAACTCACGACCTTGCACCCTTCTTCCAACGCCTTGCTTACACAATGAGCTTGTTTTATGGTGATATTTGTGTATATAGGCTTGGAGGTCATTTTTAAATTAACTTTTTCAAAAACCCACTTTTCTAATGTCTTGTTTCAACACTTTTTTCACTGACTTTAATACACCCTGATTTTCACTTTTTCTTTGGATTTTGGGCTCAAATGATGAAATTTTCAACACTTTTCATAGGGACTGCATGACAGAGCACTGTGGCCATGGAAACCATGACTGCACCTGAAGAAATCAATTGTCGACTCTTTTTGAAAATTTTGTCATAAATGACACTATTTGACTTTTCTTCAAAACAGAGTTTTGAAGAATAGTCGAAGTCTGTCAATATGATGGTGAAACTCTGCGGATCATTACGTTGCAAGAGCATCCCTCTGGCCTGCATGGCTTTACTGGACATATTTAAAGACCAAATTGATCAATCCCTGGACCTAATGACCAAAAATGACTTTTGTCCATCAAAGGATCAGACCTTGACTATTGTGGACTTTTTGATTGTTTGACACAAAGACATAAGCCAGCAGGAGCCAAACATGAGGGGAAATGACTAGTATGACCTTCTCCGTCAGATTATGGCATGCCCCTAGCGGAATGCAGCTGAGTGAATGGAGAGGGACACCTAAAAATGAAATGCATAAAGAGTTTTGATCTCTAACGAAGGACTGACCAGACCGACTCTAACGGACTGAACAAGAAAAGAGTTCTTTTAATGATATAAAAAAACAATAGGTCAAGCACCTTTACTCATTAGTCCAGATTTCTTAAAAGACTTTACGATTTTTTCTTTTGCCTCCGAGCACACCATCTCTAGTGTTTTACTTTAGAAGAATGAGGCAAGTCAAGAACAACCCATTTCCATTTTTAGAAGGGCATTGAGAGATGTTGAATTAAAACACAACATACTAAACAAACAAGCATATGCATTAATCAAGGAACTTAAATATTTTAGAGTCTTTATACTCCATTTTCACGTAATTGCATATGTGCTAGATGCTGCAATAAAGAGTATTTTAGTTCAGCTAGATAGTGATGGCGGGAGAGGGACATGGATTCTAATATGTTAGTGTTTGACTTGGAAATCAAGCCTGCCAAGTTAATTAAAGGACGAGGTTTGGATAGTCTAATGGCTAAAATAAATCTTGAGACATTTGGTATAAATTCAATTTTTGAATTATCAGATCCGCGAGGTGAAGAATTAGTGGTTAGATAAGAAGATTGTTTCAAAAAATGTTCGTGGTATGCTGATTTTGTTTACATTTTGCAGAATCTACAAGTTCCACTAGTAATAGATAAGACTCAGGATAGATTTTTGAGACTGAAATCTGTTAAGTATTGTCTTTTAAATGGTTATTTGTATTGGAAAGACCCTCAAGGTATCTTATTGAACTTCCTATTAGAATATGAAGCCAAGAAAATAAGTAAAGACTTTCATGAAGGAGCGTGTGGGGGATATCATTACTATAAGGCCACAACATATAAAATATTGAGAGTTGGATTTTACTGGCCTTTTTATTTTCTGATATTAGAAAATAGGTAGGAGACTGTCATAAATGTCACTTGTTTGAGGGTAAGTCAAAATTAATGTCTGTGTATTTGAAACCTATCTCCGTGGCGACACCTTTTCACTAATGGGGTGTTGACTTCATAGGTGAATTCTTTTGGCATCATCAACACAACGCAGATGGATCTTAATAGGGACAAATTACCTCAAAAAATGGATTGAAGCACTCCCAAGCAGGCAAGCTATTGATCTTGTGGTTATTCAATTCTCAGAAAACATTCTTTCTAGGTTTTGTTTTCCAAAGAGAATTATTATTAATAATGACAATGTTTCAAATCCATATCAAGCTTAGCCATTCCACAGGCTATTACCCTGAAGGTAATGGGCTACCAGAGTCCTCAAATAAAAGTTTAATCAGAATTATTAAAAAGCTGTTAGAAGACAACGTGAAGGCTTGGCATACAAAACTCAAGTTTTCCTTATTGGAAGATAGAGTTAGTACTAAGAGATCAATCAACACTACTCCTTTCCAGTTAGTATATGGTGTCGGCCCAAATTTCTTGTTTCAATTGGAATACTTGTTATGAAATATTTACAGGAATTAGAAGAATAACCAAATCATCTGCATAGGAGGATAAATCAATTAATAGAGGTACAAGAAAATAGAGAGAAAGGCTATGAAAAATATTAGGAAGTTCAAGATTAGATCAATTTTTTTTTTGACAAAAAGACAAAAGAAGATGATTTTAAATGGCAAGATTTAGTTTTGAAATGGGATGCTCAAATTGAGGACAAGGGTAAGAATGGGAAGTTTGACAACATTTGGAAAGGACCATAAAAAATTGCAGCTTTCTGTGGTAACAACAGTTTCATCCTAGAATATTTGCAAGGAGTATTACTGCCTAGAGGTCTAGTCAATGGGCATTTCCAAAAACATTACATCTCGTAAACAAAGAATTATTTTCAGATTTCATTGTACATATCCATATATTTTGAAAAAACATGTAGGTGTGGATGAGCCTTTTAAGGAAATTTAAGCCCGAATAGAAGGCCTTGAGGTTCTGATAATGTAGTAATTATATTTTTAAAATTCAAATTCTATAAAAAGAGCATCTTTTGAAAGATGTGTTCTTTATTTCTGAGTCAGTAAAGTTTTGTTTTGAACCACCCTTTTTGTAATAAGTATGCTACTGGTGTATGAGATTCTTGCTTCCATCAGTTATTGACAACATCCCTGTGGAGCCAGTTGTTATCACATTTTGATTTATGAAATGTTTTTTTACAAATGCTAACAGTTTTTGTGTCAACATTTCTCATTTGTAATAAATAGGGAAATTTTTGTGAGTGAGATTATCAACTTATTGATGGTTTCACAATTTTTATTCAGAATAATGAGTTGACAATGAGGTAATCAGCATTCGGGTTTGGTTGAGAAGCCGACTATCAGTGGTAAAATAAGTTTCAAAATTTGATTTTTAAAATTGTGCTAGCCACGTCAACAACATAAATGATGGTTCTTGGAAACGTGTTGTGTCCAGCTCAAAGGGGAAAGTACTTGTTAAATCAATGTTTTCTACTACCATAAGATATTGTTAATTAAATAATCATCCCAATTTTAAGGCAAAGGTTCCCGACTACAATTATTAACCCAGCCTTGTAATGATTTACCTTGCATTATAACTATTTCACCCCATTGTCAAGTCATTTCACCGTTAGTAATTTATATTATTAGCTTTGAAATTGGTTATGCCTCACAAGATTTGCATCTGATTTTCCCCCAGAAATCTATTTTCAAATCCAGGTAAGTTTCTTCAGTTTAATCATACAAAAAAATGGGAAAAAGTTGTAAGGCTAAAATAACATACCCTAAGATGTCGGACCTTTTGATGATCTATCTCGACATCCAACAACAATTTCAGCAATCAAGGTGAACAAAATTATTCCGCTGATGCACAGATTATCACAATGCCATAGCTTGTGCATTTGCTCAGGGTTTCGATGGCATCCAGGTGGAAATTGGCAGACTCTTATTTCCATTTATGGAGGAGCTAATAGCAAAGTCTATGACCCTACCTGCATATGGACAACGGGCTTTCAAAAGCCATGTATTAGATGGGATTGATGTCCTATTTTTCTTGAATACAGAGTTCAAAGACAAAAATTGGAAGACAGGGGTGGAAGGATCATGGGTAGAGGATAAATAACACGATCTGCTTCACATTACTCAACAATACTTCACATGTGAGGGGTGTTTCAACCAGGTAAACCTTTACCACTTTCATTTCCAGGCACATTTAGCTGGTCAGGTTAGGATGAACACTTGTTTCTATGTAATGGAGAGTTTAAAACACATGGCTGCTTGTTTTAGAGACAAAACTAAACCTTCTCCTCATTTTGTCTACAATAAATCTCTAATCAAAATGTTGATTGAAAACCAACTGGATAAAGTAGGGATAACTTGGAGTCATTTCTTTTTATGGGGAGCTTTTCAACCTTAATCCCCTAAATTTCGAAGAGGAAGGAAGAAAGGTACTAATAAGGGGAGGAAAACTCATGCAGGAGCTCCCACTAAGTCAACCTCTAGCCACAAAGCCAAAAAAAACCCTTCATCATCCTAAAATCCCTAAACTTTATCAAATTAAAAGTGTCAGACTCAAGAAAATAGACCCTACATCCCTTGAAAATTTACCCTATGGTATCAGTTCTCCTCAAGTTGTAAGTCTGCTCGTTGAAGCATCCCCTGCAAATAAGAATGTACCATAAAATGTTAAAGGAAAATAAATTGAAGTTTGAGTGTCAAATTGAATAAACTTCATTGTTTGAAACTTTTAAAGGAGGCAAAAGACCCCATACAAGGCCAACAAACAAATTAAGGTTTAAAATAAAGTTGAGAAGCAATCCAAAATTGGTTAAGTAGGTAATTAATGTAGACAATATGCCATTAAAGGACCTTATAATCATCAAGAAAAAGAATATAGTTTCTAAAAAGAACAAAGATAAAGCAACCAATGAGGAAATTTCCTATGGAAACCAAGCAAAGAAAAGGACAGAGAATGGAGAAAGTAGATGCGCTTTTGATCTTAGCTAAGAGGCTAGGAGTCATTTTGAAATTTTGATTATGCATTAAGAAATAATTTTGTTTTATTATCGTTGATTATGTGCCTGAAATCACTATACAATGAGAAATGAAAGGAGGAGTTGACATCTCCGTTGTCAGCGAATTTTGAAGGCTTGTACTGGCATCTATGTTGTCAGCAAAATTTTGTAGAAAGGAGCACTAAAATTGTTATTATTAGCGCATTTTGAAAACATAAAAAGAAGGAAATGTTGACATTCACTCTATTAGTGAAATTCTTAACTCAAGAAACTAAAAAAATTGGCAGTGGAAGTATCAACGATTACACCAGGAAACCCGAGGAAGAAGGAGGTCTAACAGAAGAGAGTTTTTTCAAGAGTGACTAGATATATTCTACAGCAAGGGACCTGTTTGCAAGTGAAAGAGTTGTTCTATCAGTAAGGGACATGTTTCTATCATCAAGGGAGATATTATGAAGATACTTTTTCTCAGCCTAGATATTAGCATATTTTCCAAAAAATAGTTTTATTTTAGAAAAGCTTTATCTATTTAAATATATATTTCAGATACATGAACTTAGAAGAATTTACTATTTTATGATTATTATTGTAATTAAGTCTGAAGCTATAATCTTGTGAGTAGTTTTTGTAAAGTCTATAAAGAAAATTTCTAAAGAATGAAATGAAGTTGGCTTTTACTTGAAAAGATAGCATTCTGTTGTATTATTTGGGCATATCTTAATTATATATAGTGTTTGATGAACATTCACAGAAAATTCTTTTGTTTTAGTTCCCTATCTGTTTTAAAAACCTTTTTCATGTTTGGAAGACTTAGTATCTGAAAATGGGATTCTTTATGCTCTAGCTTCCTTATTTCTCATGCATTAGTACTTGTTGTTCAATTAGATAAAATATTATTTTCTTAAGTTCTATTTTCCAAATTTCTAAAATTGTCAAATGAGTTATTGCTGCCCTTATTTTTGTGTCCTCGTCATTGAATCTATATCATCATCTAATAAGCCTATACTCCATGCCCAATGGTTTATTTTCTATACAACCCAGTCAAATTTCATCATTAAATAGATAAATTTGGTCTAGAACTTAAATTGAAACCTACTACTACATTAACCTAGAGTAGTTATGTTTTAGAGAGAGATCCCTCTCCGGGTTGAAGGGCCAACTTTCAACCTTAAAGAGGTTAGAGGTTATCTTAGATGTTTTCCCACAACCAGGTTTCCTCCAAGAGATAACACTCTTAATGTTTCTTTATGCATCATATGCATCACACTTACTATGCCTTGTTGTGATCCACATTAGTCTCTTTATGGACTATCGTGTCTCACATCTCTTGACGATATTGTAAGGATTTAATGCTTTGGTAAAGACAATTGTGTGTATGACAATAAGCCCGTGAGATAGTAACCCTATTGACAGTGAGGCAATAACCCTATTTACAGTGAATTAATGACCTTATTGATAATAAAGTAGTAACACTTGGTATGGTAGTGGATTTGTATGTAATTGACATTTTATATGACATGATTGTCATAACGATATGAAAATAATGATATAACAATGATCTTCATATAAGTCAATGATACATATGTTTATGCCTTTGATATGTGTTCTTTAGAGATCTATATGTATACGACAAGTGACCTTTGGTATATGGTAGTGACACTCTATGACTTATCCCCATGATGATGAATGATGCATATCAGTAATCTTGATATGACAGAGTCCATGACATGATAGTATGTTTGCAACAGTGATATTGATGACACATATAACATGATGGATGATAGGTGTGACATTGTCGCTATAGTTTATGTGATATTGTATATGACAATGATATGATAAAAACACTCTTGGGCTTGTTTTGTTCAGTTCAAAAATGAAGTTTTGAACTAACTTGGGTTGGCCCTAGAAGGCTTGATGTGATTGTTGTATCTCATTCTCATTGTACTTTGTATCTCAGCTGAAAAAATCATGAATATCTAAGAAGAAGATTTTGTTTGGGCTTCCCCCCTGTGGGTTTTCCCCTGGTATTTGACCTAATTCTCGGTGTCTCTATTGTGTATGCTTTTCTAGTGTTGTTATTTATTGATTTGTTGTATTGTTGATGTCATTGTTCTCTCTACATAGTTGCTAATGATGTTATGATGTTATGGGGTGAATGTTACATGTAAATGATGAAAAAGTTTGAAAATGCAATTATCTTCGATAGAGAACAATCTAGCCCTAAAAATTAACATGGTATTAGAGATGGGTTGAAGAAAAGTCATTGAGATCACCCATGTGAAGAAATCTATGATGAAGTTCATGATCAAAGTAGAGTGAAAGGGATGAAGATGGCAGAGACTTAAAAGAATGCTAGGGTTTGAAGGAAACCTTAAGAAACCAGTGTTTTTACAATAGAGGTTAGTGTTTGTAAGAAAGCCTTGAAGTGGCATTACATATGGTCATGATAGAATCGGTGAGAAGCCCATGATAGATTCAAAGAAACCCTAGGAGAAGGGTATGTTGAACATTTAATGGTCATCATATACATTGATGGTTGGACTTGATATACATTGATGGTTGGACTTGATTGATGATGAAAGAGATAAAGGATACAAGTGGTACTTATGAAGATTTATTTTTTTTAAAGACGATGTGGACATAGAGTGATGGCCCATGGTACAAGATTAAGATGAGAGTTGATACCTTTCTCCAATCTTCTTTAAAGATATAATATATTGAATAAATATAATACTTTCCTTGATTTAATTTTGATTAATACGCCATATTGAATAAATATAGTAATTATTATAAAATTAAAAAGTCTGAATTAAAATTATTTTTAACCAAATAATTTCAAAATTTGGATTAGTATTAATATCAATATTATTAATAATTAATAGTAATATTAACATTAATTCTTAATCATTCATTCTAAAATAAAATTAAAATCAATTCTGATTATTTATTCTAAAGTTAAATCAATTCTAAATTAAAATTAATTAAAATGATTTTTACTTTAATCTTAATCAAAATTTAAATTAATATTAACCAATATTTTTAGTTTTTTTTAATAAAATTCGAAATTAAAATTAAATTAAATTATTTATAATTAAAAATAGAAAATAGATAAATTAGTTAAAATTAATTGAAACTATTTTTATTTGGATTAATAGTAAAATCGAGACTATTAATTATTAATATTAATATTCTTTAATCATTTATTATAAAGTGGAATTAAAATTAAATGAATTCTAACCATTTATTCTAGAAGAAAATTAATTTTAAATTAAAATTAATTTTATATCAAAATTAATTAAAATGATTACTTGAATCTTAATCAAAGATTTAAATTATATTAATATTAATATTAACATTATTAATAATTTTAATTTTTAAAAATTTAATAACATTCTTAATAAAAGTTCTAAAATAAAATTAATTAAAAATAAGAAAATAAAAAGAAGAAAAAATAAAAAAATTAATTAGAATTGATTGAAATTTTTTTTTTTTTTATTTCATCCCTAATCTGTAATTCAAATAAAATTCCAATAAAATTAAAAGTACTAATTGTAATAATTATCAAGTATTCTTAATAATTATGATCATCAATTATAAATAAAGGCATGGTCGTCTACCAACATTCTCGTTCCATCTAGCTCATTCCTCTATTTATTCATTCCCACAAGATCTGTTTTACACAATGATTGATCTATCCTGATGATAAGCCACGGTGGATGGATAGAAACCTTGATTCTAACAATTCTGGATGTGATAATTCCAGGGAAAAAAAAAACAGTACAAATCGAAGAACCCTCAAAGCAATAATACTATAAAATTTATACAAAAATATTTAATTTGTATTTATAAATGTATATGAAAAATTTTGTACTTTATTAAAATAATTTATAAAATTCATTTAATAACTTATTTTCTTTTAATTTACTCTTCTAAAAATAATTAAAAACTTGTTCTTCCAAAACCACTAACACACTAAGTAACCATTTCTATAATTATGCTAAATCAATTTTATTAATTCAACAATACCATCACCTACCATAAATTCTCTTTGTCCCTTTCCCATATCTACACTAAGTAACCATTTCTATATTTATGCTAAATCGGTTTTATTAATTCAACATTACCATCACCTACCATAAATTCTCTTTGTCCCTTTTCCCTCTCTACATTGACTTATCATTAAGGTTAGTTGGAGGAGTGGTTGGTTGGATATTAATGTTTTCACTTAAAAAATTTCTTTAGGGGAGGCTCTCAGTTGCAAAGTTAATTTTAGTCACGAGCATATGGATTTGGGAATGAGGTTGATTCAAGATTGTAGAGCTATAAAAAGGGTCTCTTTCACCTCTAATTACCTCACATTAATATGTCAATCCAGGAGCATTTGGTTATTTCAAAGAGTGACTCAATCTGAGGCTATTTGTCAGAGTAATGCTAGTAGTACAGCGTTCTACAAAAATACAAGAGTAAACTGATGCTTGTCTATGACTAAGTTACTTCAAATGACTAAAGCATACACTCTTAAAGCTAGGCAACTTTATCAGTCAAGGGTTCGATAGCAATAGCCCATCCCTTTGGACACTGATGGAAAGGAAATTAGAGCATGGACCATGGGCCTGGGAGCGAGGCAGTAAATGCCGAGGCTCACTACAGCCACAGATCGTCTCTCACACCAAATGCGAGTAAATGAAATAGCAGATAAAAATGGAACGGCAAATAGGAAATTGAACAGCAAATCTAGAATGGAACAGCAATGCTTAAAATGGAACAGCAATTCTGAAATGGAACAACAATCATTATAACTAAACCTCGCGAGCAATAATCAAACTTTATCCTGTCAACTCAAACGCACTCATTGTAATCAAAACTCCAATCTTTCATTCTCCAAGCAAATCATGCAACCAACTAATGGAACAACATTAATTACTAATTATGGAACAGCATGTGGAAATCATACACACACAACACTCTGAAAAAGTAATCTGATTTAACACCAATCATCAACAGGAATTACAACTGTGTTTCAAAATGGAACAGCATGAATCCTGAATCATAAAGAACACATCTTTCAGATAATTTCCTTAACACAAATACACAGCATAAAAGCTCTGTAAAAAAATGATAACAATGTTCAATTAAGTCTAATAATATTGAATCAACTCTGAAAGTATTGATGATATAATGTAGAGTCAAAATAAAGAACCTTAATGAACAAATCTTAACAGAGCATATGATGTAACTTATAAAGCATATCAGATTATCAACTAATGATGATAAGCAAACCACGCAGAAATAAAATCGTAGTGATACAGAAGCAAGTGTCCTCCGGGGTTGGGCCCTTAGCCTCAAGGGTACACCGCTTTAAGTTAATCCAGACGCAGAGATAAGATAATCACCAAGTTTATATTAATGCATGAAACAGAAAGTACAATGAGCCAAGTTCAACGAGACTCGATGATCAAAGTTCAATCTTTAACAAAAAGTTACATAAAAGCATCGTCCCCAAACTAACAGTGTCGTCCCTTTATATAAGGGTAACGGCGGAGATGTCTAAGCAATAAGATAAATAAAGCAGCGATCCCTCAGGATCGAAGATCCTAAGGGATTCGCCAAACTGTTAATCCTTAATCACTTCTTTTCTCCTCCGCCGAGCTGGTGCCTTCTCCTCCTTTTCCGGACCGGTTTGCTTCAACCTGCTTAGCCTCGTTTGCACTCGGTCCTTCGTCAAAGGGACAGCAGTTACCATGTTCTTGTCTTTTTCTTTGGAATAGCAGCTCCTCGTTTTTACCCTTTCCTGCACAGGAGAATGACAACTATCAGCGGTTAAGTCTTGCATACTAATTCCACATATTTTATCATAATTCTCTATTGTTTTCCACATTCATGATGTAAAAGATTCACAAGTCCTACTGAAAAGCCATTGAAATGACCATTAAAAACATACCTTTTTAGTACTCCACACACCCCCCTGCTTACCCTGTTTCATGCCCTCATGAAAACGTTGTAGTTGACATGCAAAGCAGTGAGAGAATAGGCTGGAGAAGGAATCTCATGCGGAGGCCTACAGCCATGGTGAGTGACTAGGTAGTCAAAGAACTGGCCTGTTTGACCCTCAGGCATCTCATATAGGGCTTGATATCCGGGTGCAGGGTGCGAGATAATTGGACTGCGTAATCTATATCCTAATCAGGATGGCCCTACCCTCAAAATGCTTTCGCCATAGAGGTTCAAACGGTTGGCAGCTAATTGAAAATTCTCATACTTAAATGGCTCCCTGAGCTGGATGTTTGGATTAGAGATTCGGTACCGGAATTTGGCTACATCAATGGCGAGGTCTTTGATAGAAAGAAAATATTCTAAACTTTGTCGAATGAGTGCCTCGTGCATGGGTCCTAACGTTTCGATGACACCCGGAGTTCTCATAAGGTTTCTATGTGCTTTCCATAACCGTATTGGGTCCCTAGGCTCAGCCCTTACCCACAAGTCTAGGCCATTTTCCTGCCTCTGGAAAGTGTTATAGGCTTTGAGCCATTTAATCTGATTAACCCCGAATGAGATGAATGCTTGCAATTGAATGTCCCCAACAAAAGGGCCAGGGTTCAACTCAGTCTCCTGATCTAGCACGAGGTTATGCAAATAAAATTCACATAGCAATCTCTGGACCTTCACCCCATAATGCTTACAACAGTCTATAAAGTCATTGACAGTGTTAATTTGTATCGGGGCGCCTGCTTTAACAACTTTTATTTTTAATTGTAAGTACCGTTCCAATAAAAACAGAGCATAGTTTTTGGCAGGGGCCCTACATGCTAAAACGTCATTGTATAAAGAACACAAGGTATCCATCTGTTTGATAACAGTATCTAGCCTACGGGTTACCTTTGCAACTTTCTCTTGTTCCTTTCGCCACCCTTCAAAGGCCTGGCTTTCAGATTGGTTGACGTTCCTTAGTTGCTGTTGGAGTTCTTCATACTTCTCACGAGGGACTGTTTGCTCTCTAAGCCTCTCCATTTCTTGCTGAGCCTGTTTCAATCCCTTGTGCAAGGTCCTCGTCTTTGGATCTCTTTTCCATGCATCAGTGGAGGCCGGGAGTTTTACCTGAACTTTCTTATTGCGTTGTTTCGAGTTCAGAACCCTTATCACCCCTGAGGGTGGTGCCTCTGTTTGAATTTCCTTGTTGTCCTTTTCTTTTTTAACACGAATACCAGCTTGCAGCTGTTCCTTTTCAAATGGAACAGCAGTCTGTCCCTCAGCATCATTTGGAACAGCAGCTGGACCTTCAGCTTCATTTGGAACAGCAGCTGGACCTTCAGCTTCATTTGGAACAACAGTTGGATCTTCAGCAGGGTTTTGATCAACAGAGCGATTTTTGGTCCTCCGCCTTTTTATCCTACAGATTCTTACTACAGTGGTCATCTTTTTCTTCCCGGCGGTCTTCCTTGTCCTCTGCCTCGCTTTCAAGATCCTGATATGCTGGTGGAGCTGGGCTATTATGCTCAATAACCTCCGTTGTTCTTTTCGTAATTCTCTAATTTCCAATGTTTTATTAGAAGGAACAGCAGGCTTTCTGCTACTTTCTGGGCCGTAACTAGTCCCTGGATCTTTCTCCTGGGGTGCTTCTTCACTGTTTTGTGTTGGCTGTTCTGGGGTAGGAACCCTAACTGGTTCCGTGGCTTCGCTTTCTATCCTTACTTCCTCTGGAATTTCCTCTGGTGCCATGGGAACAGATTGTTCCCGTTCAGTGTCTCCTATCTCCTTTTCATCATGAACAGGCATATTTCCTTCTTCTGCCTCTTCTGCATGTGGTTTTTCGGGTGTATCTTCTTCCTGGGGTTTTTCGCAGAGGTATGATGGAGTGGAAGGTTGGCCATACTCACCCATATTGGCCAAGATTGCGACCAATTCCTCTTCTCCCACTGGGTCCTGTGGTGGGCTACCTACCTGCTGTCCCATTTCCTCCTCCTGCCTGGATTGTCCAGCTTCTGCCTCAGAATGCTCAGCTTCCATTTCAGGATGCTCAGCTTCTGTTTCAGGAGGCTCAGCTTCTGTCTCAGGAGGCTCAGCTTCTGTCTCAGGAGGCTCAGCTTCTGTTTCTGAATGCTCAGCTGCTTCATCATTTTCCTCTTCGGATTGCTCAGCCTCCTCGGCCTCTCCTTCCTTTTCTCCTTCGACTTGTTCTTCTTCTACTTCTGGCCGTGAGGGTTGCTCGTCCTCAATTACCACTGGCTAGCTGGTGCTTTCCTGGAGTTTTTCCAGCCTTCCTCTTATCCGGGCTAACCGGACTGATTTTTTGCATTTCTCTGGCTGTTCTGGTGTATCAGTGTCATGGTTACACTTTGTTGTTTCCTGGCGTGTTTCTGGTCGTTTGGATGTGCTCGCAACATGTTTTTGTTTTCTTAATTCTCTACATTTTTCCGGACGTTCTGGTGTGCTTGTAGTATGTTTACGTTTTGGGGAAGGTGTTGTCGCTCTCCCCTCAATTATTGCAATTAATTCTTCCCAGCTGCTTTGCTGCTGGGTGAGGCTATGACTAACTATTAGTCGGATTAATCCATGGTGGCTGACAACTGACTCTACATGTTGTGCCTTTTTCAGGCTTCGTGCGACATCATGAAGTAAAGAATTCAAAAGTGCAGGAAGATTTACAGAGCATTTCTGCTTTAGAACAGCTAAGAGTTTAATATGTCGTGGCCTTAACACGTCTTTTCTCCCCTCGCAGGTGATGTAGCTTTGCACTATTCTTGCTAATTCTGCCCAGGGTTCTCCTGGCGTTGCCGGCAGAACTCCCTTCCATTTAATCGTTAAGCTATGGCCTTCGTCCTAGAAAATTTCCATGATCTTCTCGAGTCTTTCCTTCTTTAATGTCCATATAGGTCCGGTGGCTGGTAGTCCCGAGACTTCTGCTATTATATCGTCAGTGACCGCTATCCGCTTCCCCCTCACTGTGGAGTGATCCTCCTGCAGGTTCTGCAAAAATTCCATCGCCACTGTTTCATTGGACTCCTGCAGGCGACTGAGATAAGCCAGCCATCCTGCTCTTTCCAGGATCTCCCGAGCAGCAGTGGAGACTGTCAACTCCTGTGGTTTGCTTCGAATTGCCGGGCCTCCCATGGTTTCACTGTGGATTCTCAATGGAACAGCAACTGCTTGTGCTGTTTGAAACACAGAGAGGGTAGTAATCGTCGGATTTAGAAAAAACACAGAGTATGCAACAAAAATGACTTATGAACAGCAACTTGTGTAGAAAAAATAGAAATATCATGCCGTTAAACCGTGCCATTTCCTGGTACACTATCTTTCCTGAATAGTGAGCTAACACATAACCCGAGGAATAATGAGGTTAACCTCCCCCCTATAATGCGATAGGCTACCCCAGCCATCAAAGAAAGGAGTGGCACCCGATCTGTAACCAAGTCATAAAGGAACAACGTATGAAAATATGCCATGTTTAGAAAAACAATGGATTGCCGAAATCGAGGTGTAAAGTTGGATCGCGTATTATGTAAGAGGCTATTGTGATATGATGCGAGGCCGGGGGATAGGACGTCTGTCGTACTTGCCAAATTTCAAGTGGTCATTGTCACCTCCTTTGCCATGATTGGTGTAATAAATGTTCATGCGATATATAGGTCGGGAAATAATGTATGAATAGTGCCTAGGATATCAAAAACAAAAGAGTATTAGTATCCTACCTATTGGTGTAATTAATGTGACTTCCATACCATTAACAGTGCTCTGCTGCCGACAAGCGTCCATAACCTTGGCAGAGTTGTTTATTTCACCCCTGGAACCATGATCCTTTATGTGCATATTAAGGAATGTGATGTCAAAGTGTAGGCCATTATGCTGGCTTGGTAACGAGTTAGCCATAATGCCATTCACGAGGAGGGGGCGAAGAGTGGGCAGGCCGGCTCGTGATGAAACCTCCTGTTCCAAGGTTTGTTTATTTGATATACCTTTTGGACCATATCCCTGGTGTGGTTGCCATAGTGGGAATGCCACTTCACTTCCATCCTCATGATCATGGTAGGTTGGCTCTTGATGAGACCCCCTATCCTGCATTTGACAATTTATAATTCATTTTCTTTTTTTTCTTTCTTTTTTCATAAAGCACTTTTCCTTATATATCCACAAAGGGTGGTTCAACACTCCTTAAGAGTAGGAATGGTGGAAGAAGTCTTATCATCTCAATAGGAGGATATAAACCCTTTGCTCTTATTCCTGAACAAAAATCAAAGGGAATTAAAAAAAAGAATGGCATGATAAAGATAACCAATCAGGGAAAAATTAGTAAGACAATGACAACAAAAGATAAGTATGTCCTTCCTTCTGTCCTCTTACCAATACATAGCCTTATAAAGATAGCGATTTATAATTTCCTGATTTCAGTATGTTGTGATTTTGTATTCATTGCATAAGTGCATAGCTGTCTCTAAAAGACTTTGAAAGAACAGGGGCAAGAAGCATCCTCAAACTTGGACCAGCAAAAGGGATAAGTTGTTTCACAAAGAGAGAAAAAGTATGCTAGAACAATAAAGGAGCATAGGTTTCAAAAGTGCAAATGCCGTTCCTTTTGAAAAAGGAACAGCAGAACACAGCAAATGCCATTCCTTTTGAAAAAGGAACAGCAGAACACACCAATGCCGTTCCTTTTGAAAAAGGAACAGCAGAACACACCAATGCCGTTCCTTTTGAAAAAGGAACAGTAGAACACACCAATGCCGTTCCTTTTGAAAAAGGAACAGCAGAACACACCAATGCCGTTCCTTTTGAAAAAGGAACAGCAGAACACACTAATGTCGTTCCTTTTGAAAAAGGAACAGCAGAACACACCAATGCTGTTCTTTTTGAGAAAGGAATAGCAAAAATCAAAATGATGTTCCTTTTAGAAAAGGAACAGCAAGACAAGCGAACGTCGTTCCTTTGAAAAAGGAACAGCAAAAATCAATAGTGTTTTTCCTTTTGAAAAAGAATAGCAGAAAAATCAAAAGTTTTGTTGCTTTTGAAAAGGAACAGCAGAAAAATCAAAAGTGCTATTCCTTTTGAAAAGGAACAGCAGAAAAATCGAAAGTGCTGTTCCTTTTGAAAAGGAACAGCAGAAAAATCGAAAGTGTTGTTCCTTTTGAAAAGGAACAGCAGAAAAATCGAAAGTGTTGTTCCTTTAGAAAAGGAACAACAGAAAAATCGAAAGTGCTATTCCTTTTGAAAAGGAACAGCAGAAACACGCAAATTCCATTCGTTTCAGGAACGAAAAAAATTGAAATCTTTTAGTTCAAACATATGTACACAAACGAGTTTGAAGAAAAGAAATTATGTATCAATTGTGAAAAGAAATGAATTACAGGTGAGGAATACTTCTCTTCGTCTCCTAAAATCTCCATATCAGTGTCCCTGCGTAGCTGTTGGCAGAAGGATTCCCTAGTGAGTGGTTTACGATAGAGACGAACTCGGTGGCCATTCACTTTGAAGCTATATCCGGAACCGTCAATGGTGATTAAAGTGATGGTCCCATTGTCATGTACCTTCTGGATTTCGTATGGTCCCAACCAACGAGTCTGGAGTTTCCCAGAGAAGTCCTGAAACTGAGAGTCATATAACAGAGCCCAATCTCCCTTGTGGAAGACTTTGTTTTTTATGAGGGCATCATGCCATTTAGCTCGCTGCTGTTGAATCAATGTTGTATTTTGTAGTGCATAGAGCCTAATTTCATCCAATTCATTGATCTGTTGTAGTTGATTAATCTATGCCTCGGTTAGATCTAAGCCAACTTCCTGTGTTGTTCGTAATGTTTGGATTTCAAATTCTATAGGAAAAATGGGTTGTTTTCCAAACACTAATTGATAAGGTGAGTAACCAGTGGTGCTTCTCCATGTTGTTCTATAGGCCCAGAGTGCTTCAAGTAGTCGGGCAGCCCAATCACGCCTATGTGACGCAATGGTTTTCGTTAGGATTGATTCTATTACCTTATTGTTGCTTTCTACTTGTCCATTCGCCTGTGGGTGATATGGAGTAGTGATTTTGTGCTGGACATGATAATTATTAAGTGTTGCAGCTAATCTATTGCCAACAAATTGTGGTCCTCCGTCTGTAATTATTTCCCTTGGAAGGCCATAACGTACAAATAGATGGAACAGGAACTGTATGACAGAGTCCTCTGTGGCTCTTGGCAATGCTTCTGCTTCAACCCACTTGGTGACATATTCTGTTGCCACCAAGATATATGTTCTCTAATTTGATGAGGGGTTGATGGGTCCAACGAAATCAAGAGCCCATCGCTCGAATGGTTCGATGACTAACTGTGGTTTGAGAGGCATCTCGTCAGCTTGACCAGGACGTCCTACTCGCTGGCAGTTGTCACAGGCTTGGACAAATTTCTTTGCATCTCTGAAAATCGTGGGCCAATAATATCCTGTCTGTAATAATTTATGTCCAGTTCTACGCTCAGCGAAGTGTCCCCCACATGGTCCGTCGTGACAGGCTTTTAGGATGTCAAAGATTTCATCTTCTCGAACACATCTCCTGATATGCATGTCTGCCCCTGTGTGAAACAAATAGCCCCCAATCTAGGAGAATCGAGTACTCTTCTGAACAATCTGTTTTCGTTCATTAGGGGTTAAGTGTTTTGGTAGTTTACCTACTGCAAGGTAATTGGCAACATCAGCATACCAGGGTGTTCGAACGGAAACGGCAAACAAATGTTCGTCCGAAAATTGATCTTCAACTGCTGTTGCATCAATTGGCTTTGGCATTCTCGAGAGAAAATCGGCTACAAGATTCTCTTTGCTAGGCCGGTCCTTGATTGTGATATTGAATTCCTGCAATAAAATCAACCATCTAGTTATTTTGGCATTTGTGACAGGCTTATTTGCTAAATATTTTATGGCGGAATGATCCGTATACAAAATAACAGGATAGCCTGTAATATAATGTCTAAATTTATTGACATCATGTATTACAGCTAGGAATTCTTTTACAATAACAGTGTAATTTAATTCAGCAGGGGATAAATTTTTGTTGATGTAATAGATAGCATATGGTTTTTTATCCTCTTCCTGCCCAAGGACTGCGCCAATGGCTGTATTTGAGGCAACGAAAATTTTAAGAACCCCCCCTAAATTTATAAATATAATAAATGGGCGAATCTCCATGGTATATAGGAAAAATGGAAGGCAATTTTATCAATAATATAATATGTATATATAATTTTTTGGCGAATCTCTCACCAGGCATGGCAAATATTTTACTCAATTATAAAATCTTGTAAGATCTTCGTGAGTCTTTCACTAAATAATAAAACTTTGTAAAGTCCTAGTGAATCTTAACATAGGCTACATGCTGGTTTAATTCCCCCATTTAAATAGGCTACATTCCAGGTGAATACCATGGGTCAATACCATGTGCCATTTTGGTGAATACCATGGGTCAATACCATGTGCCATTTTTATTTTTATTAATTCTAATATTAGGGTTAATAATGGTTTTTTGCATGGTATTAATAACAATCTAGTCCATGGTATTTGTCCCATAGTATTTTGGCCATAGGTTTCACCTAAATATAACCCATTTTTTGAGTGTTCGTAAATATAAGGTGACTTATGGAGTAAATATAAAAAAATGTTTTATTTGTTTACCATACCTTTCGTTTATTTATATTTTTATTAATTTACCATACCTCTTTTACAAATATGGTATTTGGCCCATAGGATTCACTTAAATAAAACCTCTTTCTTGAGCCTTCATAAATAGAACGAGGGTTATGGACTAAATATAAAAAGAGGTTTTATTTATTTACGATACACATAGTTTATTTATATTTTTATTTATTTACCATACCTTTTGAGTAAGTATAAAAAGACGTTTTATTTATTTACCATACCTCCACTCTACTTATATTTTTATTTGTTTACACCCTTACATGTATATAAGGTGACTTATGGAGTAAATATAAAAAATGTTTTATTTATTTACCATACCTCTCATTTATTTATATTTTTATTAATTTACCATACCTCTTTTATAAATATGGTATTTGGCCCATAGGATTCACTTAAATAAAACCTATTCTTGAAAATGGGCAAATGGATTCACTTAAATAAAACCTATTCTTGAAAATGGGCGAATGGAAGGTTGTAAGTCCTAATTTCAAGGGCTAAATTTACCTTTTTTACTCTCTCCCTTAAAATAAGGTGGGCTATTTGAGGTGATTTGTAAAAATGTACTATGATACAAAATATTCGCCCACTAAAAATCTAAAACCCCTTAATTTCGCCAAAGGGCGAACATTCGCCCCTAAAATTATCCTTGATCTGAGGCATCAGCTGATATCTGAAATGGCAGATCCCAGTTTGGTCCTCGCAGGACTGGGGCTGTGGATACAAGCTTCTTTAAATCCTTGAAAGCACGTTCACATTTTTCTGTCCAAAGAAAATCAACGTTACCAGTTAGTGCATATAAAGGTGCAGCAATGTGTGAATAATGTTTTATAAATCGTCTATAATATCCAAAAAATTCAAGAAAGCTGTGTACCTCTGTTTGAGTAGTAGGAGTGGGAATAAGCAAAAGTATTTGGATTTTGGCCGGGTCTACCTGAATGCCGGCTGCTGAAACATAGTGTCCTATAATAAGTCCTTCAGTGATCATCATGTAACATTTTTCGTGGCTTAAGCAAAGCCTGGTAGCTATGCAGCGTTGTAGGACTTTTTCTAGGGTATTTAGTGCTGGATCAAAATCATCTCCATAGGGTGTAAAGTCATCCATATATACTTCAAGTCCATCAGTTATTAAATCTGCAAAAATGCTAAGGATAGCCCTTTGGAATGTGGCGGGAGCATTACATAGGCCAAAAGGTAGAACTCGGTAGGCAAATGTTCCCCAAGGACAAGTGAAAGTTGTTTTGTCCTAGTCTTCATGGGCAATCTGAATCTGATTGTATCCACTAAAGCCATCTAGGAAGGAAAAGAATTTTTTTCCTGCCAAAGTATCTAGCACTTGGTCTATGAATGGGAGAGGAAAGTGGTCTTTTGTGTTGCTTTATTGAGTTCCCTGTAATCCACACAAATTCTCTATTTCCCATTCTTTTTTGGTACCACCACGAGCGGAGAGACCCATTTACTGTCAGAAATAGGATAAATAAAATTGACATCTAAAAGTTTCTGAAGTTCCGCTTTCACCACATCCTTTAGATGAGGATTAAGTCTTCTTTGCGGTTGACGGACAGGTCTAGCATCTTTTTCTATATAAATGTGGTGTGTACACAATTGTGGGTCGATTCCTTTCATATCAGGGTAATCCCATGCAAATGCCTATTGATATTTTCTTAACAGATGGATGAGCTTAGTTTCTTGTTCAGATGTGAGGTTGGCATTGATATTTAAAGTTTTTCCCGGTTCAATTTCCACAATTTTACTATTTGCGACAGAAGTAACAGGTATTGTTTGATCATGTGTGTCTTTCAGAGGATCTTCTTCTAATTCATTATCAAATGTTGCTTCTATCATGTGACATTGTGTGCAGGATCTAGCTTCAGTTTGACTAATGAAATTGTTAATGGCATCATCTTCTGTTTGATCTTTAAAATCAAGTGCCTCTTGTATAGTCAATGGAGATCTAATGTTATCAGTAAGGTATGATACAGGATACTTGTTAGTTTTAATTATTATGAGACTTGGCTGTGCTGGAGGGTATAGAACCAAATTCTTGATATCAGGTCCTTTGGTTATGGTCATATTTCCTTGCCGGCAACCAATGTAAGCATCGGCGGTGGCAAGCCAAGGCCTACCTAGGATTAGCGGGTGTCCATCAAGTCGGGTTTTTGGATTAATTATCAGGAAATCGATCAGATATTCCCAGGAATCTACAGAGACCATGACATCGTGTAGAGTACGCTCTGGTCTAACCACAGATCGGTCGGCCAATTCTAACAAAGTAGAGGTAGGTTCTACAGATGTAATGCCGAGTTTTTGACAGGTGGTGGTTGTTAAAATATTGATTGCAGCTCCTAGATCAACTAAGGCATTAGACAAGGTCTGACCGTAAATTTGAACAGTTACAATTGGATTTCCTGGGTCTTCATATTTAATGGGTGTTTCTTTCCCAGATAATAGATCAGATAAAGTACCGACTACTTGGACTCTTGGATTAGTTGTTATATTCCTCCTTGGTTTCTTTATGCACAATTCTTTAATAGTTTTTGCATATATAGGAATATCTTGAATGGCTTGGAGGAACGGGATTTTTATATACAAATTTTGTAATTCCCCCAAGATGTCAAAGTCAGGATATTGTAAAGGTCGAGGTATGACTAATCGTTCTGGGAACGGGGGAGAGGATGTGGTTGCTTGATTATGAGACTGCTGCTTATTTACATCCTCTTGTTGCAACTGATGTTCTCTTACTAACTGATCTTCAATATGAACTGTTTTATCTCCCTCATTTTCAATGATACATCCAGATCGTAATTGAAGATCGTTACACTCCCGCAGGTCGGGTCCTATTTCTGGTGATTCTATGATTTGAAGAGATTGGACCGGTCTATTATTTGGATTGGGGTTGGGTTGGGTTGGGAGTTGCGGTCTCAAATTAGACTGGGGATTTTGTTGTAGAGATGGCAGAGTAGGTTGAGGGAGCGGAATAGTTCCTACTGGCTGTTGCATTGGTCTTTGCCAGTTTGTCTGCCAGGGTTGAAGTAGGGGGAGTCCATTGTGGAGGATATGGGCTATTTTGCCAATATGGTGGAGTATAAGGGAAATTCATCCAACTAGATTGGTTTGGCTAATTCAGCCACAGGTTTGAAGAAGGAAACGATGGTAGTCACCAGTTTGAGAATGGGGGTGGGGGCTGATTTTTCCACATATTATATTGTTGAGCATTATATTGTGGAGGCTGAAAGGAAGAGGTTGGGTCTGAAAACATACCAGATTGTCTTGGCTGCCATTGGCGGCGCTGGTTGATCAAGTACACCGATTCTGGTTCTTCCTCTGCTTCCTTGTATACTGCTTTTAATCCAGGAAGTGAGGGGCAGCTTTCCGTAAGATGATCGTTTGTACAGATGGCACATGTTTGGACTGTATCCAGTGGACACTCCTTGTGACTATGTTTTTTCCTGCATCGGGGGCAGAAGATTGCCAAATTCTGTTCTGCCTCCATCTGCTTCTGTTTGGCCTGCATAATATCAAGTTGTGTAGTTAGTGTCCCTAGAATATCAGTTTTAAAATTTTCTAATAAATTTCCAATCTCCACACGCGTTACTCCTTCTGTTGATATTTTATTGTCTCTTGCAAACCGATCATATTCTGTTGGTTTTATTCTTGTGCTGCCTCTCGAACTCCTGATGCATAAATCAATAATGTCAGCAAAATTCTCTTGATAAATATCCCCTTTTCCCATGATGTTTAATGTTTCAATCCATTGTTCCTTCATGCCCCTTATCAATGCAGTTTTTAACACATTATCAGGTAAAGGTAGTGATGCATAAGGAGATCTTTGTAAATTGTATTGAAAACATTCCACATATTCTTCTAATGTTTCATTCGATTTGGATGTCATTTGGAATATTTTGTCTTTCAATTCTCTAGACCTACAATAATCCTGATATTTTTTTAAGAAGGATTCTTTCATTTGATCCCAATTGTTGATGACCCCACCACCTAGTCCCATAAACCATCTTAAAGCAGCCCCATTTAATGTAGAGGGGAATAATTTCAATTTCTGGGAATCGGTGGTGTAATCATATCCCCTACACAACACATCAAATTCGAATAAAAATGCATCCGGATCTTCTGATGTGAGACCGTGAAATGTAGGGATATGTTGAAGAGGGATAGCTTTCATGAGCGCATTTGCTGCAGAATCCACTATAGGATATTGTAATGTAGAGGTTTGAGTATTTGGCTAGTTCTGAGCCATAGGGTCGAATATATGCCAATAACCTTCTGGGATATCTAGGAGGGTATTCCTAGGTTGAGAGGGAACGATTTTAGCAGGGATAGTTTTAATGGCACTTCCTTTATCTAGGATAAGAGGAATACTTGATGTCTGAGGAGATTGAATTCCTTCAACAATGATTTTCGCAGCGCTCCCCTTATCTGGGCTGTTTAATGGCCAATCTGTTCCAACGGGAGATTTTGGTTCCTCGGTTTCCCCTGTTTCTCCTTCTCCTTCACAAAAGTTGCTGAAATTCCCTTCTTGCAATAGTTTTGGAGTAGAATTTTCAATTGTCTGAAATTCTTCCTCTTCAGTTTGACTATGCACCTCAGCAAAGGCTACAAATGATGATCCTGTGGCCTGAAGGGAACTAGTAGGTTGTTTAGAGATGATTTTCCTGGGACCTACTGATAGCTGAGATTCTGTTTTCTTATAGATTTCATCTATGAAAGTTGTTCGGCCAAGGGTCACTGGCCCCTTAGCTTTTTCGGGTTTGGATGGAAGCTTAATATTCTTTTCTGGTTTTTTCTGCTTAGTCATGCACTCAAATGAACTACTAAATTCTATTCAAACAAATCAAGAGCAAATCTGTTAGGAAAGTGGACAGTGGAGCAGGGCTTTTACATGCTCCGCACGCAGGTTCTTACCTTTCGTTTTTAAGATCCAACTCTTCCCTAGCAGGTTCGTACACTACTCTGAAAAAGACAAATGGCTACACTCTTTCCCTGGAAACGGCGCCAAAATGTAGAGCTATAAAAAGGGTCTCTTTCACCTCTAATTACCTCACATTAATATGTCAATCCAGGAGCGTTTGGTTATTTCAAAGAGTGACTCAATCTGAGGCTATTTGTCAGAGTAATGCTAGTAGTACAGCGTTCTACAAAAATACAAGAGTAAACTGATTCTTGTCTATGACTAAGTTACTTCAAATGACTAAATCACACACTCTTAAAGCTAGGCAAATTTATCAGTCAAGGGTTCGACAGCAATAGCCCATCCCTTTGGAAACTGATGGAAAGGAAATTAGAGCATGGACCACGGGTCTGGGAGCGAGGCAGTAAATGCCGAGGCTCACTACAGCCACAGATCATCTCTCACACCAAATGCGAGTAAATGAAACAGCAGATAAAAATGGAACAGCAAATAGGAAATTGAATAGCAAATCTAGAATGGAACGACAATGCTTAAAATGGAATAGCAATTCTAAAATGGAACAGCAATCGTTACAACTAAACCTCGCGAGCAATAATCAAACTTTATCCTGTCAACTCAAACGCACTCATTGTAATCAAAACTCCAATGTTTCCTTCTCCAAGCAAATCACGCAACCAACTAATGGAACAACATTAATTACTAATTATGGAACAGCATGTGGAAATCATACACACACAACACTCTGAAAAAGTAATCTGATTTAACACCAACCATCAACAGGAATTACAACTGTGTTTCAAAATGGAACAGCATGAATCCTGAATCATAAAGAACACATCTTTCAGATAATTTCCTTAACACAAATACACATCATAAAAGCTCTATAACAAAATGATAACAATGTTCAATTAAGTCTAATAATATTGAATCAACTCTGAAAGTATTGATGATATAATGCAGAGTCAATATAAAGAACCTTAATGAACAAATCTTAATAGAGCATATGATGTAACTTATAAAGCATATCAGATTACCAACTAATGACGATAAGAAAACCACGCAGAAATCAAATCGTAGTGATACAGAAGCAAGTGTCCTCCGGGGCCGGGCCCTTAGCCTCAAGGGTACACCGCTTTAAGTTAATCCAGACGCAGAGATAAGATAATCACCAAGTTTATATTAATGCATGAAACAGAAAGTACAATGAGCCAAGTTCAACGAGACTCGATGATCAAAGTTCAATCTTTAACAAAAAGTTACATAAAAGCATCGTCCCCAAACTAACAGTGCCATCCCTTTATATAAGGGTAATGACGGAGATGTCTAAGCAATAAGATAAATAAAGCAGCGATCCCTCATGATCGAAGATCCTGAGGGATTCGCTAAACTATTAATCCTTAATCACTTCTTTTCTCCTCCACCAAGCTGGTGCCTTCTCCTCCTTTTCCAGACCGGTTTGCTTCAACCTGCTTAGCCTCGTTTGCACTCAGTCCTTCGTCAAAGGGATAGGAGTTACCCTGTTCTTGTCTTTTTCTTTGGAACAGTAGCTCCTCGTTTTTACCCTTTCCTGCACAGGAGAATGACAACTATCAACGGTTAAGTCTTGCATACTAATTCCACATATTTTATCATAATTCTCTATTGTTTTCCACATTCATGATGTAAAAGATTCACAAGTCCTAATGAAAAGCCTTTGAAATGACCATTAAAAACATACCTTTTTAGTACTCCACAAAGATCTTGATTGGTTAGTTGAAGGAAAATGACATTCAAAATGGGAAAAATCTTGGCTTTTAATATTTCCAACTTAAAAAAAGTCAAACAAACATATGAAATACAAAAAATTAACATCTATCATGAAAGGCTCAGCTGCATCTAGTACCCGATGACCAAATTCCAAATTCACATGTGGTTTGAGGATGACCAAATGAAGTCTATTCAAGATAGTAGTGATTGATTAGTTAAATTTTAATTTTTTCAAAGTTGTTATTGAAAATTGAAGGGTCTCAACTGCAGAATTAATTTTCCTCTCAAATATATGGATTTGGGAATGAGGTTGATCAATATAGTGATTGGTTAGTTGAAGGAAAATTTCATTGGAAATGGAAAACATGGAAAAAAATCTTGATTTTTAATATTTTGAACTGAAAAAAATATTAGGAAATGCAAAAATTAACATCTCATCATGAAAAGCTCAACTACATCTGGTACCTAGATGATCACATGTACTGATGACCAAATTTACATGTGGGTTGAGGATGACCAAATGAAGTTTATTCAAGATAGTAGTAATTGATTATAGTAGTGATGACCGAATGAAATCTATTCAAAATAATAGTGATTGACTAGTTAAATTTTAATGTATTCAAAGTTGACATTGAAAATTGAAAAAAAAAAAATTAATAATTTTTTAATATTGAAAAATAGAAAAAATAATATAAGAAAAACATCATAATAATTATGGAAGGTTCAGTTGCATCTGATAGGATGACTTAAATTTACAATTAGATTGTTTTGCTGATTTCTTATTTCCAATAACTATTTTAATTTCCTTATTTTTAACAATTTTCTTTCACCACACAATTAGATGATAGATGATATTACGTGTATATATACCAAATAGATTTTCTTTTCCATATAAATGAAGTTACTAAATTTCTTTCAGTAATATATATATATATATATATATATATAGCACTGCAAAATAAATGGTTAGATATCAATGTCGTTTGTCTGGTGAGATTTGATGGTTGGAGAAATGGGCCAACCGACTTTCCCTTCATGACAACAATACATATTCCTTTCAATGTTACAATACATATTTATACATGCCGAAGCATCCAATACCGTGGACCGAAAAACCATCACGTCCAAGACCATGGACCGTAAACCTTCGCGTCCAAAACCATGTGCAAAAATCATGCACAAAACCATAGATAGGTCTGCCCAACCTAACATAGGGTCCAAAACCAAAATTTTCTAAGGCACTACCCTAGACCCCAAAGAGTGGGGTTACGGGTACCCCTCAAACCCCCTGTGATCTCCCCACCTCTAAACCCCGATTAACTACGTGGCCTAGTCATGGAAAGAATATAACATAACCCAACATAACTATCTTTACATACTCTGCTCTCATTATAACCATACCTCTTGCCATCCTATCATTGATATGTGTACTCTACTTCATTTACTGTTGTACTATTCATTCCCTTGCCTTGCCATCAAAACAACACTTTTCCTATGCTTTATGGTCATGAATGCCCTTTTCCAATTGGAGGGGGAAGGTTATTCAAAAGTTTTTTCTGATTGAAATTTTTGGATGCAACTTATCTATTGCTATTCAAAACTAAAATTGTGGATTCAAGAAATTTGCATGTAGTGTAGTGATTTGATTACAGGAGAACAACAAGTATGGGGGGGAAACTCTTTTCACAGCAAGGCCACACTATTGCAACTAACAGAAGAGGCTAGAGAAACTCGCGAACGCGAACAATTGTTCAGACATGATGTGCTTGCCTCGATTCCACCTTTTGTGTCACTTTCAGAATCAACTCAACCTACATCAGCTTCAATAAATGCCAGTCCATACATGTCATTCCACATTTTTTCGGAGGTAAAACTTGAGGTAAAATAGAATAATTTTTTTCTTTATTACAAATTTAAGAGAATTTCATGAAAATCCATTGAGCATTATTTATCATCATTCATTCCACATCTTTACCACTTCCCATTTTTCAAAGACACATATTCTTTCAGTTTGGGGGAGTGTTCCTTTAATTTATTTATTTATTATGACCATGCCATTAACATTCTTTATCATCCATTGATCTTCTTATTCATTCTCAACACCTCCCTTATTCCATGTTGTTTTACACCAAGCATAGATTTCCATTGATGGTAGCAACCACCTCAATTTTTTTCCTAGCATTGCATGAGGGCATGCTAATTCTCCAGTTTGGGGAAGGAATTGCTACACATGATGGATATTTTCTACTTTCTTTCTCATTTAAGGCATACAATTTCATTTTTATACAGTGCCGACATTGATTTGCGTATATCTTTAAAACTATGAACTAAATTCTTGTGATTTCTGGAAAACAAAGAGGTATCATTAAAATACACAAACCCAGATAATTTCAAGTTCAATTAGTTCATAAAATTTTGGAAATATTGCACTATCACCTATAGCCATTTTGTTTATATCTCATGATCTGTGCATTAAAATGATATGATTTTTGGATCATAGAAGGATTAGTATAGTAGAAATCTGCTTGCAAAATTTCATCAAAATCTGGTTTGTAGTTTTTGAGGAAATGGTTAATGAAGTTTGTTGTTATTTATATCATATTTTGTTGCAACTTCATATACATATAGTTGAACATCAATGTAAATTTTTTTACGTCTTCATTAACATTGCTAAAATTGAATATTTATTATTGGAGGAAGAATTCATTTGTTCCATCCATTTCATGAGTTGGGATGAACAATTTTTGTATTATTGCTTGGTTAATATAGATTCTTTGGGTTGCATGAGGACATGCAATATATTCAGTTTGGGGGTATGTTGGGCCGCTAGTTTCTCATTATTATTATCACTCTTTAATGCCTATTTCATCCATTTCTACCATTCTTTATGACGTCATTTATCATGGTTTATCATATAATTCCATTTTATAGTTATTTCTACTCTTACGGATAAATATTATTTCTTCTCCTTTATTTTTAATAAATTGATGATTATTATGCATGATTTTACGAGTGATGGTTTATTCATAAATTTGTTGTAACATCACTCATGATTTTAGCCTCCAAGATATTTTCCAGATTGCAAATTTGATCTCCAGCTCATCATTAAATATTCCAACTTAGAAATTCACTGGAATAAGAAGTGATATTATTGCATTGGACGTTTCGGGAAAATGGAGAAGAATCTGTAAAATCTGAAAGATGGGTTTGTTTAGAACGGACCAAATTAGTTTTTGTTTAAGCAATTTTCCCAAATTCGATCTATATTAAGAGAAACAGAAGGTTCTCTGAAGACATTTTTCTTAGATTCGCTGTTGTGGCTGGTTTCCAAATTATCTCAGTTGCAATACTAAATTCGACCTATTCCTATTGAATGCTGATGGAAAGATATTTCAGATATGATATTGCTGATCAATTTGTTGTGAACAACCCAATTTTGTTATGGGAATCATTTTGTAATCATATATGTTGTAACTTCTCCCTACCCTCTGTGTATTTAAATGAAAACAAAGATCAAAGAAGGGGATTCCTGATGGATCATTAGAGATAGGATAGGATAGGATAAGAGGAGAGGGGATAATGGTGAGATTTTGATATATACATGTAATCAATGTTGAATTACAAGCAGACTATGTTATATTATTTTCATTCAATGAAAGAGTCTGTTGATTTCCCTTGACATGTGCAGATCAAATCGAATGAGACGTGTTGATTAAGCCTGAGTGGTTTTTAATTCTCTGGTTACTGTAAGTTCTTTCCTCCCAGAAGTGGCAAGGTCCCACCACAACTGGGAGATCTAGCAAGATTAGCACCAACGCTGTAGATTTCCATTAGCGGTTGCATTTCAATTCTGTCAATTCTGTAGGCTGTGAGTGTTAATTTCATTGCAGAGTGTGTGTTAATTTCATTATAGAGTGTTTAATTTCTAGCATAAGCGTGAGTTATTTTTACACAGGCAGGCATGTATGGACTAAAGGATTGATTTCATTTTCTTTCATTTATAGTATTGCAGAATAGGGCATACGTGAGAGTGGTTATTATAGAATCAACTGAAAGAGATTGGTTAATGCAACCTAACTCTCGATTGACATCATTTCCATTTGAATTTCCTAATTCAGATTGAGTGTAATTTAGGTAGAATTAGCTAGAAGAGATTGGATAATGCTACTATGCTCTCAGTTGATGCTATTTTCAATTGAATTGTTTGCTTCAGATTTGATTATGATTTCAGCTGAAGATTAAATCTTGATGCTTGGATGTATTATTTCCTTTAAAAGTTACAGTTTGAGATTTATGATTGCATCCAGTTACTCTTGTATCAAGTTTTATAGTTCAACTTAAAAAGCATTGCTCCCTGGATTTGTAGCTTGCACATATTGTGTACACTCTTGAAACAAAAAGACTTACCCAGGTTGATAATTAATGTGAGGCAATTAGGAGTTCTAAAAGACACCTTTTAGCACCCAACACTATGGAAACTAGGAAAAGAAAAATACAGAGAATGGAGAAAGTAGATATGCTTCTGAAGGAATCCAACCCCCTCAACAAAGAGGCTAGGGGTCATTTTTGAAATTTTGATTATACATTGAGAAACATAAAATTTAGGATTATTCTTGATCATGTACTTCACAGTGTTATACAACGAGAAATGCAGGGAGGAGCTAACATCTTTGTTGTCATCGAATTTTGAAGGGTTGTGCTAACATCTCTGTTGTAAGTAAAATTTTGCAGAAAGGAGCACTAACGTTATTATTATCAGCGCATTCGGAAAATAGACAAAGAAGGAAACATTGATAGTCAGTCCGTTAATGAAATTCTTAACTTAGGAAACTAAAAAAATTGGCAGCGGTAGTATCAACGATTATACCAGGAAACCCAAGGAGAAGGAGCTCTAACATAAGAGCACTTTTTCAAGAGTGGCTGGAGCTATTTTGTAGCAAGGGACATGTTTGCAAGCGAAAGATTTGTTTTGTAAGTAAGGGACTCGTTTATATCATCAAGGGAGACATTATGAAGATACTTTTTCTCACCCTAGATATTAACATGTTTTCCAGAAAATAGTTTTATTTTAGAAAAAAATTATGTATTTAAATATATATTTCACATGCGTGACCTCAGAAGAATTTACTATTTTTATTATTATTGTAATTAAGACTAAATCTATAATCTTGTGAATAGTCATTGTAAAGTCTATAAAGACAATTTCTAAATAATGAAACAGGGTGGGATTTCAGTTGAAAAGATAGCATTATGGTGTATTTTTTAAGTAAATCTTAAATATATACAATGTTTGATGAGAATTTGTAGAAAAATCTTCTGTTGTAGTTCCCTGTCCATCTTTTCTCTGCTTTAAAAACCATTTTCATGTCTGAAAAACTTAGTATCTGAAATTGGGATTCTTTATGCTCTAGTTTCATTATTTCTCAGGAATTAGTACTTGTTTTTAAGTTTGCTAATATGATAATCCTAGAATCCATGCCCAATCGTTTATTTTCTATACAGCCCAACCAAATTTCATCATTCCATAAAAAAATCTGGCCATAGAACTTAAAGTAAAACCTACTACTAGAGTGGCCTAGATTATTTATGCTTTAGGGAGAGATTCCTCTCTAGGTTGAGGGGCTAGCTTTCAACCTCAAATAGGTTAGAGGTTACCTTAGAGGTTTTCCTGCTGCCGCGTTTCCTCTAAGAGATAATGTTGTCAATGTTTCTTTGAGCACAATATGGATCACACTTACTGTGGCTCGTTGTGATTCACATTAGTCTCTTTGTGGACTACCATGTCTCACATCTCTTGATGATCTTGTAAGGATTTAATGCTTTGGTAAAGACAACTGCCTATATGACACTAAGACCATGAGACAATAACCCTATTGAGAGTGATGCAATAACCCTATTTATAGTGAATCAATGACCTTGTTGATAGTAAAGTAGTAACACTTGGTATTGCAATGGACCTATATGCAATTGACATTTGATATGGCATGATTGTCATAACGATTTGAAAATAATGATATAACAATGATATTCACATAAGTCAATGATTCATATGATTATGCCTTTGATATGTGTTCTTTAGAGATCTATATGTGTACAGAAAGTGACCTCTAGTATAGGGTAGTGACACTCTATGACTTATCTCCATGATCATGAATGATGCATAACAATAATCTTGATATGACAAAGTCCATGACATGACAGTATGGTTGTGGCAGTGATCTTGATGACAAATATAACACGATGGATGATGGATGTGTCATTGTCACTATAGTTGATGTGATATTATATATGATATTGATATGATAAAAAAATTCTCTTGGACTTGTTTCTCTAAGTTCAAAAACGAAGTTGTGAACTAACTTGGGTTGGTGCTAGAAGGCTTGATGTGATTGTTGTATCCCATTCTCATTATACTATGTATCTCAGCTGAAAAAATCATTAATATCTAATAGAAGAAGAATATGGTTGGGCTTTCCCCGTTGTGGGGTTTTGCCTTGGTCTCTGACCTAAATATTGGTGTCTCTATTGTGTATGCTTTTCTTGTGTTGTTATTTATTGTTTTGTTGTATTGTTGATGTTATTGTTCTCTTTACATAATTTATAAAGATGATATGATGTTATGGGGTGAATGTTACATGTAAATGATGAAAAATTTTGAAAATGAAATTATCTTTAGTAGAGAAGAATCTAGCCCTAAAAATTAACATGGTATCAAATATGGGTGGAAGAAAATTCATTGAGATCACCCCTATGAATTCACCTATGATGAAGTTCCTGATCAAAGTAGAGTGAAAGGGATGAAGAATGCTAGGGTTTGAAGGAAACCTTAGGAAACCCTTGTTTTTACAATAGAAGTTAGTGTCTGTGAGAAAGCCTCAAAGTGGCCTTGGATATGGTCATGATATGATTAGTGAGAAGCCCATGATAGATTGAGGGAAACCCTAGGAGAAGGGTATGGTGCAGATTTAATGATCATATACATTCTTGGTTGTACTTGATTGATGATGAAGATATATTTTTTCTAAAGATGATATGGACATATGGTTGATGGTCCATGGTAAAAGATTAAGATGGGAGTTGATAGCTTCCTCCAATCTTCTTTAAAGATACAATATATTAAATAAATATAATATTTTCCTTGATTTAATTTTGATTAATACACTATATTTTGTTCCCTTGGAAAAAAATGTAATTTCCATCAAGTGAGAAAATTACATGTTGTATATTCATGATGCATATGCTGTAAGAGGGGCATTTCATGTCAAATAAAATAAGTTCTCTAATACAGATCTAAAATTGATGCCTTATGTCCACACAGGGAGGCACCATTCTCAGTTGTATTCAGCATAAAATTTTATCAAAAAAACTCTAGTCATGTAGAGTGTCTGCACTATTCTTGATTGGAAAAAACACATGAATATTTACAGATGAAAGATAATAAGAAAAATAAAAAATGTAGCCAGGCTCCCTGTGAACCTACTACACAGCTATGTCCATAAATGGCCAATAGTAGTACTGATAATGGGCTCCTTCCCTGTGTTCCTGAATCATCCAAGTGCCGAGAGGCCTGTCTGCAACTTCTTTGGATAATTTTTCGGTAGCTGCATTCCATTCCCTGAAAATGTGATGGCATGAAAATGAGTCAAAATATGTAATAAGTCAGAGAGTCTCATCCAAAATATGTCTCAAAGTATATGTAGAACATCTAGTTGTTTTGTTTAACCAGTCACAAATTTTTTTTGAGTCCCCAAAGAGTTGTAGATCTCTACATTGATTTTCCAATGCAAATTGAATGAGGAATTTTGCAGTGGATAGTTCGGAAAATTTATTGGTGCCCCATCCTAATCCCATTTGAATATAGTAATAATGGGAGTCAATGAGATACAAAATGGTCCCTCCACCACATCCTCCCTCTTGTGCAGAACCATCAAAGAAAGCCCAAGGCCTCGAATGATTAATGGTTTCAAGGATGATGGATCGTGGTCAAGCAGTCTCATCATCATCAAGGATGATAGAGTAATCAGACAGAATATGGGTAGAAATGGAAAGCCAATGCAGAGTGGCGTTCTAGAAAATGAGCTTGTTGTGAGAAATCCAAAGGTCCCAGCTGATGAGGAGCAGGAAGTTCCGAAGCTTTGTTGGAACAGAGCTTGACCACCATGTTGACTAGGCCTCCTTGACAGTAATACCTTGCCACCTAATCAGAGATGGAAACACTGTTAAGATCGATTGCCAAGTTCTTGTATGGCCTAGCACTCGATAAATATGTGTGTAATAGTTTCGTTGTTGCTTTTGAAAATATAGCACCAAAATGGACCATGTTGTGCTCGTTTGAGAAGGTTATCTCCTATGGGAATTTTTCTTTAAAGTATGGTCCACCAGGGCTCAATGGCTTATGGTCGACAAGCTTCGACTAGCACAGGGTAGCCTTCCTTAGGAGTATATTTACCAGCTTTTGAGAGCACCCATATTACCTCATCTTCACCTTCACCTATCTGGATGTGAACTTTAGTAAGAGCCCCAATATAGGCATTCCATTGTTGTGTCCATTGTTGTGGAATGTTCAATCTCCGGGCCGATTTCCATGCTTGCTGAAATAATGTGGTGTGCTCGGGGCCCACTGTGTGGCTGATATGGGTAATGTTGGCTTCCATGAGAAAGCTTCTGAGCTCATCTAGTAGCCTGTGGGCATTCCCATAGCCAATCCATGGGTCCTGTCCAATCCTCATAGCCATTCCAGATTGAATTTTCCAAGTAATACTAGCCCTAATGATGTCCAAAGATTTAATTACGGCCTTCAATATGATTGATATCCTTGTGGGGTATCTTTGTGGTTGTCTTAGCCAGTCCATCAAATTAAGAGGGGTGATGTATTTTGAGACAACCACCCTTGTCCATAAGTTGTTTGATTTAATGAGCCGCCATCCAAGTTTGGCTGCTAGAGCTAAGGAGAAATCCTCTAAATTCTTTATGCCTCAGCCATCGCATTTCTTTGGTAGATTGAGTGCCTCCCACTTGACCCATGAAAATACTATGCCTGTTTGTTTTCCCTTCCAAAGGAATCTATAGCATAAGGCCTGTATCCTGGAGAGTATTCCCCTAGGAATCCATGCCAATGACATCCAATAGACCGAAGTAGCCTCCAACATAGCTTTAATGAGGATGAGTTTGCTTGCCCTGGATAAGTATTTGTAATACCAAATGTTGAGTCTTTTCTCCATCTTGGAAATAAACCATGTCCAATCTGCAATTTTATACCCGAGAGGCTTCAACTTGTAGCCCAAGTATCGAAGGCCATCCTCCAATCTCAGTAGGGTGAACTGGAATCTTTGTAGTGCAAAATATATTTCATGTTGGGAACATCCAGCCGCTGATAAGGTGGACTTGTTACAGTTTACAGTCATGCCAATGGCTGATTGGAACAAAGAGAAATTATTCTTCATATTGGTCAAATCCCCAATACTTCCATTCAGAAATATCAAAACGTCATCCACAAATAACAAATGTGTCAATATGCATCCTTCTGTGATTTTTATACCCTGCCCCTTCTGAACTCTTCTTTAACAAGCGTACTGAGCCCTTCCAAGATTAGGAGAAAAAGTAGTGGAGATAGGGGGTAGCCCTAACGGAGGCCTCTTTCAGAATGAAAAAAGGGTGAAGCCACCCCATTAATCAGAACACTAAATGATATGTTAGTGATGTAGCTCATAATCCATTTAATGAAATCATATGGAAACCCAAGGTGGGTTAGAATCATTCTTATATACAACCAATTAAGTCTATCAAAAGCCTTAGAGAGATCGACCTTTAGAATCATACCTTTCATTTTCTTGGAATGCAATGAGTGCAAGACCTCCTGTGCTATTCCCACTGCCTCATGGATTTGTCGATCTTGTAGAAAGGCGAATTGCTCCTCAGATATATGGGTGGATAGAATGGGCCTCATTCAATTGGTTATGATTTCAGCCATGATCTTATAGATGTAGTCGCATAATGAGATAGGTCTATAGTCATCAAAGGTGACGAATTATTGTACTTTGGAATAAGGGCGATGAATGTAGAGTTAAAAGGTTCATACATCTTGCCATTTATTCTGGTTTCTTCAATTACCTTGAGTAGGTCTGCACCTATAGTCTCAAAAAAAGCTAGATAGAACTCAATCGACCATCCATTTGGCCCTGGGCTCTTGTCCTTCTTAAACCATTTGAGAGTGACTTCTAATTATCCTAGGGTGACTTCCTTAGTCAGTTCCCTGCCATCCTTCCATTCCACAAATCATGGGAAAAGTTGAGCCAGATGAGGGAAAGTGTTTACAGTGAGACCTTGCTCATTTGAGAGCTTCCAAATGGTATTAATAGCTTTCTGACCATTTGCATAATTATGATAGAATTTTGTATTATCATCTCCCTCAAGCAGCTAGATCACCCTACTTCTCAGCCTCCACGCTTCTTCACGGTCCTTTAGAATTTTTCCTCTAGTGGCATATAAGGAAGTGAGTTTGTCCTTGTGTTCATTTGATCTATAAACCCCTCCCAAGTTATTTTCAAAATCTGCAATTTCTATTTCCACATTCCTTAGGGTTTGATCATCCTAAATTCTCTTGTTATGTGCCCATAATTTAGAGAGTCTCTTCATCTCTATAAGATTGTGAGAAAAACCCTCAGCTATGTTTCCTCCAACAGTTGGGGGATGCGCCGTCCAAAAGTCTATGACCATACGAACATAGCTAGGGTCCTTTAACCATGAAGAGTTGAACTTAAATTGACCCTTGGGTTTCATAGGCCCCCCACAGATTTCCAGGTATATTGGCAGGTGATCAGAGATGCCTCTCAATCCCACCCATTGTATATGATTTAGTCCATGATTAAGAAAGTCTTCCTTGATTAGGAAACGGTCAAGTCTTTGTGCTAGACTGTCCTCCCCAGCTCTGTTGTTCCTCCAGGCGGGCTGCAATTTAGCTAAGGGTATATCCATCAGATTGTGGGATTCCAATATATTCTCAAAATAGGAAGATAGGGGGTCCATTTGAGCTCGGTGTCCCTAGGATTCAGAGTGACCTATGGAGAAATTTAGATCCCCTCCCATGATTAGGAAATCCTTTTTCAAGAATTCAGTACTTAGGAAATGATCCCAAAATGAAGGCATGTGTTGGCACGACCCATATACTTTGATAGTCTGAACCTCCATACCCAAATTAGCTAAAAACAAGTCCACCCCAATATACCCTGATCCTCCCCAACAGTTACGGAGATTGATGGAACGCTTGTTGTAACCCAGTGCAATACCACCTGATCATCTGTTTGCATCAAGACCAAGAAAGGTCCAACCAGGGAACATAGATTCAAGGAGATGAGAGATGGCTTCAACTGATCCTAAGGTTTCCTGTAGAAAGATAACATCGACTAGTGTAGCAGATATTAGTCTTCGAAGGGCTAATTTTTTATCAGGCCTATCTAGCCCTCTACAGTTGAAAGCGATAATCTTCATGAGGGGGGATCGGATAGGGGGTTCAATGCTCTATGTGCCCTATGGATGGTTGTTTTCTTGCTAAAAGCGATCTCGTCTCCGACCTAGATTTGTGCTTTTGAGAGGGAGGTGGGTCGGCCCCAAGGAAGCTTAGGAGGGATGGGGGTCAGAATTAGGTCTAAACCAATATGATCAGAGACCTTTATTTTATGCTTTTCCTTATATCAATTCTGATATCTCGGAGATGAAGGCCCTACCTCAGGTACCAGGGTATTAAGGGGGGGAGATCTAGTAGCGATGGGGGGCTGATAGAGAAAGTGAAAGAGAGGGAGTGAAGGGAACAGGCCAAAGAGATGGGGGGTAGTGAATTATCAACAGATCCGTTACCTTTACCAGATGAAGATAGTGCATTAAACTAATCACAAGAAAATAAATGAGGAGGGCTAGAGGAGGAAGAAATCATATATGAAGATAACACAACCCCGACAGTCGCCCTTGCCCTCGTGATAGGAGGAGAGGGAGGTCGAAGAGGAGGTTTGTCGCGCTTCTTCGGGGCCTCCTGAGTGGGGGCCTTATCGGTAGTAGCAGGTTCCACTTGCATCCCATCGTCTCCGCTGGGGGGCTACTCCCCCTGCTCTTGTGTAGTCTTTGGTGGAATTTCCCTTCCTATATCCCCTATCCTTTTCTTACTATTGAGAGGGCAATCCCTATAGAGATGCCCAACCTTGTGGCATCTTCTGCATCTGAAGGGAACCCCTTCATAGTCCAAGTTCTGCCTCCGAGAGAAATTCTGCCATTGAATTGTGATGTACTCCTATAATTCGTCGTTGGTATCTAAGTGTACCAGTACTCTTTCATATGCCATCCTACCTGTCACGAGATAGGATTTATCGTGCTCCAGGTAAGTACCAAGGGCGTTCCCTATGCGTCTCAAGATGTCTTCATACGAAAACTATAATGGTAGGCCAGGTAGATGGACCCAAAGGGGGCTTGCTCCAAGCTGTTTCCATTCTAGATCGAAGAGTAGAGTCCACCTACGAAGGAGCACTGGTGCATGTTCTAGATAACAAACCACTGAGAGCACCCAACTCGTATGTTCAGCCCTAGCGAAGTGAAGCGCAAACTACCCCGTGAAAAAAGTTTGGACAAACATTGGTTGGGCCAGATGATGTCCCTAGGCCTCCGACGCCCACTGCTTGAGCCTTGTAGCACTATAGAATCAACTGCTGACTCTTTTGACCAATACCTGGTCAGTAGTGTCCATGGCGTCGCTCCACCGAAAGTCCTTGCCTAAACGAAGAAAGACCTCAATAGCCTTTGATTTCAAACACCTCTATTTTTTTCCTTTCCGGGTCCTTTCATCAGGTAAGGAAGGCTGAGAGTCACTCAATGAAGGATTTGTCACAGGATTTGGAGAGTCCAATTGAGGCTCAGATGAGAAAATGCCGGGAGTGGGGGGGATCTCGGTAAAATTTCCTGATGGAGGGGATGTAAAAGGCATCGTTGTATGATGCCGAGGTGCATTGGCTACAGGCTCGTTGGATTGAGAAATTGAGGGGACACGAGAGCCAGCGGAAGGTGGAAAAGAAGTGAGACTCGCCAAGGAGGTTCCAAATCTAGGATCTAGGGTTTGATCCACAAAATTGAGGGTAGAAGGCAATAGTGGCTGAGCTGTGAGGTTCGATAAAGGGGAGACCTTCAGGAGGTTAACCACCGAACATGAAGGTCCCAAGATCGAGGGCAGCAAAGCTACGGTGTCAGAAAAATCGCAGCCAGATTTAACAGACGCTTGCCAAATTTACCTGGGGAATAGTCCATATGGAGGTACCCTCTAATGGGTCCTCCGAGTAGTCGACTAGCTCATCCATAACCGTCGCGGGTTTCCCATGCCAGTTGCCTCTAGAACCTAGAGATGCATGTCGCTGTTGTGACCAAGAGCAGGCGGGGAAGTGTCGAGGAGGAAGAGGGTAAAAACCTAAGCAGTAAAAGTGAGTAGGTTAATCATAACAGTGCTACGGCATTGAAAAGCGATAACGGGTCTAGTGTACAGGTGAAAAGGGAGGTGTAGTTGCAAGTGTTTGGTGAAGCTGAAGGCTTCAGTGACCAGGCGTAACCCTAACCCTTGGCTGGTCTCCGTTCTATCTCCTTCGACTCCATCCTTAACCAGTGTTAATACACTATATTAAATAAATATAGTAATTATTATAAATTTATAAAAAAAAATATTTAATTTGTATTTATAAATGTATATGAAAAAATTATCTACTTTATTAAAAATAATTTATATAATTCGTTTAATAACTTATTTTCTTTTAATTTACTCTTCTAAAAAGAACTAAAATTTTATTCTTCGAGAATCATTAACCCCCTAAGTAACCATTTCTATAATTATGATAAATCAGTATTATTAATTCAACATTACCATTACCTACCATAAGTTATCTTTGTCCCTTTTCCCTCTCTACATTGACTTACCCACTATGTGACCATTTCTATAATTATGTTAAATCGGTTTTATTAATTCAACAATACCATCACCTACCATAAATTCTCTTTGTCCCTTTTCCCTCTCTACATTGACTTATCATTAAGTTTAGTTGGAGGTAGTGGTTGGTTGGATATTAATGTTTTCACTTAAAAGATTTCTTTAGGGGAGGCTCTTAGTTTCAAAGTTAATTTTAGTCACTAGCATATGGATTTGGGAATGAGGTTGATTCAAGATCTTGATTGGTTAGTTGAAGGAAAATGACATTTAAAATGGGAAAAATCTTGGCTTTTAATATTTCCAACTTAAAAAAAGTCAAACAAACATAAGAAATACAAAAAATTAACTTCTATCATGACAGCTTCTAGTACCCGATGACCAAATTCCAAATTTACATGTGGGTTGAGGATGACCAAATGAAGTCCATTCAAGATAGTAGTGATTGATTAGTTAAATTTTAATTTTTTCAAAGTTTTTATTGAAAATTGAAGATAGTAGTGATTGATTAGTTAAATTTTAATATTTTCAAAGTTTTTATTGAAAATTGAAGGGTCTCAGCTGCAAAGTTAATTTTCTTCTCAAACATATGAATTTGGGAATGAGGTTGATCAAGATAGTGATTGGTTAGTTGAAGGAAAATGTCATTGGAAATGGAAAAAATGGAAAAAAAAATCTTGATTTTTAATATTTTGAACTTAAAAAAATATTAGGAAATGCAAAAATTAACATCTTATCATGAAAAGCTTAACTACATCTGGTACCTAGATGACCACATGTACAAATGACCAAATTTACATGTGGGTTGACGATGACCAAATGAAGTCTATTCACGATAGTAGTAATTGATTACAGTAGTGATGACCAAATGAAATCTAGTCAAAATAATAGTGATTGATTATAATAGTGATTGACTAATTAAATTTTAATGTATTCAAAGTTGACTTTGAAAATTGAAAAAAATAAAATTAATAATTTATTAATATTGAAAAATAAAATAAAAATAATATAAGGAAAACATCAAAATAATTATGGAAGGTTCAGTTGCATCTGATAGTTCAGTTGCATCTGATAGGATGACTTAAATTTACAATTAGATTGTTTCGCTGATTTCTTATTTCCAATAACTATTATACTTTCTTTACTTTTAACAATTTTCTTTCACCACACAATTAGATGATAGATGATATTATTTTATTTTTTACAATTAGATGATAGATGATATTATTTTATTTTTTATTTTACTTTTTGTATGGATTTGAATATTAAAACTTAGTAATCACCAATTTAGTCGCCCCACGGACTTTAGAAATTCATATTAATATAGAAAAGTCTATAGATGTTGCTGTTTGGTAATGAGGACCAGAAAGAAAAGGTGATAGCCATTCCAGGTGTATATAAGTAACACACCCCTTCCAAGAAAGTTGGAAGTAGAAATTCATTTTCCTTTCCTTCAACAAAAAAGATGGCATCTGCTATTTATGTTGCAGGTTGGATGGGAGCACCCTGCACTGCTGCTGCTGGAGTTTTCCATGGCAGACTCCACAAGATTTCTATGGCCAGATCGCACAAGGTTTCCCTCACCACAGTGCTGCCTGCCAGGGGCAGGTAAGTACATACTAATTTCTTTAATATTTTTGGAGGTCATTTAATATTGCACTTAAGTGATTGCTTGTGATTCTTTGCCATTTGTTTCACCTTCACTTTCTGAAAGTGGAAAACATTAAAATCCATTTCCACCCATGAGACCAAGGCTTCGGTGACCAAGTGACGGAATTGCATAAGCGGTCCCAGGAAGATAGTGTCTCACTGGGTGGAGGGTCAATTATGTCTTACATAAAATATAATCACTTTTTATTTAGTAAAATGTTAATATGTTTATTGTTTTAGAAAATATGTATATAATTATTAATGAAGTTATTTATTTAATTTTATATTAATTTTTTTCCTTGGGTTAGAATTTGGTGATATAACAAGATGTTATATTGATTGAATAATTTATTTTAAATGATCATCAAATTTATGATCGGAAATTTTAATATATAAAATTAGCTTACTCTTATTAATATGTATTTTAATTATTAAGTTTATGAATATGAAAGAAAAATAAAACAATTATGCTATAATTATAAGCTTAGAAAGAATGGTTGCTTTCAAGCATGTGTTCCATGTCTTTGTCAATTAATTTAGATTGATTTTTTTTTTTTTTTTTTTTTTTTTTTTTTTTTTTTTTTTTTTTTTTTTTTGGGTAGTAATTAGAGATAACGTGGAGATTTTAGGATATAATTACATGAATGCCATATCTTCCAAACAACCTATAGCTCAAAGAACAAGTCTTTCTAGGATTTGGTTATTTTAGATCTATCAAGCACATAGAGAATCAAATTTCTTACAAGTGTATTTCATTTTTCTATGCCATGTATTAATTCCTTAATATTAAATAATAAAAAAGTTACACCTTAAGAAATTTGATATCACTTGGTGATTGATACATCGGATTTATGCCGATTTATTTTATAGATGTTGTCATGTACATTTATATAAATAACAATTATTTTTTATTTAATTATTTTTTTGTCATGGAGATAGGTATATGAGTAGGTTTGCATTTGGGTAATGTAATGTTACACTATAACAACTCCGTCATCTTATTATTATGGTAAAATTAACAATCTTTTTTATTTTAATTTTAATTTTAACTACATAAATTCAAATTCATATATATATATATATAATCTTAGAGAAAATTTGCATTTTTTAAATTATAAATTTTTGTTATTATTATTAGTGATATATGATAAAAAATAACATATTTTTTATTTATTATTTTAATTCAAAAACATAAATTTAAAATTACTTTAAAATAATTTGTATTTTTAATTTTTTTAAACCAAAATGAGAATTTTGTACTCATATCATAGCAAATACATCAAGTAGTACATAGCTATATCTTCAAAATTTCTTCTAAGTCTTCTTAACCAGAAAAACTACATTTTTTTCCCAAAGGGACTCCAAATTGGACAACAAAAAATGGGGTTTTGTAGATATATATACCTTACAAAACTAACCCACCAAAAAATAAAATATACATCTTATACTATAATCCTTCATAATTGTGCAAGGTCAATCTATTTAGCTCTAAAGAGTAGGAGAAGGCATGATTTAGCCATTGATTTTTAAATCTCTAATCTTAATTTACACCCTTTCATTAGCACATAAGTCAACATCTTTATTGAGATCACAAAGTAGATGGAAATATGCTATTGAAGAGAACTCTTCCACTACTTTTCTAATTCTTTTCATAAGAGTTTTTATTAAACCATTTTTATCTACTAAACATCATTAAAATTCTTCAATTCAATTCATTCTAAATTCACAGTTAACTTCAAAATAGCATAACTAGCCTATTTTATATTAAACACCATTCCATAATAACAACATTCCCTGAACAAAATTGAGTACCTCATGAGAATGGACAGAAAACTATCCCGGCCACTGAGTGGTTGTGACCAGCGCAAAAGATGACCCCACGGAAGGGCCACAGAGATTTGCTGGCCTGGTATTTCATTGATTAATGGGTACCTAGGTAACAGAACATGTCGTAGCCAAGTGGTAGTGGAGGTGGAGTCTCTCCCCAGCAGTTACGAGTTGAAACTTGTTTTTTCTCCTCGCCAGAAGAGATGGCATCTGCTGTTTATATTGCAGAGTGCACGGAATTCCCTGCGCCTTCGCTATTTTTCCACGGCCCGTCAATTTGGCTATTTTCATTGTTCGGAATTTTCTAGCTTTCTGCATTTCCTACTGCCATAGTGGGATTTGAAACATTGATTTTCGTGGTTCTTTTATTTGTTTCTTTTATTTTATTTAGCAGTGTTGCCTTTGAATTGGCTTCTGGAATTTGAGAATTTCCGTTTCTACTGATTATAATGCATTTCCAAATTAGTTTCTGGATGATTTCATTTAGCTTTTTTATTCCCTTATAGGAAGGTGATCTCATTAATGTACTGGCTAATTTCATCTTGTATTTTTCTTTAATTCTTCTTGTAATCTGCTGGCTAATTTCACTCGACAGAACTTTTGATTTGAAGTGTTATCATTCCATCCGCTCATGTATGAAACTGGCGGGATTTCAAGACAATCAGAGCAGATTTCATGAGTTTGCTGTTCAAAAATTCTCAATACGTATCTTCCCTATCCCTTTTACCGCTTTGAATCTGCCCATGAATCAAATTGCAGATCCCCTGTTAACAACATGTTTGGTCATGAATCAAATTGCCGATCCCCTGTTAATGACATGTTTGGTCATGTAGTCACAAGTGGATTTTGTCTTTCACTGATCCCTATTTAATTTTTAATAGTTCATTCGTTATTGTGCAGAGCAACTCATTTTGATGTCATTTGAATCATCTCTTAATAGTTCATTTTATTAGTTCATTTCTTATTGTGCAGAGCAGCTGCACAGTTTACTTTTAATAGTTCATTTCTTATTGTGCAGAGCACCTGCATTTAGTTCCCTAATTATACACTTGGTTCTCATGCATTTCTGATGTCATCGGTTTCATCTTTCAGGGAAGAAAAGATTAAAATGCATTTCCAACCACTTGAAGGTCGTGAACAAGTGGCTCATTCCATGCCACCTGAGAAGGTTGAGATCTTTAAATCACTGGACGAGTGGGCAGAAAAAAATATATTGATCCATTTAAAACCTGTTGACAAGTCTTGGCAACCACAAGACCTTTTGCCTGATTCTTCTTCTGAGGGCTTCATTGACCAAGTTATAGAATTGCGGGAGCGGTCCCATGAATTGCCAGATGACTATTTAGTTTGTCTAGTGGGAGACATGATTACTGAAGAAGCATTGCCTACTTATCAGACTCAGATTAACTCATTTGATGGTGTAAGAGATGAAACTGGTGCCAGTCTCACTTCATGGGCAACATGGACTCGTATGTGGACAGCTGAGGAGAATAGACATGGTGATCTTCTTCATAAATATCTTTACTTGTCTGGCAGAGTGGACATGAGACAGATTGAAAAAACCATACAGTATCTTATTGGATTTGGAATGGTAAGTGACGATACAGTGTCTTAACGTTGCAAGCATTTTGTCAAAGTATTTTATTATGTTTGCTATTGGTAGCAATAAGGTGTGGGATTCCACTCTAGATGGCTAGAAACTTTTTACGTGACATATTGCATGCAGGGTATTTAGTTTTTGAATGAGGATTTTCTAACTTAAGCTTTTTTTTACTGTTCAGTATCCAGGTACAGAAAATAGTCCCTATCTTGGATTCATATACACTGCCTTCCAAGAAAGAGCAACATTCATATCACATGGCAACACTGCAAGATTTGCTAAAGGATATGGTTACTTAAAATTAGCCCAAATATGTGGAACTATTGCTGCAGACGAGAAGCGCCATGAGACTGCATACACAAAGATTGTTGAAAAGTTGTTTGAGATTGATCCTGACACCACAATGCTAGCTTTTGAAGATATGATGCGGAAAAAGGTTGTAATGCCTGCACATTTGATGTATGATGGGCAGGATGGTAATCTGTTTGACCACTTTTCTTCCGTTGCTCAGAGATTAGGTGTGTACACAGTAAGAGACTATGCTGACATCTTGGAATTCTTGGTTAAGAGATGGAATGTCAAGAGAATAGGTGGTCTTTCCAGTAAGGGAAGGCAAGCTCAGGATTATGTATGCACGTTGGCACCTCGTCTCAGAAAGCTAGATGAACGAACTCAACAAAGGGAAAAACAAGGACGAACTTGTGCTTTTAGTTGGATATTCAACAAAGAAATCCTGTTGTAGAAACTTTCTTGTGCTTCAGCTTAGGAAAACTATATTAGTACATTGTTTAGTATAAAGTTCTGAGCGTGTATAAACTTATAATCCCTGCCCAGGAAGTCAGGGACCTTAATGGATTTTTGGATTGCGAAATTCGATCTGCACACTTTAGTGTGCGTAGGTGCAGAGAAAAGACCAGGAAATTTATGTTTTTCTCCATATATTTCTATAATTGTGCTAGGTTAAAATGTAAAATGTGTTATTTGTAGTTAAATTTAAATACCAACTTCATTTTTTTTAGGTTGTTTGAATCGTTGTTTTGTTTGGTCTCATGGAATATAAGATTCTATTCTTTGTATAATATTCGATCGATGGAGTAGTTGTTAGGGTTGTATAATAATTCTTGTGAAGGTATATTCAACAAAAATATATCACTTACTTCTTACTTTTCGGATTTAAATCGTTTTAATCAGTTATATGATATAGATTAAACAATTGAGAACTTTGAAATGATTAATAGTATGGTTTTTTTATACTCGGAATTTAAATGAGTCCATTGAAGCTTTGAAATGATTAATAGTATGTTTTTTCTATACTCGGAATTTAAATGAGACCATTGAAGCTTTTGAAATGTTTAATAGTATGATCTTTTTATACGAAGAATTTAAATGAGTCATCCTATCAAGTGTACTCATAGGACTTTGATTGTGAATGTGTTCTTGCCATTGTATCACCTCCAAAGAAATTGCATGATCATTTAGTTTGTAACATATTCCTTGCCTTGTTATTTTCAACATTGTATGATTTTTCTTTTCAGCTACTCTATTTTGCTAAGGTATACAAATAATAGTGAGTTTTCTTTTGATGTTATTTATATCACATTAATTTTGAAAATCTCTTTAACAAAATTCTCCTCCACTATCTCTCCTTAAGCATTTGATTTTGCAACCTCTTTCATTTTCCACACGGGCTTTAAGCCTTTAAAATGTATCAAGCGCTTAATCCTTGGTCTTAAAAAAACAAACCCTATACTTTTTTTTAGTAATCATCAATAAAAAGTAATGAAATATGATGAATTACCCAAATTCTTTGGGTGTATAGGACCACAAATATATGAGTGAACTAAATCAAGTGGATAATGAGCCCTCTATGCATTTCCTTTTGAAAATTTCTTTCTCGCATGTGTTCCTTTAGCACATCCTTCACAAACCTCATGTTGAAATCAGGATTGTCATTCCACCAAAACATGCAAGTGTTAGCAAACACACGCATCATCAAAGTTAATGGATCCTTGGGAGGTTGTTAGGTACATGTCACGAAATAGACTAGGAGCACTGATTTTCATTCATCCAACAATCTCCCCACCCCCCAGCATGACTCGATTGTGTTTCAAACTCGATACCTTTGGCTCTAATACCACTTGTTGGAATCATGATTATCATTATGCCAAAACTCATAGGTGTTAGTAAATAGACGCATCACAAAGGTTAACGAATTCTCGAGAGGTTGTTACGCAGATGTCGTGAAACACATAGTGAACGTTGACTTTCATTCGCCCAACAAATCCTTGTGTTCTTAAACCTTAGGCAAACCATAAACCACTGCTTTTGATGTTGGAAGTTTCAAACTATCAAAATTTAAATGTCCATACCTAAGTTTCTACAACCAAATTTTGTCACCATATGCCATGTTGGGAATACTACAATTATGTTATCCAAATTTCAATGTGAACATTCTATTCTTTGAGATAGACATAATAGTAGCCATCTTATTGATTTGATTCCTATCACCAACATAGATCCATATTAACCCCACATCTATCAAGTGTCAAGATGGATAAAAAATATCCAGGTGCAAACCTATTTTTTGAGTGCAAAACTTGAGGAAATGTTTGTACCTTGAGACATTTTATCCCTCTCAGTGCTTGATAGATCTAGGTTTAAGATGGATCTAGGTTGATTTCAGTCATGCGTAGTCACATAAAATTTGTTGAAAATCTAATTATTCTTATAATTTTAAATATGCTAAATATGTCTAAGATTAATATGGTCATTTTAATTTTAAATTTACTTAATTACCTCAATTTTTTTAGATGAAGAAAAACGATTAAATACATTTTTTTTAATTCAAAGTGACAATGTAACGGCGTTGAATGATAGAAAATGTGAATGATAAGAATGTAGTCAATTACAAATAGACTCCATTGTGATCATTCTCAAAATATTATTCTATTGTTGTCATTGTCACACGTGTTAGTTTTGTCATCTTTTCATATCGATCATATCAAAAGGGACGTTGAAATCATAAACCATTCAAATCTTTAACTTGAGCTATTGTAGCAAAAACCATACCTTGTCTCTCCTGCTCTCAAATATTAATAATAGTTCTCTCTAGTGTCAATCATTTTGACGTAAGGAGTGTTAAACCCCAAGTAAGTTTCAATGGTAGTTGTTTTCTTTTACCTCATTTGAATGTAATGTGACTAACAACTTTGAATGATGGAAAATGTGAATAATAAGAATGCAGTCAATGACAAATAGTTTATACTTTCAAGAAGCAAACATTCCAGGTAAGTGAATGAAAATTCAAGTATTTTATTTATGGTTGAATTACTATAAAACAGAAATCAATGCACATTGTGAATATATTTTTTCTACTTACACTGAAATCAATGCACATTATTAAACTAATTACTCTAAAATTAATGTATATCATACATCAAATCAAAAATCAACATCAACATTGAAATCAATGCATCTAGTGCATGCAATCTAAATAGGATTAGAATCAACATATACATTGAAATCAATGCATCCAGTGCAATCAATAAAATAGGATCAAGAATCAACATCTACACTAAAATCAATGCATCTATTTTAGTGAAAATCCAAATATTTATGGCTTTCTAAATCCAATTTCTTTTACCTTTTGTAAAACCTTTACTTCCTCTTCCTTTATGGTTAATAATGTTCAATATTATATAATACTATATAATATATGTAGTTGTCTCTATATATTTATTTCTTCTTCCTTCTCTCTCCACTTCATCTTTGTGTCCATCATTATCTCTCTCCTCCCCCCTTTCCCTCTACCCTCCCTTCCCCTATCCTCTCCTCCCCCCCCTCTCTCTATGCCTCTTGTTGATTTTCCAAGTAAAATAGAAACCAACCTAGACCCATCTTAACTCCGGATCTATCAAGCACCGAGAGGGATCAAATATCTCAAGGTGAAAACCTTGTTTCTGAGTGAAAAACTTGAAGAAAGGTTTGCACCTCGAGAAATTTGATTCCTCTAGAAGTTTGATAGATCCAGAGTCAAGAGGTGCAAACCTCTTTTCTGAGTGCAAAACTTGAAAAAAGGTTTGCAGCTCGAGAAATTTGATTCCTCTAGAAGTTTGATAGATCCGGAGTTAAGATGGATCTAGGCTAGTTTAAATATTAATTTTATTTTTTTAGTTTAATTTTTATTTTTATATAATTTCATTGAGTCAAAATGTTTTAATTAATAATTTTTTTTTTTTTATATGACCGGCTTAAAATGTTTAGATAACATAATATAACTAGACATTACTACAACTTGAGAGTGCCTCTTTGCCCAAAAATGTAATAAAATAAAATAAATAAATAAAAATAAAAAAAAATTGATTGTGAAATGAGAATGGATTTTGGCCATGTGGTATTGATGAGCCACGATATGATATGATTAATAATATCCATGGTAAAGTGGGGTGAGTATCCATGGTTAAAATTATTAAGGAATTTAGACTTCTGTGATCCATAACATTGTTTAGATAATCTTCGGCAAAATCACATAAACAATCTTTTGTCGACGCGTTTCGAACCAACCAGTGTGGTTCATCGTCAGGACAAGTTGAAGAACCAATCCGGCTTAGCTGATTAAATAGAGTGTGCAGAGACTCCAACGACTATATTGCCAACGGCTAATTTTGACCTAATGATCCTAGTCAAACCACTAATTTAATTATTAACATTCCTATAAATAGCTAAAACAGGTAAATAAAGGAATTCATTTGTTAATTTAAATAAATGTATATGTATATCTAAAAATAAATATAATTCATTATTATTAGCTCATATATTAAGAGAATTCATTTGATAATTTGAGTATATCCAAAATTGAATAATATAATATCCATATTTATTATTTAAATATAATGGTCATTAATAAATTATATCTCGTATAATAGTTCATATTTATTAAATAATCTATAATTATTATTATTCTAATATTATTTAAATATAAATAAATGGTATTAAATTACTATTACTCTTAGAATTTAGTTACATTAGGTAATTGTGTGTTTATTTAATAATAATTATTTAATGGTCCATTGGTAAGTTAGATCTTCTCTATTTGTTCTTTAAAATATATCATTTTTATTTATTATTTAAATATAATGGACCATTCGAAATTAAAATAAGTTATATACAATAATATATGTTTATTAAATAATCTATATTTACTTAATAATTTATAATTCCAATATTATTAAAAAACAAATAGTATTCTTGTTAAATCATTATTATTCTTAGAATTTAGTTACATTAGGTAAATACCATAATTGAGGGTTGTTAAAGTCCATGTTTATTAATAATAGTATAACTCATATTCTTGGTATATCATATATTTATTTATAATACTTTCTTATTTATCCTTTAAACCTAATGGTCATTTGGTAAACTAGATCTCCTCTTATAATTAAATTAATAATTTATATTCATTAAATAATCAATATTTATTCAATAATATGTTATTTCAATAAAATTATTAAAGTTAATTATGTCATTAGGTAAATATATTATTACTTATAAGGTTTAAAAAGGGTTTTTTTAGACATTAGTTAAAGGGAATTTCAATTCTAAAGGTATAGTAGAATTAAATATAAATGCATAACTAATTGAAATTATGGAAACAAAAGATCTAATCTAATTATACTATACCCAATAGTATCATAAACGGGATAAGGTTAATATAATAATTAGCCCGAAATTAATTAATAACTTATTAATAAATCAAACACTCCATAATAATAGGACTAATCCACCAAAAACGAAAATTAAGGAGAGGGAAGACAGAAACCCTAAGACCTAACAAAAGGGGAATGAGGAGGCTAGGAAGACAAGGCTGGGACCCAGCAACTGCTAATCTTCCAGCCATCATCCCTATTAAGATTGTTCGGCCTTTTCTCAATCTCCAGGACCTCTCTAAATTTGCGATGGTGAAATTGCGCAACTTTGGCAATGACTTGAGCCTCCTCTATACATACATGATGCATAGTCTTCCCCGCATGCTCAGCCAGGGCTGGGACTTGGTCCTACCATGTCTCAAGTCAGCCGAATGCTCGCTAATCCGTTGATTGATAGAGCGACCAGTCTCACCAATATAAGGGGTCCCACAGGAGGGAATGACATAGACGCCCTTCATGTCCTTAGGGTCAATCGGGTCTTTCACAGACCTGAGGGAGCCACGGATAGTGTTGAGAGGTCTAAAAGTTGCGGGCACATCGTACTTCCTCAGAATCCTCGCAATCCTATCTGTGGTCCCCTGGATGTAAGGAAGGTTCACACCCATGATATGATCTTTAGGAACCCTTCGGATTGAAGGCTCCTTCTTGGCCCTGAGGAAGGCTTTTTGACCGAGGTGCCTATTGTAACCATTCTTCTCAAAGACATCTAGGAGATGAGCCTTCTCCGTTTCCAGGCTCTCCTCATCCGAAATTCTTACAGCACAGGTGGCAAGCGTGGTAAGAACCCCTTACAATTAACTTCTTGTTAATTGTAAGTTTTATTTTGATCGTGAAATGATGGATGGTCTTGGGCATGTTGTATTGATGATTCATATTGGGTCATGGTCTCGTATGGTTAATAATATACATGTTAAAATGGTGGTGAATATCCATGGTTAAAAATTTTGTGGTTTTTGGGCATGTTGTATTGATGAGTCATATTGGGTCATGGTCTGGTATGGTTAATAATATACATGTTAAAATGGTGGTGAATATCCATGGTTGAAATTTTTTTTATATTGTAAGTATTAAGTTTTCTTGTGTTTATTAATGAAATTTAAATATAGTTACAAAATTATCATTTTAATTTACATGGTGAAATAGATCTTAATTTATAGCTACTATTTATATCTTATATTTTTTTCATGTGATAGAGGTGTAGATATATGTCAAAAATAATTATTATATGTTTTCTTTTAAATTTAATAAAAGAATGTTATAAAATTAAATTCAAATAAAATATTTATAAGATATTTTGGGTGTGAAATGAGAGATGGTTTTTGGGCATGTTGTATTGATGAGCCATGGTATTGGCCCGTGGTATTGTAATAAATCCTATTTATAAGTTAATAATAGATATGGAAAAGTGGATGTGAATACGGTTAAACATATTGTTATATTGTAAGTTTATGTGTTTATTAATTGAATTTAAATATGGTTACATAATCATTATAAAATGGATCTTAACTTATTGTTGCTACTTATATATTTTAATGTAATATGTATCTTACGATTTTTGTTTAATCTAAAAAGTTATTGGTAATTTTATTAATAAAAACAAAATTATAATGCAACAAATTTGAATTTTATTATTTTGATTACTTTTAACTTTTTACTGACACTACAACATCTCCCTTGGGCTCTATATTAATTTTAACTGCCATGTAAATGTTTACCAATTTGCGTATAAATTGAACATATTAAGCCACATGTACAAATGTTTACAAACTTTCTTACATTACATCTACACATTACCCCTATACTAAGTTGTAGAGCGTCTCTGGCCACAACTAACATAATATTTCTAAAAAACTGACAATTACTTTTGATGGAGATCTTCTTTTACTTTTATTTCAATATATCATTGAGTAATTATACTTCAAAAATTCAACCTTAAGGAACAATAGAACAATAGAGATCACAATGCACAAAGAAGAGACAAGATTTACCTTGGGAAAACCTAACAACCTTTCAATAGTGATTTTTTTGTTCAACAAGATACACATGGTCTTCCCGCTCCAAGTCAATTCACCCAATCTAGAAATTTGCTCCGCCTTATCTAACCTAGAAATTTTAGGCTCGTTACAGTGACCAGTTATGCCATAATTCGGCCACTGAAATTGCCTAGGATTTCGGCCCCTTGCAACAAAATTCCTAGAAATTCAAGAGAGATTTGTTATGTCCACGCATTCAAGTTGATGAGAGAGAGAGAAAGAGATCCAATTCATATTCTTCTTCATCCTATTTGTCCTTCGTGTCCTTCGCTTGCTTGTCCATAAATTGTCTTTCGAGAGAGATGTGAATTTCCCAAGTAGAGGAGGTTGAGGTGCCTTTACATAGTGATTTTTCTTGGCTGAATGGGTGTGTCTTTTACCAGAGACGATTTGACTTAGAGGGAGGACAAATTGGCAACTTTTGGGGCCAAAAATTACAATTCAAAAATTCAATTTTTCTTCTTTTAAAGTTGCAATGGGACTTTGACTAAAAATAAAATCTTCTTTGACTCTAGCATTTAAAATATGCTTTACAATAATAAATAAAAGTACATCAAGTGACCAAATATGCATTATGAAGATCGGCCATAGTTACAAAGTCAACACTCCCTCTTAACTAGGGAGGTATTCATAATCATTGTCATAGGTGTTCTCAAGTTGAAAATTTTCTCTAAAGAAAAGGTTATATCAAATCAACATCATCAACATCATCATCTATTATCAGCATCTACTAGTGGCCATATCCGGGGTGGTACCAAAACCCATGGCAATGTCATCATCATATAAATACTCACTCCTTCAGAGTGAGCGGTCCCCATGGCTTCTTCCCAGTCCAAAATGTTGAGGCCTCAACTAGTTAGCACTCACTCACCCTTTCTAGTGAGAAATTTGGGCCAAGACCTCACTCAACCCATCTTGGTTGGTGATTAGGTTTGGATCTTGAAAGGAACTTACTTCACCCTTCCGGTGTGTGATCAAGCCCAAGACCTCACTCAAACCTTCCCTGGTTAGTGACCAGGTTCAAATGCTGAAAGGACTTGACTACACCCTTCCTGATGTGTAATCAGGTCCACAGACCTCACTACACCCTTTCTTAGTGTGTGATTGGGTTTCCTCCAAGACATACTCACTTAACCCTACTTGATGAGCACACTAGGCTTCTTAGAGCCATTCTCCCTCTTAGGAGAATATCCATCTGTGTTGTTGATATATCAACACTCCCTCTAAACTATAGGGGTAATCTCCACAAGCCCCCCCTTGTATCTGAAGTAGAAGAACATGTCCTTGGGCAACAACTTCGTCAAAACATTAGATGTATGCTTATCGGTGGAGATGTATTCGACCCTTATCTCTCTCCTTTGCACCACGTCATAGATGTAACTTGATCTCAATATGCTTCGACCATTCATGGCATACAAAATTCTCTAAAAGCTTCACACGACTTTGATTTTCACAATGTATCACCATCAGTTCCAACTCTTGGTCAAATAATCTTGCAAACAACTTCTAGAGCCATACTTCCTCGGTACAAGCCTCATTAGCTATGATGCACTTTTCTTTTGCAGTGATGAGTGCAACCGACCTCTGCTTCCTTCTCATCCAAGATATCATAGTGGATCCCAAGTTGAAGCATACCCTTGAGGTACTTTTGCTATCCTCAACACTTCCATCGCAATCTACATTTGTATATCCCAAAAGTTGTACATCCCTATTTACAACATATCTCAAGCCATAATTTACAGTACAACGAAAATATCTCAGAATGTGCTTCGCTGCAATCTAATGCTCATGCCTTTGTTCAACCCGGAACTAGCTCAATGTGTTCATACTAAAGAAAATGATCGACCTAGTGTTAAACAATTACATCAGTGAAACAATCAACCATCAGTACATAGATGGATATACCAAAATGGATTCAAAGCCTCTTAACTTCTTCAAGTCCATCACCATGTGAGTAGCCATTGATTTACAATCCATCGTATCAAACTTCTGAAGGATTTCAATTACATACATTCCTTGAAAAAGGAAGACTTCGCTAAGTTTCTACCATACATCTAGTCCCATGTATTAATGCTTCAACCTAGGATCCTTCATATCAAATTCAGAAGCCAACTACTTCTTACTTTGAATAATAAGAGGCTCAACACTTGTCATAAACAAATTGTCAATATATAGCATTATGATCACAGGTGCATTCTTCACAACCTTAAAATAATGGTTTGGATCATCTTCACATTTGGTAAATCCTAATCTCATTAGGTAGTTGTTGATATAAGCATGTCAAGCGCTTAGAGCTTGCTTGAGTCTATACAAGGTCTTCTTCAACTTGCAAACATGAGACTCCTTTCCATGCACCTCAAAACCTTGAGGCTACTCTATTTACACCTCTTTCTCAATCACACCATTAAGGAAATCAGTGTTCACATTCATTTGATGTAAGTAACATCCCATCGAAACAACAAGAGAGACGATGCATCTAATGGAGGTGTACCTGGCAACTAGAGAAAAGGTCTAAACGTAGTATTCTCCCTCCTTTTGGCAAAACCCTCTAGCCATGAATCATGACTTGTATTTATCATTACTCCCATCTGCAAGATTCTTGATCTTATATATCCACTTGGAAGTTACCACCAAATTTTGTCTCGACATTGGCACAATCTCCCATAAATCATTCTTCATGATCGATTGATATTCCTCATCCATAGATTCCTTCCACACCTATTGGTTAGTTGCTTCTTCATAAGTGGAATATTTTGCATCAATTATATTAGTCATGAGAGATGCATAGCTAGAGAACCTCTTAGGTCTCTTAATTTCTCTGGATGTGTCATCAGGAGCTACATGTCCTTCTGCTTCTTCCAATGTACATGTAATCCATGTTGGTATTTTTCTTATCTTTGGAAAAACAATTAGTTCCACAAGTTCATGAGGCACTTCTGGCTCTTTGGGACATTTTGTAGAACTTGAATTCTCATCCTCATGTTTTACTTCATCAAGGGAGTCCAATGAAACTTCCTTAGACTTTCAATATTCCACTTTCTCATCAAAAGTGACATCCCAACTAACCTCATTCTATCACTTCTCTAGAATGTAGACTCTATAGGCCTTAGATGATTCACTATAACCAAAAATATGTCTTTCTTCCTTGAAGGCTCAAGCTTGTTCCTATTATACTTAGGAACATGGATATAGATAGGAAAACCAACACTTCTCATGTGCCCAAACTCTAGCTTCATTCTAGAAAAATATTCTTTAGGAGTCATGCCTTCCAAGATTCGATGAGGACTTCTATTTTGAATATATATGGCAGTCAATGGGCCTTCTCCCTTTTAGAACAATGGAAAAATGTGGTCATGCATCATGGCCTTGAAAAATTATTCAATGGACCTGTTATTTCATTCTACTACACCATTATGTGTGGATTATAGGGAACAATCAACTCCCTCTTAATTCCATCTTTCATACAAAAAGCCACAAACTCTGTCACGGTGTATTCTCCTCCACTGTCAGATCTCAAAATCTTGATATTCTTACTTATCAATTTCTCTACTTCATCTTTGAATTTTTAAACCTTGTGAAAACTTCATCTTTATTCTTCAAAAGATAAATCCATGTCTTGTAGGATAATTCATCAATAAATGTCACATAATATAGTGAACCTCTAAGTGATCTTACAGGAATCAAACCACACACATCAAAGTGTATCAAATCAAAAACTTATTTAGATCTATTATCACTGTTTGGAAATGGTTTCTTCATATTCTTCCCAAACACACAATCTTTACAAAGACCTTCATGATCTATCTGCAATTCAGAAATGCCTGAAACTATTTGATTCAATTCAGGCAATTCTCTATAATGAATATGCCCATACCTTTTATGACATAGCTCACTTGGATTGATGTTATCATGAACTAGGGCTTGAGCTAGTTGAATCACAATTCTATATAATCATCCTTCACAAATCCCAATAACAACAATGTAAACTTTGAAATGGGAACTGATACTGTTACCCGTTTCGTAGAGATAGCAAAAAAGTGACCTGATTTTGAAAAGGGGTGATGCAGAACGAACATGTTTTTTTTAGAGCATAGTTTTTTGCACTTTAATTTTTTTATGTACATTACATTTTATAATCGTTTTAAAATGGTAGTGATTTTCATGCTGATTTAAAAAAGTGAGTATTCTGCATCACCCCCTTTTTTTAAAAGCGTTGTTTTTTGGCTTTAAATTTTCTAATGTATAAAATGCAAATAATTACTTTGTAAATTTGATCATTTTTGAAGTGGTCATTTTCTTCACATTTTCTTGTTTTTTAATTTAATTTTGACTTTTTTTAGTGAGGTTTTTATTGTTTTGCATTTTTAAATTAGGAGTTCGATATTTATAATTTTCGATATTCTACATATTTATACATCCTTAATTAATTTTTCAATCCACATGAAATAATTATTTCTAAAAAACAATATTTTTTAACAATGGACATAAAAATAACCATTTTTAACATAAATATAACTAAAAAACTACACGTTTTGATAATTTTTTGCTAGAATTAACATGTGAAAATCACAATTTTTATACGATAATTTTAACTGAAAATGGTTAAATAATAGCTTTTTTTTATGAATTTCATGTCAAAAAATAATAATAATCAATTTTTTTTTCAAAAAATAATGATTAACTTAAAAATCAATGTGAAAATCACATATTACAAGTATTGAACGTATAACAACCATAATTGAGTGTTTATTCTTCTCATAAAATGTCAAAGTCAAAACATTGCAAAGCTTGATTTACAAGCATAACTTAAATTTAATCAACAATGTCACGTAATCCAAACTCTTCGTCCTCTAGAGTTTCATCATCGTCTTCTTCCACAATATTTTCTGTTTCCTTTTGCTCATTTTCCTCTTCTAATGGGTCTTTGATGTCTGCGAATCTCCCAATGTATGTCTTTCCAAACATTCCATGTAATGGTGGTTGGGGTTCCTTTGCCTTTTTTGCCACATGTGATTCACTAAAGTCCCCTTTCTTCAACCCAATTTCTTGCATTGCATCTGGAAGAAATCGAAGAGCATTAATTCTTTGCTAAATGAAATTGCACTGTATTGGATCTTTTTCAATTGCATTGCAATTTCTTCCTTTTTGAAGGAAACATGCTAGTGTTGTACCTAATTATCAATCACAAAAGAAATAATGAACTAAATTAGTACAATGACATATTAATTAAAAAATAACATATTGAAATTCAATTCCATATAATAAAACTTACCTGAGCTAGAAAATAAATCCAGAACCCAACCTCTTTCATCTGAACAAATGTCTATAAGATAGTTAATCAATAATTGTGGTTTTTGATAAATTTTAACTATCTCTCCTTTTGCTTCTTTGTCTTCATACGTTAGTTTTCTCACAACAACATCATAAGTCAGTATTTGGCTATGACTCTTTCCGTCTACCCGATTAAAAATCATAGACATATGGCTATCATCTTTTGCCCAACTATCAATATGAATGAACTCGCAATCATTTATAAATTGTCGATCTTCATTGTTAAGAAGATTTGGCTTTTTCCTGTAACATGAAATAGTAAAAGTTCAATTAACTTGTACATAAATAAATTTTTCAACATTAATCAAATATACATTTTAAACGTCTTACCATGTAAGCTACATCCTTGAATTTGTTTTCCCCTTGAAGCTTAACAATATCATTGCTAATTGTGTGTCTGAATGGAATGTCACAAATCTCCATAATGGTGATGACGTGACTTCTACAAATCCCGCAACCACTTTACTAAGATCTTGATAATTATAAGGGTCACTATCATTGTTGGTCAGGTAAATCCCCTTTGCGGACAGAGGCGATCCCACTAGCCTATAACAGAACTAGCCACAAACAAACCACGCTGCTACGCAAGTTCCTAGTTATGCATCAAAGGTGAATCAAGAAGACCAACCTGGAATCCAACGCTATGATTGAAGCAAATTTGATATCCCCGCTCCCTCGCTCCCGCAGATCATAAACGAACACCTGCACATGCAAAGGAAGAGACAAATACCAACATAACAGCTACCAAGGCACAACTATATTTCAGTTAGAAAGGAAATAAATCAACACATCACCATGATAGATAATGAGATTGGAACTATAATAGCAGTCGCTCATCAATTAATAATAAACAGGAAAAGTTACAACCATTGTTCTGACGTTGACCCTTCTCCTGGCTGGGCGCGTAACTATATGTGTCTTGCAATGCATCTCTTCTCCGGCAGCATAACCTCTCTAGCACTCACTAGCATTCCTCCAAGAACTCAAGAACTCAACATCTAACACTCCATGACCAATAATCATCACTACTATCACTCAATCACTAAATCACTAGCACTAACACTAGCTTGTCCAATGCATAATGACAAGCTTATATAGATGAAGAAGGGTGGAGGATACAATGAACCGGGACACCTTTTGCGGATTAGCATTATCCTCAAAAGCCATAAAGATGGATAAAGCTCGACAAAAGACTGATTTTTTATCCTCAGAAAAGCTCCATGTAATGAAGGAAACAACAGTCGGACGTGCATTAAGGCAAAAAGCACGACTAAATTTGGTTGGCGCGACTGTTGCTCTAAGACAGAGCGCCAATGGTCGCGCCCTCTTTTGAGGATCCCCACCATTGGCGCGGGTAGAATACTGTGGACTTTCGCCAATGGAAAAAGATCACTTTTCAGGGATAATCTGCAGAAGATGTCTTCAGGGAACTTGGAGTACATACTCAGGGGAACATAATGCAAGTGTTTTTAGACTTTGTCACTTCTTATAACTCCCGGGATGGGTCCTCCAAGGTACGACAAGAGGAGTAACAGGGATGGTGACAAATTACTGTGTAACAGATGCCCCCTAAAGCATGAAGTCCGAGAGGTGGAGAGGGGTGAAATGCTTTACAAGAACACACATAAGAGCACATATAGTTACTGCCGCCGAGGAGCTGTATTAAGAGACATGACTGATAGTTCAATTACATGATGTACGTGGTATGGTCGCAGCCATCCATAAGAGAGTACATAAATAATCTAGATCCATAGTATGGACGCAGCCATCTGGTTAGGATCAATGAATTGACTCAGGTATGGTCGCAGCCATCCAGTGAATGAGTCAAGTATCAAGAATCACGCCTGGATTACAACAGACACAATCCAGGGTCTTGCGCTCCATCTCGACCCGAACAAGAGTACAAGTCCAAGCATGTGAATATATGATCTGAAGTCGAACATGCATGAACATCATCTGATTACCAGTCAATAATGGAAACTGTTAACAGACGCGAGAGGTACCACCAATAATGACAATGGCCCTCAAGGTATTATAGGTACAATCTACGGCGTGTGAATCAATGGTCTGAAGTCGAACACCCGTAGAATCATTCGATCGGAGGCCAATGATGAAAACCTCACGTCGAACACGAAGAACCTGCCATTGAGGCATGCAGGCTCCAAGGTACCAGAAAGGAGTCTCTAGATCAATTCCCTGGATAATGAGTTGAAGTCGACAGGGAGTGACCTTGATCGAAGGTGGGCCATAATGTTTCCCACATCATCGACACGAGACAGAGAGATAAAGTTGTGAATCAAGATTGTGCGAACTATCAGAGGGAGGTTGTTTTTTCAGAGGTCAACTTCTCTTGAACATATCGGCGACACATTAACGGAATTGGCAGTATTTGACATCAATGTATCAAAGGTCATGATGACGAGGCAATGAGTGAATGAGAGGTCAAATAGGGTACCCAAGTCCATGGAAGCAAGTGAAAGATATGAGATGAAACATCCTCACCCCGGACACGAAAACAAAAAGTGCCATGTTCAAGAGCGACATACTGCCGTTACGGTAATAATTATGGTTCAAAAATTTTCTTTTCCCCCCGCCATTTCTGGCGAGTACCCCAGTTATTTTTAACAAGCTTGATGGGGATAGCATATGCTTGTGTTGTGACAAAATCCGATGTCATTAAGTTTTAACGAGTCTGACAAAGGAAGAACTCGGCGTCTTTTCATGTTTAGAGAGTTTGAAAAGACAGCAGAAAAGGAAACTCCAGGGATGTCCTTTTTCGTAAAGTTGTGTCTCTCGGGCCCAAAAAAGTATAAAATAATACCCGAAAGAACCACCCGATCATTACGATCGAGGAGTACTTTTCATGATTAGTGACTTCGACCTGAAAAAGTAAAAAGCGGTCAAAACCACGTCGTTTCGTAACCTCTAACGAGTTTGAAACGACAAAAACCCGGTAATCTTTTTATGTTTTAACGGTCGACAAAAAGAACTTAAAACGACCGCCCCTTATTAACATTTAACGAGCCAAGAGGAGCGACTCGGCAATCTTTTCTTCTTTAAATGGTCAGAAAAGCACTGAAAGCGGACCTCCATTTTAATTTTCTTTAACGAGTCAAAAAGGAAAAATACTCGGCAATCTTTTCATATTTTACGAGTCAGAAAAGAGCGTAAAGGCGACTCGTCCTGAAGGAACGAGTGGTATAAAAGGTAGCAACTGGTTCCGGTAATGGTGGAACTTACTCGAAACATATAAAGGTTAAGAGGCTGGCTAATAAAACCACTCATCGCTGCGGTTCCTCAGGAAAGGAGAAACAACCAAGTGAAAGCATATGATCGGCCAAAGAGATGGTGGCGATGGAATGAAACAACCAAGGCTCATCTAGCAGAATTTAGCAGATAAAAGGCAATCACGGGGTGTAAATCAGGTATGGGTTCATTTTTTCACAAGCTTGAACCATGGAGAACTCTGCTTGGATTCGGTTTCATTTTTACACAAGCTTGAAACGAAAAACTATGCTTGTTATAAGTTCACATGCCCCCAGCATAATAACGCAAATCGAGGTACATGCCCCCCAAGCTTCATTGCATTCAACGAGATGGATGGAATGAAGGTTCACTCTCGAGATCTGTGAAAGACTCGACTTGTATTTTGCGAGATCTTAATCAAAAGACTCGATTTGGAAAGGGAGTTGTTTCATTTTTTAATGGGGTTGACACAGTAAAAGAACTATCCTCATAACCCTTATTTCATTTTTTAATGAGCTTGACACAAGACCAGGAACTATGCTCGGCTAGACCTAGTTTCATTTTTTAAGGAGCTTGACATAGGAAAACGAACTATGCTCCGCCACCTAATTTCATTTTTTAAGGAGCTTGACACAGGAAAACGAATTGTGCTCCGCCCGAACTTCATCATAATGAACAGGAAGTCGGGGCTTCCAAGAGTGCCACTTCCGGTGGAAGGACAACATCTCAGAAGTCAAGACCCAATGCCCCCAGGACACTATGCACGACGGTGGCATCGCTGGATACAGGCACGGGATAGGTGGCCACGTAGTTGACCTGCGGTGAGGCAGATGCAACTGGTGGATGAACACCAGGAGGGGATGACGACTGCGCAGGGGGGACCCGTGGACTAACGAACGATAATTGATCGATAGTCACAATTCGTCCATTGTGTGGAAAGCAAACCACACGGAAAAGTGAAGAAATAAGGGCCCCCATGGCATAAACATAGTCACGACCAAGGAGAAGATTGAAATCTAAAGCACCTTGGGTAACCGATACGTCTATATAGACGGTCTTGCCTCCCAAAGTAATAGGGAACTTTGGAAGGATCCCTAATGGTTGGCTAGTTCCTCCGTCAAAAGCAGTCAGATTCGATGCTACGGGCACAAGCTGTGGGGAACCCAAAGCTTGCCAAGTAGTAGCAGACATAAGACTAACAGATGCACCCTCATCCAAAACAGTGCCAGGTATTGCCTTGTCATAGGCGTGTACCATGACCCAAAAAGGCACATGAGATGGGAGGCGGAAGGTAGTCAAACATCTCCAGTCGAAGGAAGCGACTGAACTACTTGGTGGGGGAATCGTATGATTGCCCCCCTGCTCGGGGGAGAGCGCAGTAGGTCTCTCAGATGTAGGGGTATTTCCAGATGTAGGAGAATCTGAGGAGACGAGAAGAACATGAGTTTGATGCTCTTCCGAAATAGAGTGGTCGGTGGGTGGTGAACTCGAGTCGACGCTCTTTCCGACCAATGGTTGGTCTGGAACATGCTCGAAAGAGCCAGATTCAGGAAGAGGAGGCTGGACAAGAGAGGAATCTTGGTTGATTTCTTTGTCAGCATGGGAACGTTCTGCAATTGTAGAAAGACGTTGATAACCAGTAGGAAGTTGGGTTGAGGGAGCTGTAAGACTTTCCAATACAATAGTGGCTCTATCCATGAATGGACAAAGGTGAAGGGGATGATTGCCTTCACAAAGTTTACAAGGGATTCGAATCTTCTCTTTTCCCTTACCGTTTCCAGGTGATAAGGTAACATCACTATGATCGACAGAGGACGATGCAGGGCGGTCTGGATCATGAGACCATACTTCTAAAACCCTGGGAATGCCAGGACAATCGCGGAGAAGGTGGTCTTCCTTGCACAACTTACAAGGAAATTTGACCTTCCGCGGAGGAGCACAAGGTGGCTCGACTTGAGTTATACTTTTAACTTCTCGTTTAGGAAGCTTCTTCTTCTTCGTCTTCTTCTTCTTCTTCTTAGCCACCTGGTTACTTGAGTCCAGACTTTCGCCAGGCGAAGTAGAAGATGAGGACGCAGAAATAGGTGAAGAAGAGGAAGGGTCCATCTTGCAATCAGCAAGACGTTGTTCGGGTGGAGAAGGTGGTGGTGGACCCGAACTGAACGGGGGAGCACTAGAGGGTGTCTCAGGCTCCTTCCCGGTAGATGGCGGGTAATCTTTTGTCCGAGTACTGGTATTGATGGGTATCGTTCCAGCCATAAACACTTGAGAACCAAAGGAAGAGGGAGGCTGAGATGGGTTAGCCACCATCTGAGTTTTTTGAGTTTGCTGTGAGGGAAGGGGTTCTTTAAGCATCGCAAGAGTCCCGGGAGTGCCTTTCAACAAACGACTAACTTTGGACCGCCTGGGGCAGTCCTTTGTATAGTGATCCTCATCACAGATAAGACAAGGATACTTGGGTTTGCGTTTGGCACACTCATCGGGAGGAGGGTTAGAGGCTTCCTGCTTGGGTTGATTTGGCTTATTCTTCGGTTTCCTTTTCTTCTTTTCTTTCGAGGCTTTGTCTGCTATGGTGGTTTGGACAGCATTGACCTCGAAAGTAACATTCGAAGTGGGTATTACCTGGGAGGTGGGTTCATTCGGAGCAGAAGTTATCACACTCGAGACCACCGAGTTTGAAAACAACCATACGGGTAAACCAATGGTTAACCCAGGCAAAGACAATGTTGCGATATACTGAACACCGACATTTCCAACAGCAGGAAATGGACGAGGGTTTCCATCAGGGGGAATACCTTGGTCGGTGGGCTCAGGGAAGGATGCCATTGAACGACAAATAACCCTACTCAAGCTAACGCAAACAAAATCTAATTGGGTAATGTTATCGTGGTCAATAAATTTTAAGACATTGAACTTAACCTTTTCATTTTTTAAGAGTCGAGAAAAGGATAAAAGATGACTCTAGTCTCCTTCGAATATTTAATGAGCACGAAGTGACAAGACGCTCACAGGCACCTTTTCGTTTAGGGAGTCCGAAAAGGATCAAAAGTGACTGCTCTGGAATTCTAGGTAGAGGGTGTGCCAAACTTTTCGCAAAACCACAGAATACTTTTTAGGGTACGGGTGGTCGATCTTCGTGAATGTTGTGTTCACTGCATTGCGAATCGTAGGGCGGCTAACACGGCTTCCTATGGATAAAGGCTTTATTCCTATAGGGGTCTCCCAATATATACTCGACGGTACGTGGGAGCACAGTCCGTATTGGCACCTATCGTTTCACCGTGGAGGAATCACCCAACCACTCGACGATAAACTACCAGGTTGAAAGACGCCGGAACACGTCTCTAACCTAGACCTCTAGAGTGTTTGCATTATGTTCCAATGCGTTGTTATGTTCATTGAGTTCATTTTAAAGTTTATCTTTGATTATGTTTCAGTTTTTTGGTCCTACCGTATGTGATATCTCAAAAACTTTTTGCATGCAAACTATATGCCAAAATTAAATCATTTGATTCGATGAATTCTATCTATAGGAGGGTTGAGATCTTTTTCACAAACGAAATGATCACTTCAACAAACAACAAAGATCCTAATGCAGCTAATAACAAGAAACGAAATTTTGTCTTTTTCTTTTTAATAGCAACAAATAACAATAAATGCTAACTACTATGATGCAAGAGATTTTTTGTTTTTCTTTCCTTTAAGATGGCATGATGCATGTAAACAAATTCTAAGAGATATGCACAATCCAAGTTCAGTCAATGAAATAGATCCAGTTCTGAAACACTAAAATGAACCATGCAAGCAAGGAAAAACACAAAGACTAGTGAACTTCAAAGAGGCTAGAAGTGAAGTATTCAGAGTATAAAAGATCAAGCTTTAACAAAGCACTGGATAGGTGCAGAACACAACCAACAAGCTGACTGGATAATCAAGAGATCGAAAATTCCCACAAAGGCTAGACATGCAAAGTCACTAGATATCCTAGGGCTGAGACGAAAATCAATAGAAATGAGCAAACAGCTGAGGGATACAGGCTAAGACCAGTCAAGCAGAGGTTCAACACAGTTCCAGAGGCTAAGAGAAATATATAAAGAGACTGAAAGAGCTTTCCACCCACACACAGGCAAAATTTACAGAGCTGGCGCGACTGTCAGCCTGCAACTTGCGCTACTATAGGATTGGCGCGAGTTGCTCTTGAGCAACATGCGCCAACTGGCGCGACTGTCAGAGAAATAACCGCGCCAATTAAGCTTGCCAAATAGAAAAATAAATGGTACGACCTCAGGTCGGGTTGACAGTGCTCAGATGGGTCAAACAGTAAAGAATAAACTCAAAACTGACTCAGGAAGCTCATTGACTCAGGCAAGCAGAAGAAAATTAACATGCAAGACAAAAATCAAATAGTTACTCCCCAGCGGAGTCACCAATTTTTGGTCAGGTAAATCCCCTCTGCGGACAGAGGCGATCCCACTAGCCTATAACAGAACTAGCCACAAACAAACCACGCTACTACGCAAGTTCCTAGTTATGCATCAAAGGTGAATCAAGAAGACCAACCTGGAATCCAACGCTATGATTGAAGCAAAGTTGATATCCCCGCTCCCTCGCTCCCGCAGATCATAAACGAACACCTGCACATGCAAAGGAAGAGACAAATACCAACATAACAGCTACCAAGGCACAACTATATTTCAGTCAGAAAGGAAATAAATCAACAAATCACCATGATAGATAATGAGATTGGAACTATAATAGTAGTCGCTCATCAATTAATAATAAACAGGAAAAGTTACAACCATTGTTCTGACGTTGACCCTTCTCCTGGCTGGGCGCGTAACTATATGTGTTTTGCAATGCATCTCTTCTCCGGCAGCATAACCTCTCTAGCACTCACTAGCATTCCTCCAAGAACTCAAGAACTCAACATCTAACACTCCATGACCAATAATCATCACTACTATCACTCAATCACTAAATCACTAGCACTAACACTAGCTTGTCCAATGCATAATGACAAGCTTATATAGATGAAGAAGGGTGGAGGATACAATGAACCGGGACACCTTTTGCGGATTAGCATTATCCTCAAAAGCCATAAAGATGGATAAAGCTCGACAAAAGACTGATTTTTTATCCTCAGAAAAGCTCCATGTAATGAAGGAAACAACAGTCGGACGTGCATTAAGGCAAAAAGCACGACTAAATTTGGTTGGCGCGACTGTTGCTCTAAGACAGAGCGCCAATGGTCACGCCCTCTTTTGAGGATCCCCACCATTGGCGCGGGTAGAATACTGTGGACTTGCGCCAATGGAAAAAGATCACTTTTCAGGGATAATCTGCAGAAGATGTCTTCAGGGAACATGGAGTACATACTCAGGGGAACATAATGCAAGTGTTTTTAGACTTTGTCACTTCTTATAACTCCCGGGATGGGTCCTCCAAGGTACGACAAGAGGAGTAACAGGGATGGTGACAAATTACTGTGTAACAATCATAGTCAATGTTTGGAATATTGAAACCATGGGGAATATTTGCAATGACTAGGGCATAATCCTAATTAGGTATGAGTTTAACAATGTCTTCACAGTCGCCTTGTATTACTTGATATTGAATAGTGTCTAGCCCATTCCAAATGAAATGATTAAGACTTGGATCAAGTTGAACATTCTTAATATGTTGCTTTCTGATTCTTTCGATCTTTATGTTTTCAATAAAGGTTTTGAAACTATCTGGCGCTCCATTATCATCCTTCCTCATCTTTTATAAAATAAACAAATATATGTGTAAGTTATAAATTAAAAATAGTACACAGGTGAATAAAAATGAATGTATAAATCAAGATACCTTTTCGAATGCAAGATAAAAAGCTTTTAATGTTGACGTATAACTTGAATCTGGATAGTTGCGTACAACATCATCCCAACTATATTCATTCAAAAATCTAACCATTTGTTCTTGAATTTTCATATAAACTTTGTGACTGCATAGATAAAGTAACAAAAAGTTAATATAATGATATGTATAACAAATACTACCAAGAACAACATGTTTTATTTAAAATATAATTATAATCTAGAAATAAATAAAAATAATTCAACAAACTTACTTTTGAAATTCTTCAGACATTTCCTCCAATGATAATTCCCCTGACCTCACACGAGATAATATTGTTTTGACAATTTTATCATCTTTCACTCCTTGCATCGCTCTCCAAGGTGTGACAGTCATATCATCTAGAAGCTACTTCATTTCAGGAGCTAATTTACTGTTGCCACATATCAATGGCTTAGACTTTTTGACCTTCTAGTTTTTAATGGCAATGTCTTCCCACATGCTAAAAATATCATCAATCAACTTCCAAACATCTCCAGTTCTAAATGCCAATTGGAAAATGTTATCAACACCTCTAAATAAATCACTATTTTTGTTTCCTTTTCCACCTTTTGAATTTGTTTTCTCTTCAATTTGATATCCTATTTCCATACAACATTCATTTCGGAAATCTACAGTAACATTTATCCTATCCCCACCACATTTTTCTTCAATTATCAACTGATCGAAGCTTTAATACAACCTTTTTCGATCCTGCTGGAGGGGGAGACCCGATATTATACCAACATCTCTTTCGGTTCTCCGGTCATCCAGAGGTGTATATTCCCATTCTGCCAGGAAGTCATAGACATCCTATATTCATTATCTAAATTATGATCCCATGCCACTAACTTTGCTTCTGTATCTGATAAACCAGCGTAAATGATACATTTCATTGTTTCAAAATGTGAGTTATTAGGATATTCATCCATCAAATGTCTTTGAGCTTCTAGGGAATGGTTCCCCCCAAGCACATAATAATTGTATTCAAAACATTTTGACTTATCAAATGCTTCTTTGTTGGGAACTTGAAGTGGATCAACAAGAAGCACATAACTAACCACATGAGCATATGGATTGTACCTCATCAATGTCTTCAAGTTGTGAACATTTAGATGAGGTGGCTTTCTAACTTGATATTGACATTGTCCTTCACTTGCTTTATAGGTTTGCCTGATATTAAGCTGAAATGTGCGACCACCATCAATTAAGTTTCTCTTTGTCAAATTCTCTCGAATGACATTTTCTTTTGTTTTGATAATGCCATCCTATAAATCAGCTCCTGGTGTAATGATTTCTCTGCTTTCTTTTGAAGTTTCACTAGGTTCGTGATTGCTGGTAATGACTGCTTCAAAACTTTCAGCGTTACTTTTCTTGGTCATAACATTCCCAACAGATTTATTCTTGGGCATTGTTACTTTTGGTTTTCTATGGCTCTTCTTAGTTCCAATGTCATCTTCAGTAATGGCAACATATGCTTCACTGTCAATTTCAACTTCATCGTTCTCAAAAGTAATTTGTTTACCCTTGCTAGATTTATCCACCAGAGGCCTTTTTTTTTTATTCTTTGGATGTAGTTTTGTAGCATCATCAATTACTACATTTTGCTTATTTTCCATATCTTCTTCTGACACTGAGTAAAAACTGCTGACAACTTTCATGATATCATGCTCTATGAAATGAATGCCTCCCAACCTAATTGAACAACTTTCAACAAAATTCTGCCAAACAAAATATCATATGTCAATAAAAAACAAAGCTAAAAAATATAGCGAGACACTTTCAAGAACGCAAAATATAAATATAAATAACAATACTTACGATGTTTTGTGTCATCTCATTTACAATTTGTTTACACAACTTTGTAGAGACCTCTCTCGTGTCATACAATGAATATGATAGTCGGTATTTAATGCTTTCATATGACATGGGAGACTTTGTAAGTATGTAAACAACTTCAATGTCCGGTATCGAACACATATCTATAACTCTTCCCATCACCTCAAAAATTCCATTATCATTCGGTATATCAATATATAGATATATATTCACATTTGTCCTTTCTTTTTCTTTCACATACCAGATTCTTGATGGAAATTTCACTTCTTTCAAATTTTTCCAGTCTGAAATCATCTTCTTATCACTTGAAAGATTTGTAGTCATGAGCTCAGGTGGAGTTCGTTCACCAATGTTTCTTGAAGACGCACCTTTAAGAGTCTTTGGTCTAGAAAGATTCATTGAAATTCTCTTTGATGCCATTTTCCTGAAAAATAGAAACACATAAATCAGTAAATAATAAAAATATCTTAACTTAAATTAACAACGAAAATATATCATAAATTTTTTATTTGTATGATCAACAATCACCCCACCCACCGCCCCTCACATTCCAAAAGGGCATGCATTAACATTCTAGTGTAAAAAAAGTAAATCACAAATAAAACATTCCAAAATTAACTATATATATATATATATATATATATATATATATGAAATGTCTATTTTTTTTAATAATTACAAAAAAAAATGTAATGGTGCCTCATCCCAACCCCTCACCGCCCCAGGCGCGCCCACCCAGGCCCCCCTACGGGCGCCCACACACAGCCCGCTCCGGTGTCCCTGCGGCCCAACCCTCCCACCACACACCCTCGGGCGCCCCAACCCTCGCAATCCCCCACTACCTGACCTGGGCGCCCTCACCCGCCACCCCACCCGGACGCCCTCGCAACCCTCCCAACCCCCGCCAGCGGCCCGGGCGCCCCCAGCCGGCGGCCTGGGCGCCCCTCGCCCAACCCTCCCAACCCCCCCCTACAACCCTTCCAACCCCCCCCTCGGCCCGGCTGCCCTCACCCACCCCCCCAACCCTACACCCCAACCCTCGACCCGGGCGCCCTCACACACCCACCCCCCCGGCGCCCTCACTCGCCCGCCCGCCCACTGGCGCCCTCACCTGCCTCACTCGCCCGCGCCCTCGCCCGCTCGCCCACCTGGCACCCTCACCCACTCGCCTGCCCTACCCAGGAGCCCTCACCCACTCGCCCGCCAGGCAACCTCACCTGCGCGCCTGCCCGCCCGACGCCCTCGCCCCTGCCCGGCGCCCTCACCTGCCCTCACCCGCTCGAGTGCACTCACCTGCCCGCTTGCCCGGCGCCCTCGCCCGCCTCACCCGCCCGCCACCCTCACCCCCCGCCCGCCCGCCCGCCCGGCACCCTCACCCACCCGCCCAGCGCCCTCGCCCGCCTCACCCACCCGCTCGCCTTGCGCCCTCACCCGCCTCACCAGCCCGCCCCACCCGCCTGGCGCCCTCGCCCGCCTCACCCCGCCCGGTGCCCTCACGTGCCCGCCCGCCTGGCGCCCTCACTCGCCCGCTCGTCCGTCGCCGTTGCCCGCCTGCCCACCTGGCGTCCTCACCCGCCCCGCCGGCCCGGCACCCTCGCCTGCCTGACCAACCTGGGTACGCTCACCCGCCCGCCCGGCGCCCTCGACGACCTCACCCGCCCGACGCCCTCACCCCGCCGCCCGGCGCTCTCACCTGCCCGCCCGCCCACCCGCCCGACGCCCTCGCCCGCCTCACCCCCCGCGGTGCCCTCACCCGCCCACCCGCCTAGAGCTCTTGCCCGCCCACCCACCCGCCCAGCACCCTCGCCCCGCCCAACACCCTCGCCCGCCTCACCCGCCCTCCCACTGAGCGCCCTCACCCGCCCGCCCACCCAGCGCCGTCACCAGCCTCACCCGCCCAGCGCCCTCACCTGCCCGCCCGCCCCACCCGGCGCCCTCACCTGCCCGTCGCCCCGCCCGTGCGCTCTCGCCCACCCGCCCAGCACCCTGACCCGCCTGCCCCCGCACCCGGGCGCCCTCACTCGCCTGCCTTCCCCGGGCACCCTCACCCACCCTCCCTCGGTCGCGCCCACGGCCCCCGCCCGGCAGGCGATAGGGCAATTCCTGGAATCGCCCTGCCACCTGCCGGGCGGGGGCACGGGCCGCCCAGGTGGCGCAGCTAAGGGAGGGTGGGTGAGGGCACCCGGGGAGGGTTGGCGAGTGAGGGCACTCGGGCGAGGGGGCAGGCGGGTCAGGGCGCCGGGCGGGTGGGCGGGCGGGTCAGGGCGCCTGTGCGGGGTGGGCGGGCGGGTGAGGGCGTTCGGCGGGTGAGGCAGGTGAGGGCACTTGGGCAGGTGAGCCAGGCGAGGGCACTGGGAGGGTGGTGAGCGGTGAGGGCGCCAGGCGGGCGGGCGGATGAAGGCACCCGGGCGAGTGAGGCGGGCGAGAACGCTGGGCGAGCGGGCGGGCGGGTGAGGGCGTCGGGCGGGTGAGGCGGGCGAGGGCGCCGGGCGTGCGGGTGGGTGAGGGCACCCCGGCGGGTGAGGCGAGCGAGGGTGTCGGGCGGGCGGGTGGGTGAGGCCGGGCGGGCAGGCGGGTGAGGGTGTAACGACCTACAGTTCCTAGGCGCGTGGGCGGATGTGCGTGCGCGCGGGTAGAGATAAAAGGGCGAGCGTTTGGCGAAGTGCGAGCTGCGGTTATGTGAAGTGCGAGCTCGTTCAAGTGTGCAATATGAAAATATGCACATGTATGGAGGATGGACAAGCATTTTATATGCGTGGGAGCATGACTTAGACTTGTATGGAGGTCGACCTACGTTTATGAGGAGCTGACATGGTAAAGAGAAGTGTTTGTGATGGAGCAAGGGGCTTTGGGCGAGTCGGCTGGGCAGTTAGACTACGCCCTACACTTGGTATAAATAGAAGTACGTTGGATTGCATTCAAACCAGCATTCGATCACTCATTCGCTCAAACATCATCGCTCAATAAGGAAGGCGCAGTCTAAGTGCGCATAAGATAAGGAAGGCGCAGATTTAGTATGCGCCCATTCTTGGGCAAGTGTGCACGGTAAAGCGCGATTGTGGGTGAAGGTGCGGGTAGGAGGGCCCGGTTGTTGGGTGAGGGCGTGCATGGGTGTGTGGCGCTCGACAGACGGTTGAGGCGTGCACGGGTGTGTGGCGCCCGGTTTGTGCGACGACTTGCCGTGGGTGTCTTGGCGACTCGGGTGAGCGCCCGCCCAGCGTGCAAGTGTGCACGGTGACTTGGTGAAGTGTTGAGATTGTGAACAAAGGTGTGTCTCGGGCAGAGGCGCCCGTGTGTGGCAACTTGGAGGCGCACCCGAGTTGGGCAAACAACACGATCGTGCGACAAGGTGAACGAAGCGTTGGTGAGTCGTGCGGCGATCGTGCAGAGGTGTCGACAAGCTAGGCAACTGAGTTTTGCCTTGGATTGTAAATTTGGCTAAGTATGAAACTTGGGGTTTCCAAGTATACTTGTAAAGCTTTGTAAACTATTTTATAATATATTGATTTGGGCAGACTCATTGTTCAGGGAGTTGCCCCTCTCTTTATACTGTGCAATTGTGTTCTCATTTATAATTGCTGATGATAATGAATGTGTATGGGTGTTCATTGGTATAAAGGATATCATAATAATACTTGGTTGCGAAACACAAACTAAGTAGGAGTTAGTGGTTAGGTGTACTCCACGAACATAAGTATTGGTGAAAAGAAAGTGTTCAGTGGTGCCGCACCTCACTAAGAGCGGTTGAAAGACTACCGCCGGCTTGGGGGCATGATAGGTGGTATCAGAGCTAGTTTGAAGACTTGGAGGAGTCTTGCAGGAAGCTGGTGTTCGACTAGGGTTTCTCGTGACGAAGTGCAGGTGATATTGAAGCTGATTCAGGGTTGAAGAAGCTTAACAGTTGGTGACAGTGAAGCAGGTACTTGTAGGTGAAGGAAGCTGTTTCACATACAAGTGGAACAAGGGCTGGTTCAGGTTGCAGGCATCTTGGTGAAGTTGTTGGATGGTCAAAACTAGATCTCAAAGAAGAAGGAGGTTGTTAGCAATGGTAGCTAAATCTCAGTCTGGGTCTAGTCGTGGTGTGTAGGATGCTACTATGGCACTTATGGAAAAAGTGTTGGAAAGGATGGAGGACTTGGAAGCTTTCTGGGCTAAGAAGTTGGACTTGTTCGATAAGGAGCAAGAGGCCAATTCAAAGATGAAGGAAGAGCTCGAAGAACTCCGGACTCGACACGAGTACACTGATCTTATGCATACACAACTTGAAGTAAGGGTCAAGGAGGTTGAAGAGGCAAGAGACCAAGGTCTTGCAGAGATTGTGGGCTTGCGAAAATCTCTTGACAAAGCCAGAGATGAGATCGCAGTGTTGAAGAAGGCCGTGAGGCATAACTCAGGTGGAGGAGTGCCTCATGTGAAAATCAAGGAACTGGAATCTTATGATGGTACAAGGAGTGCAAAGACTCTTGGCAACTTTCTATGGGACATGGAGCAATACTTGGAATGATTGGGTCTATCTGATGATGAGACGAAGGTCAAGGTAGCTACTCAGTTCTTGACAAAGGATGCTAAGATGTGGTGGCGAAGGAGGATGGATCAAATTGCCAATGGCAGTGCTGGTGACATTACTTCATGGGATGAGATGAAGAAAGCTTTGCAGACCCATTTCAGTCCTCAGGATGAAACATGGGAAGGAAGGATGAAAATTAAGTTCATAAAGCAGACCGGGAACCTTTAGACATATTAGCGGGAGTTTGCAAGTGCGGTTCTGGAACTTCCTAACATGGCGAAGAGGGACAGGGTGTTCAATTTCATTATTGGGTTGAAGCCTTGGGCACACAATGAAGTGAAGAGGCAGAGAATTAGAACACTTGAGGAAGATTTTGCTGTTGTTAACAGGTTGGTGGAGCATTATGATGAGACTTCTGATGATAGGAAGAAGAAGTCCGATAAGCCAAAAGAGAAGAAGAAGGATGATGCTTCGATATCAGATGATAATTCAAAGACGAAGAAAGCCTTGAAGTGTTGGATATGTGCTGGACCACACACGGTGAAGAATTGTCCTTCTAGACTGAAAGTGGTTGCGATTGCACAATCTAATACGAAGAACGAAGAAGCTTCTGTAGGGATGATGCAAATACTTGGTGCTGCTGCTGCTACAGAGGTGGTCTCTCGGAGGGATCCTGAGAGGAATAGTTTGGAGTATGTTCAGATGAAGGTTGGAGGAGCTGATATACTCACTATGGTGGATAGTGGGGCCTCTCATAACTTCATGGGTGAAGATACTGCGAGAAGAATTGGGCTGAAATTTGTACTAGTGAAAGCACAGATGAAGACAGTCAATTCTCCTCCTGACAATGTTCTTGGTGTAGCTGAAAAGGTGGACACAACACTTGTTGAGTGGACGGGGAAGGTCAACTTCACTATAGTGTGGATTGATGACTATGAGGTTGTGTTAGGGATGGAATTCATGAAACAGTTTGATGCTATGATTGTTCCACATTTGAGGAAGTTGTACATTTACGATGGAAGGGAAGATGTACCCATTGGTGTACCAACCATTGGAGTAACAAGGCCCGATTGTAAGTTGGCAGTGATGCAAATGGAGGATGAGAAGCGGATGGAAGACATGAGTAGGCTGTTGTCTATGGTTGAGACAAAGCTTACCGAACAGTCATTGATCATCAGGACACTTTCCGATAGTATCTTGGATTTGTCAAGAAGGCTAGAAGTGGTTGAAGATGATGGTGATGATGATGAGGCATATGTGAGGCCGAATGTCCAGAAGGAGGATCGGGTCACTTATCTACAGAGGATGGAGATAGAAGATCCTGACAGATGGATTGAGATGATTAGTGAGGGTGAGCCTTCAGGCTCTACTCCCTCCACATCTTCTTAGATGGACAAGAAGATGGGGCTCATTGTTAGCTGCTCATGGTAGTGAGTCCTTTAAAATAGGGTGAGCAGGTATGGCAGATGGTGCAGGGATGGCTTGGCATCAAGCATCATGACATGTTGCAGATGGGATGGACTTTCCATGGACCTAAACATGGTGGTGAGATTCTTGGTGAGTCCGGGATGTGGCAGAATCCGAGATAGACTGGTGAAGGCATAAGGATGTTCACTCTCATGGCTTGAGCATGACAGTTGGATTAGCTACCCAACTAGTTCAGACATGGGGTCAGGAAGTGCACGGAGAGATGTTGGCATCAGGCAGACGAGGAGGACAGTTCACAGGATGAGGACGACACATGGTGGAAATGGAGTTCTACATATGTTGCATGGATGTTTGCAGTATATGGGAGGAGTTGACATCATGGACCAAGGATGAGACAGACATTGATGTTGATCTTGGTGGATGGCTACCAGGATGGTATGTTGTCGAGGACGACAACGATTTCAGGTGGAGGAGGATGTAACGACCTGCAGTTCCTAGGTGCGCGGGCGGATGTGCGTGCGCGTGGGTAGAGCTAAATGGCGAGCGTTTGGCAAAGTGCGAGCTGCGGTTATGTGAAGTGCGAGCTCGTTCAAGTGTGCGATATGACAATATGCGCATGTATGGACGATGGGCGAGCATGTTATATGCATGGGAGCATGACTTAGACTTGTATGGAGGCCGACCTACGTTTAGGAGGAGCCGACATGGTAAAGAGAAGCGTTTGTGATGGATCAATGGGCTTTGGGCGAGTCGGCTGGGCAGCTAGACTATGCCCTACACTTGGTATAAATAGAAGTACGTTGGATGGCATTCAAACCATCATTCGATCATTCATTCACTTAAACATCATCGCTCAACAAGGAAGGCGCAGTCTAAGTGTGCAGAAGCTAAGGAAGGCACAGATTTAGTATGCGCCCATTCTTGGGCAGGTGTGCACGGTAAAGCGCGGTTGAGGGTGAAGGTGTGGGCAGGAGCGCCCGGTGGTTGGGTGAGGGCGTGCACAGGTGTGTGGCGCCCGACGGACAGTTGAGGCCTGCACGGGTGTGTGGCACCCGGTTTGTTCGACGACTTGGAGCGGGTGTCTTGGCGACTCGGGTGAGCGCCCGCCCGGCGTGCAAGTGTGCACGGTGACTTGGTGAAGTGTTGAGATTGTGAACGGAGGTGTGTCTCGGGCAGAGGTGCCTGTGTGTGGCGACTTGGAGGCGTGCCCAAGTTGGGCAAACAAAATGATCGTGTGACAAGGTGAACGAAATGTCGGTGAGTCATGCGGCGACCATGCGGAGGTGCCGACGAGCTAGGCAACCGATTTTTTCCTTGGATTGTAAATTTGGCTAAGTATGAAACTTGGGGTTTCCAAGTATACTTGTAAAGCTTTGTAAACTGTTGTATAATTTATTGATTCTGGCAGACTCATTGTTCAAGGAGTTGCCCCTCCCTTTATACTGTGCAATTGTGTTCTCATTTATAATTGCTGATGATAATGAATGTGTATGGGTGTTCATTGGTATAAAGGATAACATAATAATACTTGGTTGCGAAACACAAACTAAGTAGGAGTAAGTGGTTAGGCGTAGTCCATGAACATAAGTATTGGTGAAAATAAAGTGTTCGGTGGTGCCGCACCTCGCTAAGAGCAGTTGAAAGACTACTGCCGGCTTGGGGGCATGACAGAGGGCATCTGTGGGTAGGCGGGTGAGGGCGTTGGGCAGGTGATGCGGGCGAGGGCGCTGGGTAGGGGGGCGAGTGAGGGCGCCCCGATGGGTGAGGCAGGGAGGGGTGCCGGGCGGTTGGTGGGCGGGTGAGGCGGGCGAGGGCATCGGGCGAATAGGCGGGTGAGGCAGGCGAGGGTGCCCGATAGGCGGGCGGGCGGTTGAGGGCACCGGGCGGGCAAGGGCGGCCGGCAGGCGAGCGGTCGATTGAGGGCACCTGGGCGGGTGAGGCGGGTGAGGGTGCCGGGCCAGCGGGCAGGTGAGGGCACTGGGCGGGTGAGGCGGGCGAGGGCGTCGGGCCGGTGGGCGGGCGGGTGAGGGCGACCGGGCGGGGCGGGCGGGTGGGTGAGGGCGCCGGGCAGGTGGGCGGGCGAGGGTGTGGGGCCGGCAGGGAGGATTGGGAGGGTTGAGGTGTGGGGGATTGTGAGGGTGCCCGGGCTGGGTAGGGGGAAGGGCGCGGGGTGTGGGTGGAGGTAGTGAGGGTGTCAGGAGGGGGGTTGGAGGTAGGGGACGAGTCGGGCTGTGGCGCCCACCCTAGCAGCTCACCCCCCGCAGCAAGGATTGGGTGATTCTGAGAATCGTCCAACCCCACGACAGGTGGGCAAGCTGCTAGGCCGCCCCCACACCCCCTATCACCCCCCACGCCCTCACACCCCACCCGCTCGCCTGACCTCCCCACCCACCCCGTTACACCACGGCGTTCCACCTACAGGTATTGGGCGATTGAGTTTGATCGGGCCCACCATGCTTACGACGGATGTAATTGTTATTTTGGCTCAGAAAAATTATTAATTTAAAAAATATATATATTTGAGGAAAAAAATTTAACTTACCTTTCAATTGCAAGAATTCTTCGTTGAATATGTTGTTGATAGCGATGTAGCTGCTCCACAAATTCACGAGTCTTTCAACGTTTTTCAGAAAGTTTGGATGTGATGTGAGTAATAGTGATAATGAAATTTTAATATATAAGTGAAATTATGGAGATGTTTTACCGTATGGTTAATGTGGGATAATTTGTTTTAAAATATTATAAAGCAAATATTGTAAAATTGTTTTCAACGGGTTGAATGTGGCATAATTTGTTTTAGAATATATTATAAAAAAATAAAAAATAAAAATTCAATTGTTTGGTAAATATTATATACTTTAACTATTAAAATAATTAATGTAGAAGTTCTAGTTTACAATTTTAATTTTAATGATTTATTTCATAAAAAAATTTAGTTTACATTTTTCAATAAATTGTAGAACAAAATAATGAAGGTAAATAAATCTAACAGACTTTTTGGAGGGAAATATTTTCGCGAAAATTTTTGGAGGGAAAATTTCATTCTTAAAGCTATATAATATCTTTAGGGGACTCTCCATTTGTATCATTCAACATCTTCTATTTGAAAGGGATGGATTGTTCTGAGAGTGAAGTTTCGATTTATACACCATCAACATCTTCATCGCATAACAACTCTAGTCATATTGATAAATATAGCAGGAATTCTTCCACTATGAACAGAAAGTCAATTCTTCCAATTAGTCCTGATTCTAAGGACTATGGGAGCAACACTGATGAAAGAGCGGATGAATAATTTCAAATAAATAAAGAGTCACAGATTCCACTTAGTCCTACTTCTAAGGACTATGAAAGCCGCAATGATGAAGAGCATGATGGTGAAGTTCAAAAGAACGGAGTGTCACGATGTCCACTTAGTCCTAATTCTGAGGACTATGAGAGCAGCAGTTTTGAAGAGCATGATGGTGAAGTTCAAAAGAACGGAGTGCCACGATGTCCACTTAGTCCTAATTCTGAGGACTATGAGAGCAACAATTTTGAAGAGCATGATGGTGAAGTTCAAAAGAATGGAGTTTCACGGTGTCCACTTAGTCCTAATTCTGAGGACTATGAGAGCAGCAGTTTTGAAGAGCATGATGGTGAAGTTCAAAAGAACAGAGTGTCACGGTGTCCACTTAGTCCTAATTCTGAGGATTATGAGAGCAGCAGTTTTGAAGAGCATGATGGAAAATTTCAAAAGAATGGAGTGTCACAGTGTCCACTTAGTCCTAATTCTAAGGACTATGAGAGTAGTAGTGATGAAGAGCGTGATAACGATTTTCAAAAGAATGGAGTGTCAAAGTGTCCACTTATTCCTAATTCTAAGGACTATGAGAGCAGTAGTGATGAAAAGCATGATGTTGAATTTCAAAAGTATGGAGTGTCACGGTGTCCAGTTAGTCCTAATTCTAAGGACTATGAGAGCAGCAATGATGAAGAGTGGGATGATGAATTTCAAAAGATTGGAGTGTCACAGTGTCCACTTAGTCCTAATTCTCTGGACTATGAGAGAAATAGTTATGAAGAGTGTGATGATGAATTTCAAAAGAATGGAGTGTCACTGTGTCCTCTTAGTCCTAATTCTAAGGACTATGAGAGCAGCAGTGATGAAGGACAGGATGATGCACTTAGTCCTAATTGTAATGAGTATAAAGGTAGCAGTGATAAAGGACAGGATGTAGCATCTTCAATAAGTAAACATTCACATTTTCGACATAGTCCTAATTCTATGGACTATGAGAGTAGCACTAACAATGCACATGAGGAAGAATATCTATTAAACATCGAGTCAGATTTTCCATTCAGTCTGAATTCTAAGGACTACGACAATAGCACTGAAGAAGCAGAAGATGAAGAATATCCTCCAAGTCAATATTTGAAAATTAGAGCTGATCATAGTGTGGATAACATTCCTCTTAATGATGATGAAAAGCCTTATACAAATGATGATCCAATGATGGAGATGTTGCCAAGAAATATTGTATCGAGGAGTAGGAGCAGACCTTTTCGTATCAATGCAAGTTGATCTAGTTATACAAGGGGTAGAGTAGAATATCTGACGAGAAGAAGTTCTATCAGTGCCCTCATTTCAAGTGAATGTTTCCAAAAAGATTGCTTGAAACATATGGATTTCAAATTTGCATTAGAAAGCAGGAAGAGATATTTGTCAATGAATAAAAGCATGCAAAATTCACATTTAGTTGGGTGCATGCAATCTACATTGTCAGGTTATGATTATCATATTGGGACTTTATTTATCTGTAGAAAAGGTTTCAAAATGTTTCATTCCATTAGCAATTTTTGTCTCTCGATAATTCAAGAAAATTTGGAAAAGGATCCCAAATTTTATTCAGAAGTACGTCATAAAAGACAATTTGGGCCATTATCAAATACTGCAATGTCATGGATGAAAGATTTCTTTTCAAAGCATGGAGAGTGTATGCCAAATAGAGAGACAATACATATTCCAGATAATTTTTCAAGACAAGAAATCTACAACTTATACAAAGAATATGTAGAAGGTGCCGAGGGACATGGCCAGTTTATTACATATCAATATTTTGTGAAGGTATGGAAGAAAGAATTCAACAATGTCTGTATTCCTAAGAAGACAAGGATGGGGATTTGCAGTACATGTGCTTCTCTTAAATCAAAAAGGGACAAATGTGAAGGCTCAGAAAGAGGTAAGCGTTCATAACTTTAACTTTTAAAATTGTATAGTAATCAACTATGAAAACATATTTCTTAATGAATTTCTTTTATGTTGTGTAGATTTAATTGTCAAAAAACTTCAGGAGCATCGCGAACAACAAACAAACAAAAGGAAGAAGTTGTAAAAGCATCGAAAGAAGTGTTATGATACTCCGAATAAATATTTGGGTTTCATAGTTGATGGTATGGACCAGAAGAAAACACTTTTACCACATTTTGTTCGCACACCCAAAAATTTACAGGAGGAAAATTTTATTCAGTTTCACTTGGTTGGTTGTATGGTCTTCAATGGGAAATTGTTCCCAAGGGTGTACTTCACAGCTCCAAATATTCATAATGATGCAAATCTGACCATAACCATAATTCATGATGTGATTTCTCATTGGTCTGGTAAACTTCCTGATGTTTTGTATCTACAATTGGACAACACTTGCCGTGAAAACAAAAATCAGGTTGTTTTTGGATATCTAAACATGCTTGTTGAATTGAGAATTTTTCAAAAGGTAAAGGTTGGTTTCCTTCTTGTTGGGCACCCTCATGACCATATTGATCAGATGTTTAGTCATTTTTCAGTCACATTGAGGAGGAAGGAAGTTGGGAGCTTGCCATCACTAATTGAATGTATTAAGAAATCATACATGCTAGAGCCTACTTTTGATGTGTTGGAAGAAACTGTTGACATGCGAAGGTTTATTCTGGGATCATATGGTGAGGGGAAATGCATTGAACAACTTAATGACATTAGCTTCCAACATCAATTTCGTATCAAAAAAATTGATGGGAAAACACTAATATGGGGCAAGAAGTATTCAACTACTGCAGAATGGGCACCGTCATCAGGTTTGCAATTTTTGAAGTTCATTCCAGATCATCCAATATTTGCATCAAAAATATTGTTATTACAATCAGTTGGCGAATTTCAGAATGCACGCAGACACAACAGAGATATAAATTATTCTGATTGCCTGGAAGAAATTAAAAAATGTATTAGATATACATATGAGTACTTTGACACTGCTGACTTAGTTTGGTGGGAGTCATTTTTCAATAATCAAAGTGATATCATTTCAACAACAACAAATGAAGATATACCTTTGAAAAATCCATTTATTTGGACACAAAATGTGTCGAATGAACATGAGGAAGTAAACATTGTTGAACAACAACAATCTCAAGGTATTATTAATTCTTCACAGGCAGTGGAAAGAAAGATGTATATTGGTTCCAGAAGATCTCGTGCACAACGTGAAGCCATGGAAGACCTTTATAGGGGTTCAATACAGGATATTAAGGAGGGTTTCATGATTGCAGTGCTAGCAAATGGAGATCCCAATGGCTATCCATTTTGGGTTGCTAAAGTTATAAAGGTCTTTACAAAAAATGAGGATGTTACAAGTGTTGAAGTACATTGGTATGCCACAAATACACACCCATTCAATGGTGTGTATAAGCCAAAGATGGTAGTTGACAAAAAAAATGGCGGAAAAAGAAAAATAAAGGGTACAAATATAAATTGTCGTCGCACAGACATATTAAAATTGGAGGATGTTGACATACTTGTTTCTGAATTCAATTTAACAAAGAGAGGAACTCTTCGCTTCAAGATGATAGAGATTCTAAAAAGGTTGTTACCAGAAGGAACAATGTTGACATGGGAGTCTGCTAAAACCAGTCGTAGATCTAGAAGAATTTTGAAACCTGAAATGTTAGGCATGCATGTGGACTCAGATGGGGCACTAGTTGATGAAAGAGAAGAATATGGAACATCTTCGTCAGCATCCAGTCAGTCATCTGAAGATGTGAATTCTGATGGTGTGAAAGAAAATATGATTGATTTTGAATAATTGTTTAAGACAATTTATATAACTGATGTATGCATCGTATCTTTTTCCATATGGTGTTAAATGAGAAGTTTTGAGGCATTTTTATGTTGCTCGATTATATGTCTTAATTATGATAAATTTTATTTTTTAAAATATCTACAATGCAATATTAAATTATAGATATAATGTATGTTTTATTCAATATACAAATAATAACTTTTGAATTCATTTAGTGATGTAATTTGTTCATAATGTCATGGTTTTTTAATTTTATAGTTGAAAAAATTTCAATTTCTTTTGTATCTAGCATGTTATGGTTGAAAACATGTTAAATTTATACTTAGGAAAGAAAAATGATATTCTACCAAAAACATTAGTGTGTTTTCTTTCTTCATAAACAACTTTGTTTGACACATAAAAATTTGGTTTTTATTAGCATTTTTTTAAAATTTTGAAAATTGACCCTAAAAAAAAAATTCATTATTCCAGTATCATCACTTTCATTTTGAAGCTATATTTTGCACGAAAACTTCATAGTAAATTTCGTAGTCACTGCCATTTTTAAAACATGTTCAAAATTAACGCCTAAAAAATAAAAACATCGTTCCAGTATACACACTTTTTGTTTTTAGCACTGTTTTTTATGTTTTTTTGGGGTTTTTTGGCCAGAGTTCCCATTTTGAGTTTATAGTTCCCGTTTCAAAGTTTACATTGTTTAACCCTGGCATCATCTATACTAGAGCCTTTGGACCAAACAAGTAATTTACCATCAAAAAAATATACCCTATCTTCTTTGTTTTCCAAACAAGAAATAGAGACAAGATTAGTTTTCAAACCTTGTACATATAGACCATTGTTGAGATGCATTTTATTACCAAATTCTAGCTCTATGGATACCTTCCCAACTCTTGTAATTGTCTCCATGCTCAACTCTTTGAGACAACCTCTTTTTCATTATCTTATAAATATTTCCACGCTCTCTAGTCATATTCCTTGATGCACCATTATCTACCAGCCACATACCATCATCATCTACAACAGAACATGTTAGAGCATAAAAGTAGAAGAAATCTTTGTCACCTTTGGGCTTCTTAGGGTGTTCTTCTTGAACATCAGTGATGGAAGCATGTTGTTTTCCATTTCTCTTCTTGTTATTAGCCATTTTCGGACAATCCCTTTTGAAATGCATAAATTTTTTACAACCATAGCATTGAATATTTGACATGTATTTCTTCTTTGACTTCTTGTGTTGAGAGTCACCCTTCTTATTTCCTATATCCTTGAAGCAGGATGCTAATGCTTGAGAATTTTCTTCCTTCCTATCTCTCGATATAATCCTCGATTCTTCTTGAGAACAAGAGGCCCATAATTTTTCAAATGTAGGTGTTTCCTTCCTGCTACAAATGCATCTCATGGTTTAGGGAGACCATTAGGTGTTGTAGTCACAAGTTCACTTTCAGGAATAGTTTCTCCAATCACTAAAATTTGATCTTTTATTTGATAAATTATTACAAAATATGAAGCAATTATTTAATCATTCATTATCATCACATCATGAAGTTCAATATTTAAACTCATGGCTTGACCAACATTCTTGATAGTATAGATATTTGTTAGGGAATCATACATCTCTTTATAAGTATCCAAATTTGTGATGTAGGGGATGAGATGATCTCTAATGGAGTCCAAAATAATGCACATGGAATTGAGATCATCTTCCTTAAACTTCTCCTTCCCTTCTGCATTTGTTGATTCCACAACTTTTCCCATTACAATATTCAATACCTTGTTATTTTCAAGAATAATATCAACTCTAAGTTTCCAAACCCTAAAGTTTGAGGGTCCTTCTAACTTTTTTTCAATTTTAATAGATGAGGACATGGATGTGAATCAAGGACTTCAACAATGATGATCTCAAATTAGGGTTTCATCAACAGTGATCTCAAAGTTCCTTTCTTCACCAAAGCTCTGATACTGTGTTGATTTTCCAAGTGTAATAGAAACTAGCACAGTATTTCTGAAAAACTGATAATTACTTTTGATGTAGATCTTCTTTGATTTTTATTACAATATATCATTCAATAATTATACTTCAGAAATTAAGCCATAAAGAATAGTAGAATAATAGAAATCACAATGCACAAGGAAGAGAAAAGATTTACCCTGGAAAACCCACCAAGGGGAAAATCCTAACAACCTTTTCAATAGAGAAATTATTTTTCTCAATAAGAGACACACCTAGGATGATGGTCAAACCTAGTCTTCCACCACCAAGTCAAGCCACCCAATCTGATCCATAAATTTTCTCTGCCTAATCTAACCAAGAATTTTTGGCCTCTTTGCAATTTCTAGTTGGCCCAAAATTTTGGCCCTTGCGGTTGCCTAGAATTTCATCGCCTACAATATAATTCCCCAGAAGAACTATGAATCAAGAGATAGATACTATGTCCACATGTGTGAATTGATGAGAGAGAGAAAGAGAGCTAATTCATCTTGTTCTTCGTCTTATTTGTCCTTCCTATCCTTTGGTTTCTTTCCCATAAATTTTCTTGTGAAAGAGATGCGAATTTCCCAAGTGGAGAAGGTCAAACTGCCTTTATATAGTGATCTATATTGGTCGAATGGGTGTGTTTTTTTCTAGGGCCAACTTGACTTGGAGGGAAGCCGACTTGAAAAATTTTGGAGCAAAAAATTATGATTCAAAAATTGAAATTTTCTTCTTTTAAAAGTCAAAATGGGACTTCGACTAAAAATTAATTTTACTTTGACTCTAGTATTTAAAACATGCTTTACAATAATGCATACAAGTACATCAACTAAAAACTATACATTATGAAGACCGACCATAATTACAAATTCAATGCCTCTCCCTCCCTCTCTATGTCTCTCTCCTCCCCTCTCTCTTCCCCTATCATCTATATCTAAATCTTCCTCCAACTCTCCTTATTTGTCTCTCTATCTCATCCCCCCAAAACACACACACACACATATATATATATATCCTCCTCCCTTCCTCTCTCCACCTCTCACTTTTTCCCTCTCTCCCCCCTTCATATATGTCTCTATCTCCCTCTATCTCTCCTTCTTTGTTTGTCTATCTCACCCCCCAAACACAAACACTCTCTCTCCATGCTGAATTTTGTAGCTATGGTCAATCTTCATAAATAATGTTTTAGCCCTTCAAATATATGTTATGATAAACTTAATATATGTTATTCATGTAGATTTCAAAAGAGGAAGAATTATATTTTTAAAAAATAAAATTTTATTCTTCAAAATATCAAGTCATCACTCCAAGAAAATCATGTTAGCAAGCCCCAAAGGACGCATCTATTTAGCTTCATCCATTCACTATAAATAGGTCATTCAACTTCATCCATTGGGCAGAAATGCAAATCAATTCTGATGCTCATTTCGAATAATCTGAGGCACATTTCAGGCACATTTATGATCACTCGTCTTTTGTTTTTGTGAAGTTAATTATTTGTGGAAGATTGAGCTCCTGGACAAACTTATTCTCTGTGGCAAACTGAGTTCTTGAGAAGACCTAATATCTGAGGGAAACCAAGTTCATGAGAAGACCAAATTTTTGAGTCAAAAGGCCTTATTCCTGAGGTAGAGAGAATAGGATGAATTATGAGGCAAACAGATGGTTGAATTCTAAGAAGACTAGGCAGAATTGTTTGAGGAAAATATTGACTTTTCGAAGAGGGAAGTTTGACCAGATGTAGCTATGGATATGGTAATAGTCAATTTGAATTAATATTCAACTTGATGTATCTCTGTTCATGAAATTAATGATTTCTCTAAGAAAAGGGTTGTCGGGATTTTTCCCATGTGGGTTTTCCCAAGGTAAATTATTGTGTCTCTTGTTTGGCTATCTCTTTATGATCTTACAGGAATTTTATTTATACTATTCCAATATTCTGTGTAATTTATTTATGATGAATTTGAATGAAAGAAAAGATTACCTTAAAAAATCATCAGAAGTAATTATCTGTTTAGAATATCCTATGAAAATTCAACCTGGTATCATTGATTAAGTGAAAGAGAATCCTTAAAAGAAGTCTGTCTACTTCGAGTTATCTTCTAGGGCTTATTATGTCACCAACCCTAGAAACTGTAGTTCCATTTTGATTGTAAAAAGGATGAAAAACACTGATCTTCCATGTTTCTCTTGTTCCTAAAATAGAAAGCACATGTCTCTCTAAGATAAAGTAGTAAAGGGTAAAATCCCTAGCTATATCTTAGAAGGTTGAAGTTTAATTCTGTACTGAGATTCATATGCCTAGAAGAAAGTACTGTGATCAATTCTTAATCTTGTAATAATATTCAGAGAAGGCTAAAGCAAACTTGGAGAGGGCTAAAGTTTTAGTTTATGTTGAAGTTAGGTTGAAAGGCCTCAGTGCATTTCAATAGGCCGAAGAAGACTCAATTTTTGTTACAAAGGGTTGAGAAGGCCCTAGGGCTTGTTATAGTAGGCCGAAAATCCTTAGGAAGACTAAGGAGTCTCAAAAATATGATCTAAATTAATATGAATTTCCTCAGTCAATATAAAATCCAGCACAATGTCTTTTGTGCATAAAGTCGTCTAAGATTTGTTTGGTGGTTTAAAGTAACTGATGATTACAGAAGCCATTATATATTCAGGTTATGAAAGAAAACCCCTCTTAATAATAAGTTTGACTGATATTTCATGCACTACCATGTCAAAAATAAGAGATCTAAGCCTCTATGACTAAGGCATAGAAGTCTCAAGAAGCAATCAAAAATAAGTTTGATATTATCCTTGAAGAAGGATTGATGCTTTAGTTGAAGTGATGAAGATCTATTCTGGCCATCAAGAAAGCATGAGTATCTTTCCATGCATACACCTACAGTGATGAGTTAGACGAGTATAAGGGTTGTGATTTAATGCTTGGAATAAAAGGTATGTATCAACACTCAATTTATCTACAATGATCTAGATTGAGATCAAAGGTTTTACCATGGAAACTCTCTTATAAACTTTAGTTAGAAGAAATGATCACCAAATAGCCTTGAATATGCTTGGTTGAAAATAATTGTATCAAAGTTGATATGACTATCATCTACAGGCTTATTTAGATCATAGGAACATGTTTGATTTGTTGCCTTACATCAAGGGATCCTTGATGAAACCATCAAGGGAAGTTATGCTAACTATTGAAGGATTCCCATCACCTAGAATTTCAGTAATAAGAATCATATATAACCTTCAATCATGCAAAAATAACATAATTGTAGCATGGAAGTCATTTCAAATGATAGAATTATAATTTTGGGTTATGGCTAAAAGTAAGTATTGTAGCGGCTACAACCACCCTCCAAACTTTTTCCTTAGCTTCGTTTTGGAGCCTCCCTGCCAACCATCCTAGCATCATGTCTTGCACCATCAAGTACACAAGCTTCATTGGTTTTTCAGCAACTTGCGAGCCTGTCCATGATGGTTTGTTTCACTCCCCTTGCAGACTACCATTCTGGACTTGCACCAACTGCTGGATGAGCAACTCCCTCAGAAAATTGCATAATTCTGGAGGGGAACCATCCTTCCCTCCAGAAATTGCGCAAATCTAATGGGCCTAGAAATTGCGAAATACAGTCAAACAACCTTCCTCAAAGAAATTGCGCAATTTGGCCCAGCAGTGTAGCTTAGTCCAAAAATTGCGCAATTCTAGGCAGAAGTTAGCTACTCCTCCCAGAAATTACGCAATCCCTCTAGAAAACCAACCCATGTCCTCCCAAAAATTGTGCAAAAATCCTTCTCAGTCAAGCAAGCTGCTGCATGTGCCTTCAAGTTGACTAGTTCCACTTGGTACCCAACAACTTGACTTGAATGCAGGGCTTCTTTTTCTTGAAATAGAAAAAAGCTACATGAAAAAGGCATCCCTAGATTTTAGGGATCTATTTTTAGCAGCTGAAGGTTACATGCAAAAGATTGTTTTAGAAACTTTCCTCCAAGTGTCACTTTTTCCTAGATTTGTGGCATGAGTCATGAGCCTCAAAATTATTTATTCGACACTTCATAGCTCATTCCTCACATCGATCTTGGAGCTCTGACATCCTGTGACACATCTAGGAGTTTTCGGCACATCCAACTCAACTATTTTCGGGTAAGTCTGCTTTACCTGTCTGTCTGTAGCATTTCTGTCGCTTTTTATTTTTTGGCTTGTGTTAGTGTTTCCTGCTTGATTTCAGTGAATGCTTGTTTTCGTTTGCATGAACATTAGTCTGTACAAGCACCATTTTAGTTTTCATTTGCATCTCACTATTGTCGCATCCAGGACATTGTTTTGCACGAATAGTCGGCAATTTGGCAACTCGTTTCACACACATGGATGTTGTTCTATTTTCTGAATCTTGCAATCATTGTTTGCATGCATGATCATTCACTCCTTCTTACACTCAGTATCACCATGCATTCACATCTTCATATGCTTTCAGTTGTCCATCGGCGGGTCTCGGCAAACTTGGCTTAGAATCTACCTATCCTGGATAGCATTGTGTAATTTTGAGAGGGAAGGCTCTGCCTTCCTCCCAGAAAATGTGAGAATTTGGCCAGACAGTGTCCTCTAGTCTTGCTTTGCACAATTCTAAGAGGCAACGTCTTCTGGCCCAGAAAATTACGCAATGCAATCCCTAGCCCTACATCACTTGCCAATTGAAATTGTGCATTGTACAATCTTAGCACCTAGTCAGCCAGTCTGGATTGTGCATTAGGTAATTCCAGTAGTCAACCAGTCCCCTGACAATTCAGACTACTTTTTTCGCAGTTCCAACAACCAGGCTACTGGCCTCCCAGTGAAAATTGTGCAATCCTTGCCAATAGTTCTTCGGGTTTGTTGCATGTCAGTCCTCAAGTTTGCTTTGGTTTTAACTAATAGATTTATTTCCATGCATGTTACCATGTCTCCAGATATAACAGGTGTTTGTCCATCTCTCAGCAATTCAGGATCAATGGCCTCCAAGAGAGCAGGGTGAAAGGACACTGACGGAAGCGCAACTAGAGATGCAGTTAAGCGAGTGTCTACGAGTTTGCTAATTTACGAAGACACAAAGTTGATCATAGACAAAGTTGAAAACATTAAAATTGTGATTCTTTACCATTTGTTATATTTTCTGAAAGTGGAAAACATTAAAATCCATTTCCAGCGATGAGACGATTTGTATGATCCTTGTGGCGAAGGCCTCAGTGACCAAGTGATGGAATTGCATAAGTGGTCCCATGAATTGTACTATGATTGGGTAGAATAAAGTGCGATAAATTTGTTTTTTCCCATGAATTTGTACTATGTAGTTTCTCTCTATATTGAATCAATAATTTTTTATTTTTTATTTTCAAGAGGGGTGGAGGGTCAAAGTTAATAGTGGGTTATATTGGTGACCTGAGAGGCTTATTCTACAGCACAATGTGATGTGTAAAAATGTCCATTGGCCATTAAAATTGAAATTTTTCTTATATTGGCAAAAAAAAAAAAATACAAAACATTTAAACAATGTAGGCTCATAAAAAAATTTGCACGTGAAGAAATTGGATTTGGATCCCTCTCCGCTCATGTTAGATATTTATTTAAAATAGATCTATGTTGATTTTATGGGATATCCAAGCTCAGTTATGTCTTACATAAAATATAATCACTTTTTATTTTTCATTGTAGTTTGTTATTTAGTAAAATGTTTAAAATGTTAATATGTTTATTGTTTTAGAAAATATGTATGTAACTATTAAGGAAGTTATTTATTTAATTTTAAGCTAAATTCCTTTTTATTTATTGGAATTTTGTGATATAATAAGTAAGATGTTATATTGATTGAAATAAATTTATTTATTTGGTCATTTTGGTCATTTTAAAATGAGAAATTTTCTAAAAATATATTTGATCAAATTTTACTCATCCTTGAAATTTGTTAAAATGATTATTAAATTTATGATTAGAATTTTTATTATATAAAATTATTTTACTATTTTTAATATGTATCTTGATTATTAAATTTATGAATTTTGAAGGAAAATAAGACAATTCTGCTATAATTATAAGCCTGGAAAGAAATGTTGCTTTCAAGCATGTGTTCCATGTCTTTGTCGACTAACTTGGACAGATTATTTTTTCATTTTGTTAGTAATTAAAGATAGCTTGGAGACTCTATGATATAATTACATGAATGTCATATATTCCCAACAACCTACAGTTCTCAAGTTCAGAAAAGGCTCAAGGAACAATTCTTTCAAGGATTTGGTTATTTTAGATCTATCAAGCATATGGAGAATCAAATTTCTTATTGTATACTTCATTTTTCTATGTCATGTATTAATTTCTTAATATTAAATAATAAAAACTTTACACCTTAAGAAATTTGATACCACTTGGTGATCGATACATCCTCGTTTATGATGTATTTATGCCAATTTATTTTTAGATGTTGTCATATACATATATATACATAATAAACATTTTTTATTTAATTATTTTTTTGTCATGGAGAGATGTATATGAATAGGTTTTTTTAAGGTCATATAATGTTACATGATAACAACTCCATCCTATTATTGTTATAGTAAAGTTAACAATTTTTTCTTATTTTTAATTCTAATTCAAAAACATAAATTCTAACTCATATATATATATAATATATATATAATATATATATAAAATATATATATATATATATATATACTTAGAGAAAATTTGCATTTTTTAAATTATATTTTTTGTTATTATTATTAGTGATATATGATAAAAATAACATTTTTTTATTTATAATTTTAATTCAAAGACATAAATTTAAAATTACTTTAAAAAATTTTGTATTTTTTTTAACCAAAATGAGAATTTGGTACTATTCATATTATAGAAAAATACATCAAGTAGTATATAGCTATATCTTCATAATTTCTTCTAAGTCTTCTTATCGAGAAAAACTACAAATTTTTCCAAAGGGACTCCAAACTGGAGAACAAAGAATGGGATTTTGTAGGTTTTTTGTAGGTATATACCTTACAAAACTAACCCACCAAAACTAAAATTTACATGTTATACTATAATCCTTCATAATTGTGCAAGGTCAATCTATTTAGCTCTAAGGAATGGGAGAGGGCATGATTTGGCCATTGATTTTTAAATCTCTAATCTTAATTTACACCATTTCATTAGCGCATAAGTCAACATCTTTATTGAGATCACAAAGAAGATGGAAATATGCTATTGAACAGAACTCTTCCGCTACTTTTCTAATTATTTTCATAAGACTTTTAAACTTTTGTCACTCAAAGAGGAGTCCTTCTCCAAATGTAGACCTAGACCTTATCCTCTCTGTGGAGACTTTGTTGCTGACTAGTCCTGCTCTCAGGGATGCAGTAGGATTGCACCATCTCTAAGGTAGATCGTGGATCTGGCCTACCACCAGTGAGGTTTGCCTATTCCCCACAGCACAACAAACCAATCAAAAAATATATGTCATCACGGTCAATAACTAGCTCCTGATATCCAATCCTGAACACTTTCTCGTGTTCATCCCAGCGCTGGATAATCCATCTCAATAAATCCTCCTACCCTTTCATCAGCTCCAACTTTGCATACTTCAGTGGACCGCAGGGGCGCAATGCAAGTGTTCATGCTGGATCGTTTTGCATCAGCAATTCCTGGCTATCATGGGCCCGTTCTCGCCATAGGCTAGTCATTATGGCCTGAAACCTGCACAAAATAACCCTAAATATAGTTAAAATGGGGCAAAATGGCTTCAAGAATCCTTGCATGAGGTTTTTAACTGCACCCTTCCACTCCAACACTCCTCGCAGTGGTACATAGTGAGGATTAATGCCCTCCAGTAGCTCATACAGAGCATTTAACTCTCCCTACAGGCCATCTAGAGGGCGTTACTACCCAAACAGGGCTTTAGGGCACCTTAGATCTGAAAAATTCCACCCCTGAAACTATCAAGAAAGGTTAAGAAATGCATAAAGCAAGGTTTTAGCCTCTACCTGGGACTAACGACACGTCGAATGGTCGCCCGGATCTCCTACAATGGTCCGCAGAAAATCTGCTCCTCTTTAGCTCCAAACTGCTCTCACAAATCTCAAATAGTGAAAATGGTGAATGTGAAAGCTCAAAACATTTCCTTATATTTATTTTTGGAGACATGATTTTTTGAAATCATTAAATAGGAAGTAGTCCATTCTCCATGACTTTTTATCATGCATAAACCCATATGGATAGGAATTGCTGCTTTTTATACTTTTTTCGCTTTCATAATGTACCTTCAAGAATGAAAAGCAGTAAAAGCTGCATGCAATTCTCAAAAGAGCGCTTTTATTTTATGGGATATTTTTTTGCTCTAAAAAATTGAAAAATCCTCCAGTTTGTCATCATTGGGTTCGTTAAACACATACGACGATGGTCTGAGCAACTCTTTTTCCCTCTTTTTCCAGCTCATTAAACTGAAAAAGACCATTAGAGCATTCTTTTTAGGCACATTTTTCTTTCTCATTAAGCTGAAAAAACCCCGAGTTTTGTCTTTAGGCTCGTTAAACATTTACAAATATGACCCGAGCATTCTTTTAGGTACTTTTCTCGCTCGTTAAACTGAAAAATCCCGAGTTTTTGTCATTGGGCTCGTTAAAAATATACGACAGCAACCAGAGCACTTGCTTTTTTGGGACCATTTCTCACTCTTAAAAATCGAAAAATCCCTGTGTTTTTCCCCTCCTTCGGGCTCCTTAAATCTACGAAGGAGGAATGGGCAATTCTTTTACCTCTTTTTCCTCGCTCACTAAACTGAAAAAGATACCTTGAGTTTTCTTCATTTGACTCGTTAAAATTTGATGAAGGTATTGAGTTTGTCATCGCGTGACTCATTAAAAACTCACGACGAAAAATGATTTTAGTTCGTCTCCTAGTACACGTAACAAAATGAGGTCAACATCTATTGAACATAGGTTTCTCTTTATCCTGATTCAATAGATTAACTCACGAAAAAGTAACCGATCCGGATATACTATTAACCTTTTGTTGCACCTGGTTAACAACTATGACAAAGGGACCACCATGGAGTCATTCTTTACGATCTTTTCAGAATCTCTAAATATGAAAAGACCACCGAGTTGTCTAGTATGGACTCATTAAACTACACAAACAAGATATAGATCGCTCTTTTTACGATCCTTTTTAGACTCTCAAAACATGAAAAGATCGATGAGTTTGCCTATATAGACTCATTAAACTAATCAGATAGGGCATAGAGTCGCTCTTTTTCGCAGTCCTTTTCAGACTCTTAAAATATGAAAAGATCAATGAGTTTACCCATCTGGACTCACTAAAATAATCAGATGGGGAAAGTAGACAATACAATTGCATTCAGTATTAGAAAGTGTGGTTTGGCAGTAGTCGTTCGCTTGAACATGGCACTCCCTTAGATAAACCTTCCTTGTGACGACCTCTCAATATGAATCCTACCATCCTATGAGTTTAGCCTAAATACCTCGATGTTCTTACATCTCTGTATCCTAAAACTCTTTGGTGTTCATGAGTCTAGTGCTGCATGGTTAAAACCATTGTCGTGCCTTCTATTGTTCAAGGGTTAACCTTTTGTTTCCTCCATCAACCCATCAAGCATATCCTTTCATCATGCCCTTTGTTGTTTAGACCCAATGCTCAAAGATTCCTCAAAAGACAAATCATTCTTGTCCTATTTCGTGTCGATTGATGTAGGACACATTATTGCCTACCTTTCGTTAGGTATCTTCCTATCAACTTCAACACTCTATCTAGGAAGACAACCCAGAAACACATTCAGTGCCTTGGTTCTTGTAGACATTAGTGGTAGGTTGCCTTGTGTTTGATCAGGGGTTCTCATTATTGGCTCTTGGTTAAGCGATTCTATGAGTGTTTGACAACAAAAACATCTTTCACACTCGTTAGATTGTACTGTGCATCTTGGAGACCATCACCATTATTGGTGGCCTTCCTCGCATCTGTTAACAGTCTCCATTATTGACTGGTAATCAGATGATTTTGTGCATGTTCGACATCAACACAGCTATTCACATGTATCGATCTATGTTGTTCAGTGAAGTGGGAATCAAGACCTTGGGTAGAGGCTTACATCACTCAGCCTTGTTTCCTCTCCCAAGTTGAGTATATTGTTTTTTGGAGATAGCTCATCAGAATGATTCTATTATGACACCAGATCTGCATTGTGCTTATCGGTGGCCAACATTGTCATATCTCTTTTATGAGAAAATCACTCTGACATAGCTACTAAGCATGGGAATGCCTAACTTAGGACATGATTTTAGTATTTTTATATATGTGTGTTGTATCAGGTTTCCCGTACCACCCAAAGATCCAATCCTCTATCTCTTTTCGTCGAAGAAGGAAAGTTACAGTTAAGTAAAGTATTTAGCCATCGTCGCAGCCTCTGATCTCATACTTTAGGGGGCATCTGTTATACAGAAAATTGACCTCCTCATCAACTTAGAGGGGAAAGACATGATAGTTGAAGCAAATACCAAGATCACATGCCTTGTTTCCACACTAACGTTGGCTATGCACTGACAACCTACTTTATAAAGATTCTCTGCAAGCCTAAGGGTGTGTTAGTAACCCAACTAACTCGAGTTGCTAGTTCGGGAATAGCGTTAGTGGATCCTACTGAAGTTCTAAGGGTCAAAGGAATGAATTGACTCATAGATATCTAGATATTTGTTCCTAAAATCACTCAACAAAAACAAGGAAACATCTAGATTCGACCTATTTGGAGGATTTCTAATCCTAATGAAGGAGGCAAATGGGAAAGAGCTAAAAATCATGGCAACTTCATTGCTTTTACCCTAGGGAACTCAAGGGGGAACTTGGCAACCCTAACTCAATTGCTACATAAGAAAATCTAGGGCTATGGTGATAAAGGTCATATCATTTGAGAGGATAGCATACTTGATTATTGAGCATCATCTCAAATAATAAGAAGTTGGTAAGAAGAGAGAGAGAGAGAGAGAGAGAGAGAGAGAGAGAGAGAGAAGCTGGAGGGGTAAGCGAAGGTTGATGCAATAGATGTGTTGGCTTATTTTGGCCTAACCCAAGTTTGAAAGTGTTTTAGCCAAACAAATCCCACACTACCAGCCCTTTCGGCAACAATTCGTGGAGTGCGGACTGAAGTCTCACCTGAGGTTGTATGGGAGGGTTCTGGAAATAGGTTTCCACACCCTGGGGATGTCTTGATGAGGATTGGAAGGTCGCGAATTGATCTGCACACTTGGCTACTCTGCACAGCTGTTTGGCCTTCGTGTAGCTCGGTGATGAGGTACTTCTTAGATTCTTATTATTAATGTGTTTATTACAGATCTGATCTAATTCTTAAGGTATTTAATCAAGCATTCAACAATTATAACCAGTGTGTGCACCCATAAATCTTACAGAATGAATAAACTCAGAACATAAGCATAAACATATAGATCTGCAACCAAATGCACAATAATTTAGAAACACTTGTCTTTATTAATCTTCTGTTTAGTACAATCAGTTCCACCATACACACTCCAGGGGTCCGCGCACACACAACTGTGTACTCTACCAGGCCTCTGCGCACACAGCTGCAGGGCCTACTTTAACTACTACCACCCACCACTTGGACTTACAAACTCACAGCAAATATTGCATTCAAAAACCCATAATACATCATATCTTAACAAAAACTACCTTCTATCCTTAGAACTTTGCTCTATTTATACCTTCCATGGTCCACAGACCATGGGCAGCTGATTCGCTTTCTATTGTTTTACATTATTTTCGGGCAGACAACAACTTTGACTCAACCTATTACAGTTCATGCTTCGTGCACTTCGCATAAAGTTTATAAAATATCATAACCCAAAATTGTGGGCTTTAAGCCCAAAACTGTTAGCCTGGGGATCCGCTACCCAACAGACCCCAACACAATCATCGTGACTCGTCCCGAGTCACTCATCGATGCGGTGAGACGCGCTG